>CM023488.1:46301638-46345048 GCA_013339685.2 Hyalomma asiaticum
CGTCGGAACGCAACCGCCGATATTAATTACGATAATGACCACGACAAAGCCGCCAATCATGGAAAACTAAAATGGAAATAAGAGCCCAAAAATGTGATGACAAAGGGCAAGAATAAAGTTACGGCGGTAATGATAACGACAGTAGAATACTCTGACTCGGCAATAATATGAGTCAACAAAATTTACGGTGAATAACCGAAAAAGTTATTACAGCTCTAAAACCGCTTAGATAAGTTTGGTTGTCGTGATAAATGAAACACTAACGGGTGGTGGTAGCAGCCATAGTCATGAGCATGACTCTAAAAAACGATAATGACATCTTAAAAAAGGGGTTTAACCTGAAGAACCGATAGAATAAATGCTCGGACCTGTTGTATGATATATCGAATGGACTTAAGGTTCCAAGCCCTAGGTCCCGGAAAGGAATACAAAATTGTTGTGTCCTTTATGTTAGCTGACCACTATAAATTCTAAAAGCACAATTACGGCGTACAGAGGAAATCAGCAGATCTTTCGGATCGAGAGGACTGTTCAAAACGATCTAATGATAATAGGACTGCAGGTAATGTCACTTTTTTCGGGGTGAAGCACCTTGATGTACTACATAAATTGTCACGTTCAGTGCTTATAATTTGACACCGTGGATGAAATTTGACGTACTTCTGCAACAATTTTCTATTGTTTTCGGTGCAGCCAACATTTCGAAATATTAGTAGGCTATAAAAATATCTGAGTTTACGAATAACCGCTATTCGATTCGATGTTCGAAACTTTCAAATATTCGCACTCCCCTACACGCAAAGCTAAGGTTGGAAATTCTTGGAGCCATGACAGCTCTTCTAGACACAGTCCGCCATTTATAGTAGTCCACGAAGATTCGCATTCTTTTGTGTGCTACGAAGACCATAGCACGAAGTTCCAAGGTGGCTCCTCATCGCATATCAAGAACGACCGAAGCTATCACCGGTCCCTGCTCGAGTGGTTCCGGCAAAAGCGGCCGCCGGAATGTGGCAGCCTACGACGGTGGACTTGACCATGAATTTGGGCGCCATCTCTTCGAATAGACCTGTTCGTGAATCTTCCTTCGAGAGAGGACATCCGGAAGAAGAGCATGAGCTGGAAGACACACCGTGATCCTGGAACCATATCTGTTTCAGTCATGGGATGTACATAAACGGCAAAATCCATTCAACGGAGAGTCCCAGACAGTGGTGCGTCTCGCTTCCGCGGAATTGCCAAGTCATGGCCGACCGAGGGAAATGTCGGCTCGGACAACGTGCAGCTATTGGAAAAGGTGGTAGCACTCCGGCAGGGCACTGAGAAAGTGCAACCGCCGTGTGCAAATATCGGCGGGCTTAATCATGCAGCCCGACCGCAAACGTCGCGAAGTGCAGCAGAACAAAAGACCTACCACTACAATGGACTTCAAGCATACCGATGCAAAAGCGACAGTCGCTAAGGTCAAGCAGCAGCCGCCGCTTCCATGTCCACGGCCACACTACCACGCAAGAGGAATCTACCACCTTGTGATAGGCCCGAGAGGAAGCCTGAACGCCACCAGTCGACACTAGTCTCTAGCCACTTGCGCAGGCTCACAAATTGTCTTCGGGGTCAGCCAAACTGCCACCCGTGGCCAGGTCCGACGAACTACGCGTTAATAGGAATCAGGCAGTTGCGCCATACACGGAGATCGAGTCCGTGCTGCCCCCGCAAAGAGGAAATGCCGAGAAAGAACAAAATAGAACAGAGGCTTGCCAAGGCACTGCAACTCTCCAAGAACAGATGGCCGGACATCGTTGACTATGACATCCGAAATGAAACTGACCATCTGCGCAAGCCACGAGTTGGATTATCTGGAATGGCCTTTAACGACGTAGCACTTGGCACTGGTGCTTGGACAGTTCGATGCTCTCCTCGAGGAAATGGAACATCAGGACTCTTCATGCTAAAGAAATAAATACTTCCACAGTTTCATATTTCCGGTGGAATTGAAAAACAAATGTGTTTTTTTTTCGTCCATTTTAGTGTGTTTTTCGACAGCTTAAGTATTTGCATTGCTCAATTTTGCTCACTTTTACTCATCCACGCGTTTTAAAACGTCTTTTTTTTTTGTAATTCTCATAACATTTATCATGGGTCAGAATTATGCTCAACAGAATCGACGCATACGTTTCGTCTTAGGACAAACGTTGGCTACTTGAACCAGCTTCGCTGCTATAAAATCTATTGTATAGGACACAACAGCAGTTATCAACAAGTGCCGACGGACCGCGCGCGTCGACCTTACTCCGCCAGCGAATCACAGAAGCGAACAAAAAAGTCGTCATGCCGCGTTTACGCCTTTGTTACCGGCGGAGCGTCTGTTGTTCTTGAGTCCATTCATCGGTATAAACCATAATATGCTCGAGATGCACGGACAAAAATGTGCGGAGCCTCAGCGTTTCCACCTGCAAAAGGCCGCGGTTATAGTTCATTTCGCCTGCAGGCTCGTTTTGTGTGTGGTATTTCACAGAACTGAGTTGAAAAACTCGGGTGGCGCCGCGTGAGGCACACCGGGTTTTTGCATTCCAAGCGCTTGAGCTGAGTTCACTAAAGAATTATCCACTCCAAGTTCTATACTAATGAATGAAGATATAAAAATTTATTCACCCATCCATTATTTTTGCTTCCCACGCTTTATTTTCTTAACATGGAAAGGTCAAAGAAGGAACTATTTGAAGCATCGCGGAGGTACAGTTGCGGGCGGTTATAAGGGCGTGGGAGGGGCTTTACTACATACATGAGTAGTATCCGACTATAGGCATGCGGTTAGCTCCACGCCGTGGGAAATGCCGTAAGAGTGAAGGTGTTCTTTTATCCTTAATGGCAATAGTGTCGGCTTACTGACGTCGAGACTTCTCAAGTATGTCACGGTGATATTGGCGAAACCTTGATATAATAAATATGTAGCCTATGTAGACGCGTCTCAGTACCGCGAAGGAGACGCCATTACATCGGTTGAACTTGATGCAGATAATCAAACCATAGCGACACACACAGTGAAGAAAGAATAAACTTTGGTTTCTACACAGAAACTAAAGAGAACATCAGAATATTGCAAGCATCATATGGGATCCGTCTCGAATGGGTCAATCGTAAATTACCTCTGAAGGGTACAAAGAAGGGCTACACGGTTTATCTTGTCCAAATATTCTTCGATTCGGTAATACAGATCCGCCATCCAAATGGGACCAATGGAAAAGGTGAAATTTTCGTTCTTACTTGCTAAGCACCATTTTAACTAGGGTGAACTAGAAACTCCAGCTGAGGCCAGCGTGCGGATCCGCTTTCCCTTTCCGCGCAACCCGAAGACTTACTTTCTATCCTTCCTCTCTTCTTTCTTTCTTCACATAATCTTCCTCTCTCTCTCTCTCTCTCTCTCTCTCTCTCTCTCTCTCTCTCTCTCTCTCTCTCTCTCTCTCTCTCTCTCTCTCCCTCACTATCATATGTAGCACTAACCCTGTCACAGCCATCTAGCAGTCAGTTGAGGGCGACAGGTGGCTAGTGAATCCAGAGCACCAATGTATCTTGCGCAGAATGTGAATGTATATAGGCTTTCTTCATTTGTTCTTTCTTTTTTCCTCCTTTCTTTCTTTCTTTCTTGTCCTTCGCGTAATCATTATCACTTAGCAGTGTTGGCGTAGTAATTCAAGAAAAAGATCATGATGATTGTGGTCGGTTTAGCCGAATTTCAGCGAAGACCTCCTCGAGCGTCCGCAGCTCCGCTGTCAAAAGCAATTTGGAATGCGGCGAGGCTCGTGACGTGGCATCACGTGACTCGCTGCCCGGCACGCGGCTTCCCCGGCCGCGAGCTCCACGCTCTGCTCGCCGATCGACTCCTGCGCCTCGGGCCGCCGGAATCCAGCTGCCAGGACCGGCGTTGCCGATGGTCTGCGTCTTCCACCAGGAGCCTCGCCCGCTATGGACCCATCAACCGGCGCTATTCCCAGGCGCCCCAGGAAGCGGAAAGTCAAGGCGAAGCTGACCATTGGATCCACGAGCACCGGAAACAGCAGCTTGCCCAGCCATGTGCAAGCCAGCCTGAAGGACATCATCACCCTTCTCGAGACGGCGCAGAAAGGTGAAGGAGAACACCATTCTGACCTCACCATCAACGAGGCCGAAGAGGCTGGCCCAACTAAGGCAACAGTCGGAGCGAAGTATGAAGCTCAAACGGCCCGCAGCACCAGCGCCTTTTTGATCGAGCGCTGTGAAGTAGCCGCCACCGAAAGATCGTAATAGCGCGACCTGGTGGAAGCGGTGAGCACGCTATGATAGAGGTGTGCGAATATTTTCGTGAGCGAATCGGATAATTACGAAATCGATTCGAATTAAATTTTCGAATTATTAACGAATATTAAACGGCTATAACACTGTACGTCACTCGATAGTTAATTGTATACGAATAACCGGACTCATTACTGGTTAACATCCCTGCCTTCCCTTCCTTATTTCTCTCTCTCTTATTTGATTTGATTGATTTCTAGGCTTTTGACGTCCCAAAACCACGATATGATTATGAGAAACGTCGTAGTGGGGCTCTGTGGAAATTTCGACGACCTGGGGTTCGTTAACGTGCACTGACATCGCGCAGCACGCGGGCTTTGACATTTCGCCGCCATCGAAATGCAGCCGCCGCGTCCGGGATTCCGCCCCGACAATTAATTTAATTATGATAATGAGCATTACAAAAACGCGAATGGTCCGAGAACCACAATGAGCTGCAGTAGAATATCGTAATGACTCAATAATGACACGCTTCAACAAGAATAACGCCAAACCGATACAGAAATTACAGCTCAAAAGACATTTAAATAAGTTCGGTTGCGTTACTTAGTGAAGGAAGCACTAACGGGTGGCGTTAGAATATATAATCATGAGCATGACTCCAAAATGATGACTTACTAAAAAATAAATGTTTAATTTTAAAGACCTATAGAATATGGGCTCGGACCTATTACATGAAAGGAAATGGATTCCAGGTTCGAACCCCTGGGTCCCGGAAAAGGTCTTGTCTCCGTTAAGTTACCTATATGGTCTCCTAAGAATTCTAAAGCATAATTGCAGCATATAGAGTGAATGAGCATACCTTTGTCGTTCAAAGAACTGTTCAACAGAGCGAATGATAATTGTACAGCCCGTAACGTTACTTTCTCGGAGCGGAGAAGCACGGTGTACTACATAAAGTCTCACGTTTACTGCCTATTACTTGCCAGAGGGAAAAAAATTCTTGTATTCTGTACTAATTTTCCGTTCATTTCGGTAGTCAAAGGTTCGAAATATTGGTAAGCTATACAAAAAATATTCTACTTTACGAATAACGCTCATTCGATCGTATACAACGCTATTCGATTGCATAATGCAAAGCTTCGAGTATTCGCACACCACTACGAAGCTAATTCCCGAAATACGTGGAACCATGAGAGTCCTTCTGGACAGATGTCCGGCGTTTATAGCAGCCAACGAAGATTCGTATTCGTTGCGCATACCTTGACGCCAAGTCCTAAGGTGTCTCCTCATCGCACATCAAGAACGATCGAAGCTATCTCCGGTCCCTCCTCGACTGGTTCCAAGATTACGACGGCGGACCCGACCGTCAGTGTGCCGCCATTTATTCAAGCAGACCTGTTCCAGAGGCGGAATTCGGGAGAGAGAACACCCGGGAGAAGTGCATGTACTGGAAGGCACCAGGATCCACGAACCATATCTCTGCTTCGCTCACGAGCAGTACACAAACGACAAAATCCACCCGACGCAAAGTACCCGACAAAGGGGTGTCTCGTTTCAGCGGGATCACCAAGTCATAGTCGACCAAAGGAAATTATGACTCGACAACGTTCAGCTACAGGAGAAACAGCAAGCACTCTGGCAGAGCCCTGACAAACTGCAACAGCTGCGTGCAAATATCGGCGGGCTTCCGTGTACAACCACACCGGAATCGTCGCGCAGTTTAGCAGAACCAAAAAAGAAAGCCCAACCATGAAGGACCTGGAGCACACTGAGGCCAAAGAAACAGTCGCTAAGCTGAAGTCGGAGCCGTTGTTTCCACGGCCTTGGCCACCACAACACCATAGAGATCTACCACCTCGTCTTGGGCCTGAGAGCAAGCTGCGAATCCCACCAGTGGAGACTACTAGCCGCTTGCGCAGGTTGACAAGCGGTCCTGGAGATAAGCAAGACCACCAGACGTGGCTAGGACCGACGAGTTGCGTTACAGGCCGCTGCACTACGCTCGGAGATCGTGCTGCCTCCGCAAGGAAGAAATGCCGAGGATGAACAACATAGAGAAGCTTTCCGAGATAGTGCGTCTAAGAAAGGATGGCCGGACATGCCTGAGCACGACATACGAAAGAAAACTGACCATCTGCAGAACCTACGAGTTGGACTACCTGGAATAGCCTTTGACGACACAGTGGTACTGGTGCATGGACAGTTCGATGCTCTCCCCGAAGAAACAGAGCGTGAGGACTCTCCACACCAAATAAACACTTCCACAGGTGCATCTTCCTGTAGGAAGTCAAAGCCAAAAGTGCCTTACTTCTTTGATTTTATTATGTTTCTCGACAGCTTTAAGATTTACGTTGCTTAATCTTGTCGACTTTTCATCGTATATTCACTTTAAAAAATCAATGTATTTCGTTTGTTTCTCATAACAATAATCTTTTATTATATTTCGGCGGAGTTCGGACGTGGATAGAGACTATAGGTAGTCCTCAGTCCAGGATTCAACTGCCGCGATATCGACTGGAGAGCTATATACTGACCATGATCGACATGTTCCCGTGCGTTGAATCTACACAGCGATACTTCTCGCTATTGTTTGGAGAGAACTTTCCATAAATAGGTCAGACCACTTAATTATGCGCTTGCGAATTGCTTTCAAGGATTGAGTACAACTGTTCGTAACGAACAGAGCAGCATCACAAGCATGGCACGTCTGAGAGGAGGTATGTACCCTGTGAAGAGCACTTCATTATCAATGCGATAGCCCCCTCTTGTCTCCACAACTACCAATTTTTGTTTTTGCCCCTAGATGCTGATGTTGAGTATAATATATTCAGTGCTCAGCGATTGCACCGCGATCCTCGAGCTACGTGACGGTCGGCGCATTTTTTTCTACCGGAGCGCGGCGAGTGATTACAGAGAGACCAAACTGAACCACCAATGACACACAAAGCGTCTCTCTTTCATTTGGTATCACAACGGATTCACTGGGTTGCCCCAGAGCAATGCGATTACGCAGAAAGCATCGGCAACCGTTTGCCCCAAGTATCGCGTTTCCTTCGCTGAGCTTTGTACTTTTTTATCTGGTGCAGCGCGAATTCTAGCTCACGCGTCCCCTTGTATTCTACCACATGTGAGTTTCTAGATATCGCTTTCATTCAAGCAAATCGGGATTCCCAAACAATTTAGTATGCCGGTGCACAGCTAGCGTGCATTGACGACGTCATGTACCATACCGACCACACTCGAGAACGAAGGTGTGTGGTAACTAACCTGGTACCAGTGAATATCTGGCCACTGTTTTCAGGCGTCAAGGTTACACTGCAATTTTTTGTCGAGCAGAGGCCTGGGTCCGATTCCCGGTCTTAGCTTCCGCGTTTCGACATGGGAGGAACAGAATAAAGATATGTAAGCACCCATGTTCGCACCTTTAGATGATGATGCTGATTATCATCATCATGATTAAGATTATGAGGTACAGTTGGTATTCGCGACTCCAGCAATTCATGCGGCACCTAGCGGAAGTGGGAGGAAACGGCGCACTGAGGTCCGAACAGTCCGAACGCCATGGGTACCGTATCGGCTGCAGCTGTGGGCGGTAAGATGGAGCCGCCAGTAAAGAAAAAACGAACGGCCAAGCAGTTCTGGGTTCCTCAGTGCGTGTCTGCGAGATGGAAAGACAGAGCTATTTCTTTTCATGCATTTCCTTCCGTGGCCAAAGACCGAAGCCGCAGAGCGCGGTGGATTGCGAATCTTCGCATCGGCAAGGCTGTGACGCTGACGATGACAGTTTGCTCGCAGCATTTTGCACGGGAGGATTTCTTTTTTCCAGGTGAGGCGCTAGCGTAAACTTGTTAACTAGAACCTATTACATGACCATTGTACCTAGCGACTTTACACGTTGCTGCGGCGCCTGAAGTATGTCAACAAATTTCGCATTGCGAGGGCTCGGTTCGCCATGTGCATTACACTTGCGATTGAGCTGTACTTTATTTTCTGTGTATGTTAACCGGAATACGAGGACTTGATCCATTGGGCACACTTGCGATTATTTCCTGCATGTACCATGCTGCAGTTCAAGCACATATTCGACCTGTGAACAGTTTCTACGATGTTCGTGTATTCTGCACTACACGTGGCGGCAACCCGGAAGGCATCCCGTGCACTTTCCAGCACAACGCTCGTGCATCTTGAACGAGTGTCGGAAGTTCTAGTGTTTACTACTGACGTACCAGCAAGTTCGGGGAAGCGATCATTGTAAACATGGCACTGATTGAAAGCGCAGTCTCCTGCATGGCACGGACGAATTTTCAGTGCACGCAGACAGCTCTCCGCGCGCGGATTTGCCTTCCAATCACGCACGAATCGAATGTGTCCATATGAGGGTGGTAGTTCACTCAGCAGGTTTATTGCAGTAATTGGCGACATGCACGCCACCATCACGACAATTTTACTCGTCCTTGCAAGTTAAGGAAAACCAACGGCATCCACTTTCTGCTGGCGCGTACCATACTGCAAGTGCAGCATTTGTACCTAAAGTAGCGTTATGTAGGTTGTTTCGATTATTCTGACGTCAGTGTCAAAGGCATTGATCATGTCGCTGTGTCACGAGCAACTTTAAACTATGTGTTGCAGATGACACGTTCCGTGTGCAATGTTTTATGACACTCCAAACATGGCATTAATTTGCTTGCTGGTGCCCTTCCCTAAAAACATTGTGACCTTCTTTCTGGTGTGAAAAACTAAATCCAGCACACATCGACACATAAAGCTTAAACAATTTATTTTTCAGATGTCCCATGCCAGCGAAGACGGCTAAAAAACAACGCCGTAAATGTGCTTGCACTTTGCGGACAATCCAGCTGTGCACGAGCACTTCGCTGCAGTGATGGAGGGCTCCCGGAAAACATCGGCTATTTGAACAAGGATCTCGTGCGGGTCCGCAGTCACGCCGGATGTTTGAACACACAACGCGACCACTTCCACACGCCACTTGCGCTTGCAGAACCACTGCTTCCAACTAAAATTACATGCTCCGCATCGACAACGCGCTCCCCTTCTACAAAACAACGCGAACTGCTGTCACACTGCAAAAAAGTTAATATTTGTGCGAGAGACAGCGGACGCGGGGACCTTCGTGTATCCGCCATACTGCACATTGTGGCCAGACCGTGCCAGACTCCGCAGCGCCCTCTCATGTTGATTTGAGTTGCGAATAGACGTTTTCTCGTTCTCTCTCCACTGAGTACGACCTCTGACCTTCAAGTGCAGAGCTGTTTAAGCTTGACTTCCAGCCGCCGCAGCCGACCGCTCAAAACTCGGCGGAGAGAGTATGAAGTGGGAACAGCAGTGGGGGGGGGGCTTTAGAAAGAGAGAGAGAGAGCGATAGAAACAAACAAAATGAAATAAAAAAATAAATAGTAATGCTGCTTAAGTGACTACGCCTCCGACGTCATTCAGACTCATTCCTTTAAGGAATCGAAATTAATCACACAGATTAAGCTACTCGGAAGCCCCTGCTTCATGCCACATATAATTCGCGTTTCCCTGATGGCGCAAGATAAATTCATTAATTCACACAACAAGACGAATAGTTGTACAATGCCCAAGCACAACCAAAGGACGGCCGCTTTCATGCAAATCATGCGCCTTTCGCTGCACCGGACTGTGAGTTCACAAAATAATCCGCTGACAACCCGTTCGGCTTCGCTTGCACGGTTTCACCGTTTCCAAGTGCTGCTGGTTTGTGGCAGGTTTCTCCAGGGCTCCGGCGCGTGCAATGCAGTGTTTCAGGAATAATGCGAGTCGTTCGACAACTTGCCCTTGTGTGCCAGAAGTCGGGGATCCCTAAGCAACGTCATGGTGCCACTGATGCCAGTTGCAGCGGCCGGGACCACAAGCCCAGAACACCCGGGTAACCCACCTCCCGACCCTGAATTCGCCAGACTGCCGATTGTGCTTTCAGAACCTCTCCGGGCATATTTCACTTTTGTGTCATAGCGATTCCTATTGGAGAAGGATCAAGCACATTACTGTCCCATTGGACAGCATGATTACCTAATGATAAGTCAGACATCGTAACTGTCTTCAATATTCTGTTAAGAAAATATTCAACTAAGACGTTTTTCAGAATACGGGCCGTTAGAATAAGTGTTCATTCCATGGAACGGATGTAAGCCGTACGAGTTGCTACAGTCGATGCCTCACAAGCAGAGGGTTAGGGTTTCGGTCACATTGGATATGGCTCTAATTTTGTTGAACAGTTGGTTCCCAGAGGGTCGCGGCCGGGATTCAATCCCGCGACCCTCGGACCAGAAGCCGAGTACCATAGCCACAAGACCACCGTGGCGGGGAACTGCAACGCGTATAATTAAATAAATAAAAAAATAAAAATTTAACAAATTATCGAGGCTTGCACTAGTGGCGCAAGGGTAGCGAAGATGATGAGCACTTGGCTGGTTCGGGTTTGCCTCCAACACCCTCGCATTCCGCCCTGGTCTCAGGCTTCCGGAAATGCCTTGCGAAGCACTGCGACGCCCAGCGAACGCTTCTCAAGATTTCGCAGCGAGCTCAGCGTAAAGACGCTTGCATGGAACCGGATCGAGCACGGCTAATCGTCCGTGCAAGTAGGGGAAAGGGAGTGAAAGAGATAGAAAGCAGGGAAAAGCCTTGGTCCCGGTTTCTGGCAATTTTGACCACCTTGGGTTCGTTTAACGTGCACTGACAACGCACAGTACTGGAATCTGGAATTTTCCACTCCATCGAAATTGCTACGCTGCAGCCTGGATCAAACCCAAGTTCTTCGGATGGAAGCCGAGCACCATAACCACTACCACAACCTCCTATATAAACAATGCCTGCCGGATGAGCACGAAAAGCGCGTCGTCTATAGTGGCGCCGCCTACGTAGGGTAGAGGCCAGCACATTGAGGCTGTGAGAGGGAGCGACGCTTCCACCGTGGCGTCCCTTGCCAGACCCGCACGTAAATGGCGCCCCCCTCAAAAGTCCAGATGGCAACCGATTTATATCGCTGTATTGATATGACGCTAACAGACATGTGTATTTACACATATCTTTTTTATCTTAACGGGTTTTTTGCCGTCTACAAGACCAAGAAACCAAAAAGTTTGCTTTAGACTACCGTACGTAACTGGTGCCAATGCCATATTTCCACCGACGTCCGCTTTCGACTGGATCGCCAATAATCCTGCTAGCAGAGTTTATATAGCAGGTTGTGCCACTACACAACCGCGTCGGACGACAGCGGCTTAGGCAAATATGACCGAAGACCTTCACGAGCGCCAACAGCTCCCCTGTCAAAAGCAACTTAAAGGGCAACTCCGGCGGTTTTTTTCACCATGTTCTGATATCGATGTTTTCGAATAGTACTGATAGTCCTGTAGCAGCCAGGGTGGTTCAATTTGCTCAGAAACGCACCAATAATTTTAAATAACCGACCGAACGATGCGTTAAAACCGAAACCGAAACGGGTAGACGCTTCTTGCCGCGTATGCGATGACGTCACAGCCTCCCCGCCATCAGAAATATGGAGAAAAGTGACAGTGGCGAGGCCATCCGACGATGTACTGAGTTATGCCAGCTTTTCCGAACTTTACAGTGACGATTTGAATGCTGAAGTACTGCAGTTTTGCTTCTGAAGTCCTGCATGCTCGCGTAGGCGGCGTTGAAGGTGATGACGTCCAAAACACAGGGTGGCCCGCTTGGGAATCCGCTAAAAAAATTTTAAATTCTTTTCCGGGAAACTAAATGACTTGCAACCACCTGGTTTGGCATATATTATTACAGTGCCGAGGAGAATACATATTGAAAATGTCATTGAGATCAGTGGACTCTGAAAGATCGCCGGAGTTGCCCTTTAAAATGCAGCGTGGCTCGAGACATGGAATCACGAGCCTCGCGGCACGCGCTTTCCCCGGCGCGGGCTCCACGTTCTGCTCGCTCGCCGATCGAATCCTTGCGCACCTCGGGCCGCCGGATTCCAGCTGGCAGGACCGGGGTTGCCGATGGTCTGCGTCTTCCACCAGGAGCCTCGCCCGCTATGGACCCTTCAACCGGCGCTATTCCCAGGCGCCCCAGGAAGCGGAAAGTCAAGGCGATACTCACCTTTGGATCGACGAGCACCGGCAATAGCCGCTTGCCCTGCCATCTGCAAGCCAGCATCAATGATATTATTACTCTTCTCGAGACGGCGCAGAAAGGTGAAGCAGACGAACACCAGTCTGACCTTGCCTTCAAAGCGACCGAAGAGTCTAGGCCAAGCATCGACGGTCGGCAAAACCTGGGGACCTGAATCGGTGCGTATCACCAAACCTTCTTGGTCGAGGACTGTGAGGCAGCCACGTCCTCTGTTGCCGACCCGCAAAGCACCGTTGGAGGAGAGGACCAGGTCGCCAGAAGCCATAAACCGTGCGGAACTGAAAGGGCGCACCGACAGCGACCCGTTGGACATCGTGAGGCTGGTGCGTCGCGCCCTTCAAGGCAGCACGAAAGGTGGAAGCGGTGAGCACGCTGCGTATAGGGGTGTGCGAGTATTAATATCTGCGATCGAATTCAGTAGCGGTAGATGCGAATATCGTATATCGAATAATTTCGAGTAATCCACGAATATTAAACGCCTATCACAATATACGTCAATGGACAGCTAATTACACACGAGTATGCATGGCGATGCATGGTCGTGATATTGATTGGCCTAACTGATTTGATTCACTTCTGGTGTTCAACGTCCTAAATCCACGATATGATAATGAGCGACGCCGTAGTGGAGCGGTCAGGAAATTTCGAGCATCTGGGGTTCGTTAATGTGCACCGATATCGCGCATGTACGCGGCCCTCGACATTTCGCCTCCATCGAAATGCAGCCACCGCGGCCGAGATTCGACCTCGCAATCATTAATTATGATAATGACCATGACAAAGCCGCAAATGGTGGGAAACCTAAAATGGACATAAGAACCCACAATGGTTCATCGTAACGGAAAAAAATAAGGTTACGGCGGTAATGATAACGATAGTGGGATACTCTAACGACTCAGGAATGATGCGAGTCAACAAAATTTACGGTGACTAACAGAAAAAATTATTACAGCTCTAAAACCTTTCGGATAAGTTTCGTTGTCATGATAAAAGCAACAAACACTATCAAGTGATGGTAGAAGTCATGAGCACGACTGAACAAAAATGATAGTGACGTAGCGAAAAGGGGTTTAAACTTAAGAACCGATACAGTATATGCTCGGAGCTATTGCATGATATGGAATAGAGGTTCCAACCCCTAGGTCCCGGAATCGAATGCAAAATTCTTGTGTCCTTTGCGTTAGCTGACCACTAGAAATTCTAAAAGCATAATTTCGGAGTACAGAGGCAATGAGCAGCTCTTTCGGATCCAGAGGACTGTTCAAAACGATCTAATGATAATAGGACTGCCGGTAATGCCACTTTTGTAGAGGTGAAGTACCTGGATGTGCTACATAAACTGTCACGTTTACTCCTTATGATTTCACACCGAGGATGAAATTTCATGTACTTCTGCATCAATTTTCTATTCTTTTCGGTGCAGTCAACCTTTCGAAATACGAGTAAGCTATTTGAAAAATATCCGAGTTTACGAATAACGGCTATTTCATTCGATAATAGAAAGTTTCAAATATTCGCACTCCCCTACACGCTAAGCTGATGCTGGAAATTTGTGGAGCCATGACAGCACTTCTCGACACAGTCCGGCATCTATAGTAGTCCACGAAGATTCGTATTCGCATCTGTGCTATGAAGACCATGCCGCGAAGTTCTAAGGTGGCTCCTCATCGCATATCAAGAAGGATCGAAGCTATCACCGTGGTTCCGACAAAAGCGGCCGCCGGAATGTGGCAGACTACGACGGCGCACTTGGCCATGAATTTAGCGCCATCTCTTCAAGTAGACCTGCCCGTGAATCTGCCTTCGAGAGAAAACATTCAGCGGAAGAGCATATACTGCAAGAGACACCGGGAATCCTGGTACCATATCCCTGCCTCAGTCATGTGCTGTACCTAAACGGCAAAATCAATCCACTGCACAGTCCCCGACAGAGGTGTGTCTCATTTCCGCGGGATCGCCAAGTCATAGCCGACCGATAGGAATATCGGCTAGGACAACGTGCAGCTATTGGAAAAGAGGGAAGCACTACGGCAGAGCCCTGACAAAGTGCAACAGCCGTGTGCAAATATCGGCGGGCTATTGTATACACCCCTACCAGGATCGCCGCGCTGTTTAGCGGAACAAAAGCCCTACCATGAAGGACTTGAAGCACACCGACGCAAAAGCGACAGTCGCTAAGGTCAAGCCGCAGCCGCCCCTTCCATTGCCACGGCCACTACCACGCCAGAGAAATCTACCACCTGGTCATAGATCCGAGAGGAAGCTTCGAACGCCACCAGTCGACAATATTCTCCAGCCACTTGCGCAAATTGACAAAATGTCTTCAGGGTCAGCCAAACTACCACCTGTGGCCAGGCCCGAGGAACTGCCCGGTAACAGGAACCAGGCAGCTGCGGCATACTCGGAGATCGAGTCCATGCTGCCCCCGCAAAGAAGAAATGCCGAGGAAGAGCAAAATAGAAGAGAAGCTTGCCAAGACAGTGCGATTGGCAAAGAACAGATCGCCGGACATCGTTGACCATGACAACCGGAATGAAACTGACCATCTGTGGAAGCCACAAGTTGGATTATCTGGAATGTCCTCTGAAGACATACCACGTGGCACTGGTGCTTGGACAGACAGTTCAATGCTCTCCTCGATGAAAAGGAACATGAGGACTCTTCACACTAAAGAAATAAATACTTCCACAGGTTCATATTTGCGGTGGAAATGAAAGCCAAATGTGTTACTTCCATTTTAGTGTGTTTTTCGACAGCTTTATTATTCGCATTGCTCAATTTTGCTCACTTTTCATCATCCACGCGTTTTAAAACATGTTTTATTTTTTTGTAATTCTCATAACATTGATCACGGGTCCGAATTATGCTCGATTGGATCGACAGATACATTTCCTAATAGGACAAACTATGGCTACATTTAGCAGCTTCGCTGCTAAAATATCTATGGTATATGATACAACTTAAACAGTAGTTGCAACAAGGGCCGACGGACTGCGCGCGTCGATCTCACTCCGCCAGCCAATCACAGAAGCGAACGAAAAAGTCTTCATGCGACCTTTTCAAGATGGCCCCGTGTTTACGCCTCTGTTACCGGCGGAGCGCCTGCTGTTCTCGTGTCCTTTCATCAGTATAAGCCATAATATGCTCGAAAAGCAGGGACAAAAATATGCGGTGTCGCAACCTGTTCACCTGCAAAACGCTGCGGTTAAAATTCATTTCGCTCGGAGGCTCGTTTTAGGTGCTTTTCACTGAAATGAGTTGAAAAACCCCGGTGGCAGCGCTTGAGGCACGTCGGGTTTTTACATTGCAAGCGCGTGAATTCACTTCAATAAAGAATTATCCACTCCAAATTGCACTCTAATAAACGAGAAGACATAAAAAATTTATTCACCTATGCATTATTTCTGCTACCCACGCTTTAATTTTCTAACACGGAAAGTTCAAGGAAGAAACTATTTGAAGCTTCTCAGGGGTATAGTGGCTGGCGGTTATAAGGGCGTAGGAGGGACATTACTACAGACTTGAACTGTATCCGACTATAGACATGCAGTTGGCTCCACGCCGAGGGAACTGCCGTAACAACGAAGGTGTTCTTTTATGCTTAATGGAAATAGTATCGATTTATTGACGTCGAGACGTATCAACTATATATGTCACGGTAATATTTACGAAACCTTGATATATTAAATAGAAGCTTCGGCGGATTCAAAATACGTAGTCTATGTAGATGCGGCTCAGTACCATGGACGAGACGCCATTACAGCGGTCGAACTTGATAAAGAAAATCAAAGCATCGCGGCACACACAGTGAAAAAAATAATTAACTTTGGTTTCTACGCAGAAAATAAAGAGATCATTAGAATATTGCAAGCATCACATCGGATCCGTCTCAAGTGGGTCTATCGTAAATTAACGCTAAGGATACAGACGAGGGCTCCGTTGTTTATCTTATCCAAATATTGCTCCCCTCGGTAACACAGATGCTAAACTGCTTAAACTACCACCGCCATCCCAGCGGGACCAATAGCAAAGGTGCAATTTTTGTTCTTACTTGCTAAGCACCATTTTAACTAGAGTGAACTAAAATCTCCAGCTGAGGCCAACGTCCGTGTCTGCTTTTCCTTTCAGCGCAACCCCATGACTTACTTTCTTCCTTATTTTCTTTCTTTCTTCACACATTCTTTCTTTCTTTCTATATTTTTCTCACTATCATATGCAGCACTATCCTTATCACTGTCACCTACCAGTGAGCTGAAGGCGACATGTGGCTAGTGAAACGAGGGCACAAATGCATCTTGAGCAGGTTGTGAATATAATAGGATTTCTTTCATTCTTTCTTTCTTTCTTTCTTGTACATCTCGTAATCATTAACATGTAGGACTGTTGGTGTATTAATCAAAGAAAAAGATGATGATGATGATTGTAGTCGGTTCAGCCGAATTTCAGCGAAGACCTCCTCCAGCGTGGGCAGCTCCGCAGTCAAAGGAATTTCGAATGCAGCGAGGCTCGTGACGTGGCGTCACGTGACTCGCTGCCCGGCACGCGGCTTCCCCGGCCGCGAGCTCCGCGTTCTGCTCGCCGATCGAATACTGGCACCTCGGGCAGCCGGCATCCAGCTGCCAGGACCGGCGTTGCCGATGGTCTGCGTCTTCCACAAGGAGCCTCGCCCGCTATGGACCCATCAACCAGCGCTAATCCCAGCCGCCGCAAGGTCAAGGCGAAGCTCTCCTTCGGATCGACGAGCTCCGGCAATAGCAGCATGCCCTGCCATCTGCAAGCCAGCGTCAAGGATCTCATTGCTCTTCTTGAGACGGTGCTGAAAGGTGAAGGAGAGGAACACCAGTCTGACCTCGCCATCAACGAGACCGACGAGACTGGACCAACTAAGGCGTCAACGATCGGAGCGAAGTATGAAGCTGAATCGGCCCGCAGCACCAGGGCCTTTTTGGTCGAGCACTATGAGGTAGCCGCCACCGAAAGATCGTTGGAGCGCCACCTGGTGGAAGCGGTGAGCATGCTACGATAGTGGTGTGCGAATATTCATTTTCGTGAGAGAATCGAATAATTACGAAATCGATAGGAATTAAATTTTCGAATTATTAACGAATATTAAACGGCTGTAACATTATACGTCACTCGATAGTTAATTGCATACGAATATACATAGCGATGCATGATCGTGGCTCTGATTAATTTATTTGATTTGATTGATTTCTAGGCTTTTGACGTCCTAAAACCACGATATGATTATGAGAAACGCCGTAGTGCGGCGCCGCGGAAATTTCGACGACCTGGGGTTCCTTAACGTGCACTGACATCGCGCAGCACGCGGGCTTTGACATTTCGCCTCCATCGAAATGCAGCCGCCGCGGCCGGGATTCCGTCCCGACAATTAATTTAATTACGATAATGAGCATTACAAAAACGCGAATGGTTCGAGAACCACAATGTGCTGAAAAAGTGAGAATTCTTTATAATAATGGATAAAAATAAGGTTACGATGGTAATCATAACGATAGCTACAGTAGAATATCGCCAATAATGGCACGTTTCAACAAGAATAACGCAAAACCGATAAAGAAATTACCTCTCAAAAGCCATCCACATAAAAACGGTTGCGGTACATAGTGAAGGAAACACCAACGGGTGGCGGTAGAAGTCATAATCATGAGCATGACTCCAAAATGATGACTTACAAAAAATAAATGTTTAATTTTAAGGACCTATAGAATATGGGCTAGGACCTATTACATGAAAGGAAATGGTACCAGGTTCGAACCCCTCGGTCCCGGAAAAGGTCTTGTCTCCGTTAAGTTACCTATATGGACTCCTAAGAATTTGAAAAGCATAATTGCAGCATATAGAGTAAATGAGCATACCTTTGTCGTTCATAGAACTGTTCAGAAAGAGCGAATGATAATTGTACAGCCGGTAACGTTACCTTCTCGGAGCGGAGCAGCATGGTGTACTACAAAAAGTCTCACGTTTACTGCCTATTACTTGCCAGAGGGAATAAAATTTCTTGTATTCTGTGTCAATTTTCTGTTCGTTTCGGTAGAGTCAAAATTTCGAAATATTCGTAAGCTATACGAAAAATATTCTACTTTACGAATAACGGTCATTCGATCGTATACAACGCTATTCGATTGCATAATGCAAAGCTTCGAATATTCGCACACCACTAATAAGCTAATGCTCGAAATACGTGGAACCATGAGAGTCCTTCTGGACAGATGTCCGCCGTTTATAGTAGCCAACGAAGATTCGTATTCGTTGCGAAGACCCGGACGCCAAGTCCTAAGGTGTCTCCTCATCGCACATCAAGAACGATCGAAGCTATCTCTGGTCTCTCCTCGACAGGTTCCAGGATTACGACGGCGGACCTAACCGTTAATGCGCCGCCATTTATTCAAGTAGACCTGTTCCAGAGGCTAGATTCGAGAGAAAACACCAGGAAGAACAGCAGCATGTACTGGAAGACACCAGGATCCACGTACCGTATCTCTGCCTCGCTCACGAGCTGTACACAAACGGCACAATCCATCCCACGCAAAGAACCCGACAAAGGGGCGTCACGTTTCAGTGGCATCACCAAGTCATAGTCGACCAAAAGAAATTATGACTCGACAACGTTCAGGTACAGGAGAAACGGAAAGCACTCTGGCAGAGCCCTGACAAAGTGCAACAGCTGCGTGAAAATATCCGCGGGCTACCGTATACAACCGCACCAGAATCGTCGCGGAGTTCAGCAGAACCAAAAGAAAACGCCCTACCATGAAGTACCTGAAGCATACTGACGCCAAAGCAAGAGTCGCTAACCTCAAGTCGGAGCCACCGCTTCCACGGCCTTGGCCACCACAACGCCAGAGGAATCTACCACCTCGTCTTGGGCCTGAGAGCAAGCCGCGAATCCCACCAGTCGATACTACTAGCTGCTTGCGCAGGTTGACATGCGGTCCTGGCGATCAGCAAGACCACCACATGTGGCTAGACCCAACGAATTGCATAGCAGGCAGCTGCACCACGCTTGGAGATCGTGCTGCCTCCGCAAGGAAGATATGCCGAGGAAGAACAACATAGAGAAGCTTTCCGAGATAGTCCGTCTAAGAACAGATGGCCGGACATGCCTGAGCATGACATCCGAACGAAAACTGACCATCTGCGGAAGCTACGAGTTTTGGACTATCTGCAATGACCTTTAAGGACGTCATGGCACTGGTGCTTGGACAGTTCGGTGCCCTCCCCGAAGAAACGGAGCGTGAGGACTCTTCGTACCAAATACACACTTCCACAGGTGCATCTTCTTGTTGGAAGTCAAAGCCAAATGTGCCTTCCTTCTTTGATTTTATTATGTTTTTGACAGCTTTAAAATTTACGTTGCGTAACATTGTTCACTTTTCGTCATATATTCACTTTAAAAATGAATGTATTTCGTTTGTTTCTCATAACATTAATCTTTCATTGTATTTCGGCGGAGTTCGGACGTGGATAGAGGCGATAGGTAGTCATCAGTGCAGGACTCAAATGCCGCGATATCGCCTGGAGAGCTATATACTGACCATGATCGGCATGGCCCCGTGCGTTGAATCTGCAAGCAATACTTCTCACAGTTGTTTGGACAGAACATTCCATAAATAGGCCAGACCACTTAATTATGCGCTTGCGAATTGCTTTCAGGGATGGAGTACAACTGTTCGTTACGAATAGAGCAGCATCACAAACATATACGTCTGAGCACAGGTATGTACCCTGTGAAGAGCACTTCATTATCGCTGCGATAGCTCGCTCTTGTCTCTACACCTACAAATTCTTGTTTTTGGTCCTAGATGCTGAGCATAATATATTCAGTGCTCACCGATTGCAATGCGATACACGAACCACGTGACGGTCGGCGCATTTTGCTCTACCGGAGCGCGGCGAGTGATCACAGAGAGACCAAACTGATTACGCAGAAAGCATCGGCAACCGTTTGCGTCAAGTATCGCGTTTCGTTGGCTGAGCACTGTACTTCTTTATCTGGTGCAGCGCGAATTCCATCTCACGCGTCCCCTTGTATTCTACCACCATGTGTGTTTCTAGATATCTTTTTCATTCAAGCAAATCGGGATTCTCAAACAATTTTGTATGCCCGTACACAGCTAGCGTGCATTGACGACGTCCTGTACCACTAGACCACCGTGGCGGGGCACCGCGTTAATGTCAGCCATCGTAATGCAGACTCAGTTAATATACGCTGCATAAAAAGAAAACTTGGCTTTCTTGTGCGAAAGACAGGTATTGCCACCTGTCACATGCAGTTTCTTCTCCCACAGAAGAAAGCCGCAGGATTATTGGAACATTGTCAAGGAATCCGCTGTGGAAGCTGAAGGACATTTTTCATCGCGGTCAAAGGAACCATGGAAATTTTTGACCCTCGTCAAAGAATCCTGCAGCTTACACAGTGCTGCATGAAGCTACTGAAACATGTGTGTAAATTCCGCGTGCTAACATCCCCAGTACGTATTAAACAATCTTGCAACAAGATACTTCTTTACCACGGTGACGCACAGTTTATTGTAAACACGCGTTGTAATAGAATGTCCACAGCCGTATACCCTCGTTTTGGTTGGTCGGAATAATACACTGTCGAAGACGATTAAAGTTTAGTCTATTTGTTAAAGTTTGTTCACTATTTGACAGGCATCGTCGATTAACTAGGCTCTGAGCTCATGTTACTACCGCAGGCAGTGGAACTTCAAAGTGGGGCATTGCACTCTTCCTGAAAGCTGAATAGCAGCTGGTTTGGGTGAGTTGGAGTTGAAAACGTTTTCGCAAATTCCCACAATATTGAGCCACTGTAATATATTAAGAATTAAGCTTCGCAATAGCAACTCCTTTGTTCTGGACAAAGCCCCGTCCCTATACAATACAGTATCGTCCCCTAGACGACACTATCGGTGAGTTCATAAACGCTGCCGTGCCGTTTCTGCGTCAGGCACAAAGCCCTTTTCCAGTTCGCCCATTAATACGTGACATGAGTGCGACCCCATGGTGACAGTTGTTGGCAAAGCTTGGGTTTAATTGCCTGATTAAAAGCAAACGGCCTGATGTAGGAGGAGAATTTCCAAGAATCTTATTTTTATTTTATTGGTAGCCCCAAGGTAAATTCCAAGAATGACCGGACGGACGGACCAACGCAACGCACAAAGCGTTTACAGTGTCTGTAACGACCTTGTTGATACGCTAGCTCCTAAGTTTTTGTATCGCAGGCACATCGCCATGGCCATAACAGAAACAATAGGCTTGTAAATTGCCGATTAAAAAGAGATATTAAAAGGTAACAGTGAGTAGAAAAGGTCTACAACAGTTTTTAAAAGGTTGACACAAAGTAAGGGGTGGGGAGGATTCAGTTTGCCTTGTACTGTATATACTAGACACTTGGTGCGCTTTCCAGGAATCAGACACTGAAAAGTTGTGCAGCATAAATAGGGCAACACGGCGAACGCGCGGTCAAACATGTACATACTTCATTTACGGCAGCTCCATTAAGCGACATCTTGTGTATGACGTACATAGGTAATGATGCGACATGTGTAATTTCCAGTGACAGCGTTTATGCGTAGTTCAAAATATAAATCGGGACAAAAGCCCTTTGCGTGCATCTTGCTTCCGTGTAATGGTCGAGTAGCTAAATTACCTTTTCACACGTCAAACGAACGTCGAATATCATTATGCGTCGCCTATTAGGAGCGCATATTTTATCGCCACTGGCAGCTACACCTTCTTGATACTGCCCGAGAAGCAGCTGTTGTGGTTTGCCCCTCCCGGCATTCTGCTTTCGTGACAAGTGGCACCGAAATCCTCGATTGTTCAGGCTTCCCAACAAAGGAGGAAAAATTTTGTTATTCCACGGTATTTTACGGCAAAGAACCATTATGAATAAAACATAATGACAATCTCAATATCAAACGTCCTTCTTCAGTGGGCGTACCCTCAAAATAACTCTAAACCTAACTACACGGGTGTTACTTTGAAATCTAAAATATTGCTATTTACCGTGGTACAGACACGAGTATTGATACCCACTGAATGAATTTGCGATGCGTGCTGGCAGACCTTTATATATTCTCTGTACCACCCAGTAAGAACATCATCATTGGGTCTACCAGTAGTAGCGTAAATAAATGAATAAATAAACTAGTGAATGGATGTTATTTGCTTCAGTGACGCGCAGTAGACATTACAAGTACTTTTACAGCGTAATTTCAATAACGCATTAAAATAACTGAGCGGGAAAGTCCGTTACAAGAACACTGTACGCACTGTGTTCGTAAACGAAGGTTTATTCCTTGCTATATAATGCGTGTTCCAACGTTCGTCTGAGCCGCACTACATAGGTTTCGTCTTTTGAATCGCCAGAAGCTTGTAATCATTCTGATATGGTTTCGTCAAAACCAGTGTGACATAACCTATACGTCACGACATCCAGAACTCCAGACTGTTGCCAGTTTTCACGGCGTGGAGCTAACTGCAAGCCTTCACTTTCTAGGAGGAGGCCAGGAAGTGAAGGAATAGACGGGGACCAGCATTCACGATTTACATTCCCAGAAAGAGGCAATTATCCCTCCAATAGTTGTGTTCAGGTGTGTTCAGGTTAAACTGAGTTTAGGAACGTTGTTTGCTGTGCATTCGTCAGCCAGGCATACTTGTCTCACAAACAAGAGGTAGCCATTAGTGATGACAGATGTGAATTGCTGTACCTGCCAGTTCGGAAAGTCATGCATTGTTCCCGTTCTTTTCGCTCATGAAAGAAGATTGATATGAGAAATAGAGAACATTCATTTTAAAAATGCATAGCAAGAAAAGTGAGCAACAATGGGCAATGGATACTTTAAAACTGCCGAAAAACATAATGAAACCGAAGAAAGATGACACATTTGGCTTTTACTTCCAGAAGGAAGACGAACCCGTGGGAGTGTTTGTTTAGTTTTAAGAGTCGTCACGTTCCGTTTCTTCAGGGAGGACATCGAACTGTCCAAGCGCCAATGTCACGATGTCCCACACGATCCAACTCGTGGCTGCCGCGGATGGTCAGTTTTCTTTCGCATGCCATGCTCAGCGATGTCGGGTCGTCTGATTTTAGCGAGGCGCACTACCTTGGAAAGCTTTTCCGCTAATTTCTTCTTCCTCGGCATTTCTTCTTTGTGGGAGTAGCACGGACGCGATGTCCGCACACGGTGGAGTTTTCCGCTTCCTACCATAGGGCAGTTCGTTGGGCCTCGCCACGGGTGGTAGTTTGGCTGATCCTGGGGACCGCTTGTCAGCCTGCGCAAGTGGCTGGAGAATAGTGTCGACTGGTGGCTTTCGGAGCTTGCTCTCGGGCCTAAGACGAGGTTGTATAGATTTCCCTAGATTCCTCTGTAGTGGTGGTGGCCGTGGCCGTGAAAGCGGCGTTTGCGGCTTGACCTTAGCAACTGTCGCTGTTCCATCGGTATTCTTCAGGTCCTTTGTGGCGGTAGGTCTCTTGTTCTGCTGCACTCCGCGCCAACTCTTGTAGGAGTGGCATGCGTTAGCCCGCCGATATTTGCATGCTGCTGATGGACTGTCAGGACTCTGTCGTAGTGTTTCCTGCTTCCCTTATGGCTGCAAGTTGGCCGAGTCATAATTTCCTTTGGTCGAATTTGATTTGGTGATCCCGCGGAAACGAGGCGCCCCTCTGTGGGGCACCCTGCGTCAGATGGAATTTGTCGTTTATGTGCACAGCTCGTGAATGTGGAGCGGAGATGGTACGTTGATCCTGGTGTCTTCCAGTAGATGCTCTTCCACTTCCGGGTGTCCTCTCTCGAAGGTGGACTTCCAAGCAGGTCTACTTGAAGGGCGGCACATTCAGGGTCAGGTCGGCTGTCGTAAGCTGCTGCGTTCTGGCGGCCGTCCTTGTTGGAACCAGTCGAGGATGGACCAGCGATAGCTTTGATGGTTCTTGATATGCGATGAGGAGCCACCTTGGAACTTCGAATCAGTATCTTCGTTGTACACAAATGAATACGAATCTTCGTGGAGTACTACAACTGCGGACGTGTGTCCAGAAGGGCTCTCATGGTTCCATGCATTTCGAGGATAAGCTTCGTAGTAGTGTGCGAATATTCGAAACTTTTGAATATCGAAACGAACAGCCGTTATTCGTAAACCCGAATATTTTTCGAATAGATTACCAATATTTCGAAATGTACTGCGCCTAAATAAATAAAGAATTGGTACAAAAGTACAAGAAATTTTATCCCCGCTGGCAAATTATAAACAATAAACATGTGAGTTTATGCAGTACAACAATACGCTTTTCCACTCTGCGAAATTATGTTGACCAGTAGTCGAATTATAATTCGCTCTTTTTGAACAGCTCTCTGGATGACGAATGTTTGCTCATTTCCTAAGTATGCCGTAATTCCACATTTATGATTCCTAGAGTCATTGGCTAACACAAAGGGACAAGGCCTTTGAATTTGATTTCGAGAATTAGGGGTTCGAACCTAAATTCCATTCCATATCACGTAATAGGTGCGAGCCCATATTCTTTCGGTCCTTAAATTAAAACCCCTTTTTTCTGGGTGATTATTTTTTTCGAGTCATGCTCATGACTATTACTTCTATCACCACCCGTTAGTGTTTCTTTCTCTTGGTACCACGACCAAACTTATTTGAATGGTTTTTGAGCTGTAATGTTTCTTTTCGTTTTAGTACTAATTAATAACGATAAAATGAAGTAATAATAAAGTTCCTCATCGCGTTGGCAGCATTTCGATGGACGCCAAAGGCCGAGCCCCGCGTGCTGCGTGATATCAGAGCACGTTAATGAACACCAAGTGCTCGAAATTTCCGGAGCCCTCCACTGTGGCATTTCTCATAATCATATCGTGGTTTTAGGAAGTTAAACCCCAGAAATTAATGAAATCGAGTAAATAGTGAATACCACAATCATGCATTTCTATGTCTATTGGTACGTAATTAACTATCGAGCGACGTGTAATGTTATATCCGTTCAATACTCGTGAATTATTCTAGACGAATTCGATTGGATACTGCCGTTATTCCACATGTTTTCTAAAATCAATATTCGCACACCACTATCATAGCGTGCTCACCGCTTACACCAGGTCGCGCTCCAGCGATCCTTCGGTCATGGCTGCCCCACAGTGCTCGACCAAAAAGGCCCTGGTGCTACGGGCTCTGGTTCAGCTTCGCACTTCGTGCCGACCGTTGACGCCTTAGTAGGCGCAGCCTCTTCGACTCGTTGATGGTGAGGTCAAACCGGCGTTCTTTTCCTTCACCTTTCGGCGCCGTCTCGAGAAGGGTGATGATGTCCTTCAGGCTGGCTTGCAGGTGGCACGGCAAGCTGCTGTTTCCGGTGCTCGTCGATCCAAAGGTGAGCTTCGTCTTGACCTTCCTCTTCCTGGGGCGCTAGGGAAGAGCGCCGGTTGAATGGTCCATAGCGGGCGAGGCTCCTGGTGGAATGAGGCAGACCATCGGAAACGCCGGTCCTGGCAGCTGGATTCCGGCGGCCCGTGGTGCCGGGATTCGATCGGCGAGCAGAACGTGGAGCTCGCGCCGGGGAAACCACGTGCCGGGCAGCGAGTCACGTGATGCCACGTCACGAGCGTCGCTGCAATCTTCGTTACTTTTGACAGCGGAGTTGCTGACGTTCGAAGTCTTCGCTCAAATTCGCCTAAGTTAACCTGCTCTTTTTCTTGAGCCACTATACCGACACTGCTACAGAATAGTGATTATGTGAACATCACAGAAAGAAACAGAAAAAATGATAGCTCAAATCCACGCTGTGAGGGTGGTTGGACAGGAAAGCTGTAAACTACACCCACAACCATTACCTATTGCGGCGTCGCTTGAATTTTACGTTTTAACGGCATGCATACGCTAGGCGTCTTGTGCGAGAGCTGTTGAGTTTTCCCTACGACGCTGCTGAGCAAGTCGGTTTTGTTCTTTTCGTCGGCCATTAAGTCACGCTGTTCTACGGGCATCTTTGCTTTCCACGTCCACTGTCCGTGACTATTGCAAGCGGCCGGGCCGACAATATAGCCACGGACACCGGGCGCGTCGGCGTCGGCGTCGATGATCATGATGATGATGATGATTGTGGTTCGGTTAGGAAAGGACGCTAATTTCTGCAACCCATGTCGGGAGCACGGCTAAGAGTCCGTGGTGGAAGGGGAAAGGGACTGGAAGTTGTTGTTTTGTGGGGTTTTACGTCCCAAAACCAGTTCTGATTATGAGAGACGCCGTGGTGGAGGGCTCCGGAAATCTAGGTCATCTGGGGTTCTTTAACGTGCACTGACATCGCACAGCACACGGGCCTCAACATTTCGCCTCCATCGAAATGCAGCCGCCGCGGCTGTGATCGAACCCGCGTTTTCTGGGTGGCGGCCGAGTACCTTAACCACTACACCACCACGGCGGACATAGATGATGTGCACTTGGCTGGTTCGGGTTTGTCCCCAACACCCTCGCATTTTGCCCTGGTCTGAGGCTTCCGGAAATCCCTTGCGATGCACTGCGACGCGCAGCGAACGCATCTCAAAAGTTCGCACCGAGCTCAACGTAATGACGTTTGCACCGAACCGGATCGAGCACGGCTAATCGTCCCTGCCAGTAGGAGAAAGGGAGTGAAAGAGGATAGAAAAAAGAGACAAGCGTAGTACAGGGTTCTGGCAATTTTGACCACCTGGGGTTCCTTTAACGTGCACCGACAACGTACAGTACTGGAATCTGGAATTTTCCACTCCATCGAAATTGCTACGCTACGGCCTGGATCACACCCAAGTTCTTTGGGTGGAAGCCGAGCACCATAACCACTACACAGCAGCGTCGGACGAGAGCGGCTCAGGCAAATAAATCTGACCGAAGACCTCCAAGCGCCAACAGCTCCGCTGTCAAAAGCAACTTAAAATGCAGCGAGGCTCGGACATGGCATCACGAGCCTCCCGGCACGCGGTTTCCCCGGCCACGAGATCCACGCTCTGCTCGCTCGCCGATCGAATCCTTGCGCACCTCGGCCCGCCGGAATCCAGCTGGCAGGACCGGCGTTGCCGATGGTCTGCGTCTTCCACCAGGAGCCTCGCCCGCCATGGACCCATCAACCGGCGCTATTCCCAGGCGCCCCAGGAAGCGGAAAGTCAAGGCGAAGCTCACCTTTGGATCGACGAGCACCGGAAACAGCAGCTTGCCCTGCCATCCGCAAGCCAGCATGAATGATATTATTACTCTTCACGCGACGGCGCAGAAAAGTGCAGCAGACGAACACCAGTCTGACCTTGCCTTCAAAGCGACCGAAGAGTCTAGGCCAAGCGTCGACGGTCGGCAAAACCTGGGGAGCTGAATCGGTGCGTAGCACCGACGCCTTGTTCGAGGACTATGGGGCAGCCACGTCCTCTGTTGCCGACCCGCAAAGCACCGTTGGAGGAGACGACCAGGTCGCCAGAAGCCATAAACCGTGCGGAACTCAAAGGTCGCACCGAAAGGGACGCGTTGGACATCGTGTGGCTGGTGCGACGTGTCCTTCGCTGGAGCACGAAAGGTGGAAGCGGTGAGCACGCTGCGTATAGGGGTGCGCGAATATTGATTTCTGCGAACTAATCGAGTAGCCGTAGATGCGAATCAAATACGAATCGGATATCGAATAATTTCGAATAATGAATGAATATTGAACGGCTATCATACTATACGTCATCAGACAGCCAATTACACACGAATATACATAGCGATGCGTTATCCTGGTATTCATTGGCCTAATCGATGTGATATATTTCTCGGTTTCAACGTCCTAAAACCACGGTATGATGATGAGCGGCGCCGTAGTGGAAGGGTCAGGAAGTTTCGAGCATCTGGGGTTCGTTAATGTGCACTGACATCGCGCATGTACGCGGCCCTCGACATTTCGCCTCCATCGAAATGCAGCCGTCGCGGCCGAAATTCGAACCCGCCATCATTAATTATGATAATGCCCATGAAAAAGCTGCAAATTGTGGAAACCCTAAAATGGACATATGAACCCATGATGGTTCATCGCAACGGAAAAAATAAGGTTACGGCGGTAATGATAACGATAGTGGAATACTGTAATCATACAGCAATGATACGAGCCAACAAAATTTACGGTGACTAACCGAAAAAATTATTACAGCTCTAAAGCCGTTCAGATAAGTTTAGTTCTGATGATAAATGCAAGAAACGCCAACGGGTGATGGTAGAAGTCAAAGTCATGAGCACGACTGAACAAAAATGATAGTGACGCAGCAAAAAGGGGTTTAAACTTACGAACCGATACAATATATGTTCGGAGCTATTGCATGATATGGAATAGAGGTTCCAACCCCTAGGTCCTGGAATCGAACGCAAGATTTTTGTGTCCTTTGCGTTAGCTGACCTCTAGAAATTCTAAAAGCATAATTACGGAGTACAGAGGCAATGAGCAGCTCTTTCGGATCCAGAGGATTGTTCAAAACGATCTAATGATAATATGACTGCCGGTAATGCCACTTTTGTCGAGGTGAAGCACCTTAATGTGCTACATAAACTGTCACGTTTACTCCTTATGATTTCACACCGAGGATGAAATTTTATGTACATCTGTACCAAAATTCTATTCTTTTCGGTGCAGTCAACTTTTCGAAATATTAGTAAGCTATTTGAAAGATATCCGAGTTTACGAATAACGGCTACTCGATTTGATATTCGAAAGTTTCAAATATTCGCACTCCCCTACACGCTAAGCTAAGGCTCCAAATTTGCGGAGCCATGACAGCTCTTCTAGACATAGTCCGGCGCTCGCAGTAGTCCACGAAGATTCGTATTCGTTTCTGTGCTACGAAGACCATAGCACGAAGTTCAAAGGTGGCTCCTCATCGCATATCAAGAACGATCGAAGCTATCACCGGTCCCTTCTCGAGTGGTTTCCACAAAAACGGCCGCCAGAATGTGGCAGCCTACGACGTAGACCTTGACCATGAATTTGGTGCCATCTCGTCAAGTAGACCTGCTCGTGAATCTGGCATCGAGGTAAACATTCGGAAGAAGAGCATGTTCTTGAAGACACACCTCGATCCTGGTCCCATATCTCTGCCTAAGTCATGGGCCGTAAATAAACGGCAAAGTCCATCCACTGCAGAGTCCCCGACAGAGGTGTGTCTCGCCTCCGCGGTATCGCCAAGTCATAGTCGACCGAGGGAAATATCGGCTCGGACAACGTGCAGCTATATTCCGGCAGGGCACTGACAAAGTGCAACAGCCGTGTGCAAATATCGGCGGGCTTAATCATGCAGCCCCACCACCATCATCGCGGAGTGCAGCAGAACAAAAGACCTACCACCACAATGGACCTGAAGCATACCGATGCAAAAGCGACAGTCGCTAAGGTCAAGCCGCAGCCGCCGCTTCCATGTCCACGGCCACTACCACGCAAGAGGAGTCTACGACCTCGTCATAGGCTCGAGAGCAAGCTTCGAACGACCCCAGTCGACAATATTCGCGAGCCACTTGCGCAGGTCGACAAGTAGTCTTCGGGGTCAGCCAAACTACCACCTGTGGCCAGGCCCGTTAACAGGAATCAGGCAGCTGCACCATGCTAGTCCGTACTGCCCCCCCGCCCCCCCCCCCAAAGAAGAAACGCCGAGTAACAGCAAAATAGAAGAGAAGCTTGCCAAGACATTGCGACTGGCCAAGAACAGATGGCCAGTCATCGTTGACCATGACATCCGAAATGAAATTAACCATCTGCAGAAGCCACGAGATGGATTATCTGGAATGGTCTTTAACGACATACGACGTGGCACTGGTGCTTGGACAGTTCCATGCTATCCTCGAGGAAACGGGACATGAGGGCTATTCACACTACAGAAATAAACACTTCCATAGGTTCACATTGCCAGTGGAACTGAAAGCCAGATGTGTTTTGTTTCTTCCATTTTAGTGTGTTTTTCGACAGGTCTAATATTCGCATTGCTCAATTTTGCTCCCTTTTCCTCATCTATGTGTTTTAGAACTAATGTCTTTTTTGAACATCTCATAAAACTGATCATGGGTCAGAGTTATGCTCGTCCGGATCGACACCTACATTTCCTGGTAGGACAAACTTTGACTACGTTATGCAGCTTCGCTACTAAAAAATGTATAGTAGGATACAACTTAAGAAAACAGCAATTGGCTACAATGGCTGACGGCCTGCGAGCGCCGATGTTACTCCGTGAGCCAATCACAGAAGCGAACGACAAAGTCGTTATGCGGCCTTTTCAAAATGGTGCATTTTTATGCCTTTGGTACCTGCGGAGCGTCTGCTGTTGTCAAGTCCTTTGATCGGTATAAGTCATGATGCGCTCGAGAAGCACGGACAAAAATATACTGTTCCACCTGCGTTTCCACCAGCAAAAGAGCGCGGTTACAGTTCAATTCGCTTAAAGGCTCGTTTTAGGTGTGGTATTTCACTGAATCGAGTTGAAAAACTCGGGTGGCGGCGCTTGAGGCCCGTCGGCTTTTTCCATTGCAAGCGCTTGACTTCAGTAAAGAATTATCCATTCCATGTTCTACTCTAATAAACCAATGATGACATAAAAAATTTATTCACCTATGCATTACTTCTGCTGTCCACACTTTAATTTCCTAACATGGAAAGTTTAAAGAATGAACTATTTGAAGCTTCGCTGTGGTACCGTGGCTGGCGGTTACAAGGGCATGGGAGGGACTTCACTACCGACTTCGGTTGTATCCGACTATAGGCATGCAGTTGGCTCCGTCCACGCCGCGGGAACTTCCGTAACAGTGAAGGTGTTCTTTCATCCTTAATGGCTATAGTGCCAATTTATTGACGTCGAGACGCATCAACTATGTCACAGTAATATTAACGAAACCTTGAAAAAATAAATAGAAGCTTCTGGGGATTCAAATGACGCAGCCTATATAGATGCGGCTCACTACTGTGTACAAGACGTACGCCATGACAGCGGTTGAACTAGATAAAGAAAATCAAACCATCGCGACACACACAGTGAAAAAAGAATAAACCTTATTTTCTGCGCAGAAAATGAAGACAACGTTAGAATAGCAAGCATCATACGGGATCATTTTTAAGTGGGTCTACCGTAAGTTAACTCTGAAAGGTGCAGACGAGGGCTCCGTTGTTTCTCTTATCGAAATATTCCTCGACTCGGTAACACATATGCTAAACTGCTTAAGCTAACACCGCCATCCCAGCGGGATCAATGGCAAAGGTGCAATTTTTGTTCTTACTTGCTAAGCGCCATTTTAAATAGAGTGAACTAGAAACTCCAGCTGAGGCCAACGTGCAATTACGCATTTGCTTTCCGCGCAATCCGAACACTTACTTTATCTCCTTCTTCTTTTCTTCCTTTCTTTCTTGACACATTCTTCCTTGCTCTATCTCTCTCTTTTCCTCATTATCATATGTAGCACTATCCCTGCCACCGTCATCTACCGGTCAGCTGAGGGCAACATGCGGCTAGTGAATTGAGGGCACGAATTTATCTTGCGCAGGTTGTGAATATATATATATAGGCTTTCATTATTTTCTTTCTTTCTGTTTTTCTTTGTGTTTCTTTATGGTACATCGCATGATCACCATCACGTAGTAGTGTTAGTGTAGTAATTCAAGAAAAAGATGATGATGATTGTGGTTTGTTTAGCCGAATTTGAGCGAAGACATCCTCGAGCGTCAGCAGCTCCGCTGTGAAAAGCAATTTAGAAAGCAGCGAGGCTCGTGAAGTTGCATCACGTGACTCGCTGCCCGGCACGCGGTTTCCCCGGCCGCGAGCTCCACGTTCTGCTCGCACGATCGAATCCTGGCACCTCGGGCCGCCGGCATCCATCTGCCAGGACCGGCGTTGCCGATGTTCGGCCTCATTCCACCAGGAGCCTCGGCCGCTATGGACCCTTCAACCGGCGCTGTTCCCGGGCGCCCCAGGAAGCGGAAAGTCAAGGCGATCGAAGCTGACCTTTGGATCGACGAGCACCGGCTTGCCCTTCCATCTGCAAGCCAGCCTCAAGGATCTCATTGCTCTTCTTGAGACGGCGCAGAAAGGTGAAGGATAAGAACAGCAGTCTGACCTCACCATCAACGAGGCCGAAGAGACTGGTCCAACTATGGCGTCAACGGCCGGCGTGAAGTGTGAAGCTGAATCGGCCCGCAGCACCAGCGCCTTTTGGACGAGCACTGCGGGGCAGCCACGACCGAAGGATCGCCGGAGCGCGACCTGATGGAAGCGGTGAGCACGCTATGATAGAGGTGTGCGAATAGTCATTTTCGTAAGCGAATCGAATAATTACGAAATATATTCGAATTAAACTTTAGAATTATTCACGAATATTAAACGCCTATAACATTGTACGTCACTCGATAATTAATTACATACGAATATACATAGCGATGCATCATCGTGACGTTCATTCATTTATTTGATTTGATTGATTTCTTGGGTTTTTTACGTCCTAAAACCACGATATGATTATGAGAAACGCCGTAGTCGGGCGATGCGGAAATTTCAACGACCTGGGCTTCGTTAACGTGCACTGACATTGCGCAGCAAGCGGGCCTTGACATTTCGCCGTCATCGAAATGCAGCTGCCGCGGCCGGGATTCGATCCCGCGATCATTAATTTTATTATTGCCTAATTTCAATATTACTAATTCTTCCTAACCAAAAAACACTTTAAAGCTGAAAAGTCATTCAAATCAGTTCGGTTGTGGTACTAAGAGAAAGAAACACTAACGGGTGGTGGTAGAAGTCACAGTCATGAGCATGACTCGAAAGAATGACAATTAATGACCTAGAAAAAGAGGTGTAAACTTAAGAACCGATAAAACATGGGCCCGAACCTATTACACGTAATGAAATGCAACTTAGGTTCGAACCCTTCGGTCCCAGAACCGAACACAAAACGTCTTGTCCTTATTACGTTAACTATGGACGCCTAGGAATATTAAAATCATAAATACGGCATACAGGTGAAATCAGCAGACCTTTCTGATCCAGAGAACCGTTCAAAGAGAGCGAATGATAATTGGACAGCTTATAGGTGTACTACATAAACTCCAATGTTTACTGCTTATAATTTGCCAGCGAGGATGAAATTTCTTCTACTTTTGTAGCAATCTTCTATTTATTTAGGTGCGGCACATTTCGGAATATTGGTAAGCTATTCGAAAAATATTCCGCTTTACGAAAACGGCTATTCGATTCGATATTCGAAATTTACGAATATTTGCACACCCCTACGACGCTAAGCCAACGCTCGAAATGCATGGAGCCATGACAGCCCTTCTGAGGACTTCGACGCGAAGTTCCAATGTGGCTCCTCATCGCATATTAAACCTGCTCGAAGCTCTTACCGGTCCTTACTCCACTGGTTCCAACAAAAGCGGCCGTCAGAACGCGGCAGCTTGCGACAGTGGACTGACCGTGAATGTGCCAGCGTCTCGTCGTGTAGACCTGCTCGCGAATCCGCCTTCAAGAGAAAACATCCCGAAGAAGAGCATCTACTGAAAGACATCAGGACCCAGCAACCGCCTCCGCGTCATTCACGGACTGTACATAAACGGCAAACACCTTTCGAAGCAGAGTCCCCGACAGAGGCGTCTCTCGCTCCCGCGGGATCGCAAAGTCAGGGTCGACCGAAGGAACTTTCGACTCGGACAACGTGCAGCTGTTGGAGAAGAGGGACGTAATCCGGCAGAGCCCTGACAAAGTGTAACAGCACCTGCACTCCTACCAGAATCGTCGCGGAGTGTAGCAGAACACACGCGCTATACCGTGAAGAACCTGAACCACACTGACGCAATAGCAACAGTCTCTAAGGTCAAGCCGCAGCCGCCGCTTCCACGGCCGCGGCCACAACCACGCCAGAGCAGTCTACCACGTCGTAATAGCCCAAGAGCAAGCTGGAACGCTACCAGTCAACACTACTCCCCAGACATTTGCGCAGGTCGACAAACGATCCCCGAGGCGAGACCAGCTGACCGGCAACATAGGAAGCATGCAGCTGCACTGTGCTCGAGGATCGCGTCCGCGCTGCCCCCTCAAAGAAGAAAAGCCGACGAACAACAACATAGTGAAGAAGCTTTCCAACATAGTGCGCTTGGCTAAGAACTGACGACAGGACATCGATAACCATGACATCCGAAAGAAAGCTGAGCATCTGCGGAAGCCACGAGTTTTTTCATTATCTGCATGGAGTGACATCAAAGGACGTCGTGGCACTGGTGCTTGAACTGTTCGATGACCTCCTCGAACAGAAGTAACGTGAGGTCTCTTCACAATAAAGAAGGAATTACACTTCCCCGGGTTCGCCTTTCTCATGGAAGTGAAAGCCAAATGTGTTTTTGTTTTTTTTTCGTTCTATTATGTTTCTGGCAGCTGTAAAACTTACGTTGCTCAATATTGCTCACTTTTTTTCATTTATTCGCTTTTAAAATGGATGTTTTTCATTTGCTTCTCATAGCAGACAATCATCTTAAGAGAAAAGAAAGACGAGCATGCATGACTTTCCAAACTGGCAAGCGCTGCGTCTTTCGAAAGTAATTGCGACCTCTTGTAGAGCAAAGATATCCGTGATTGACGAACGCACAGCAAACAACGTTACTAAACTTGGAGGTCTGTATAACTCCATGGAGGGCCCAGAATGAATTGCAATGCAACGCAAAGCGCCCGTCTTTCATGGAGTATCGCAACGGATGCAGAGACATGACGCAGAGAGCGTCGACAACCGTGTGCCCAAAGTGTCGCGTTTCATTCGCTGAGCACTGTACATTTATTTCATGAAGCGCACCGCAAATTCTATAGGTCACGCGTCCCCTTGTACTCGGTCATTTGTGCTCCTGCATGTCGTTTTCGTTGGGATTCCCAAGAAATCTAGTGAGCCACTGCACAGCTAGTTGTTGCTGATTGCAGGGAATCGCGGTTGCATGAGGTGCAATGAACAACGGTTTCTATAATCTCGGATGTGGCAGTTAACGTCCGGATTACAAAGAAAAGCTTCTTAAGGGAAAAAGACAAACCCAGCACATGCACAAAACACACACACACACCAGCATTCTGCTGGATCTCTTTGGCAAGCGTCCTGGTGAGACGCGGTGGCATGATGGTTAGCGTCATTACAAAACGTTGCCATTAGGCGTGCTCCCTACATGCGCTGTACAAATTACCGTTTCTTACTAACCGAACCACTCTCATCATCATCATCTTCCCCTATTCTAGATCAGTCTAGGTGAGGGCAAAGCGCGGGTGTTTATTCGACAGCACGCCCTGGTCCGCTTTTCCTTTTCGCGCAACCGCAGACATTCTTTTTTGTCGCTATCACTACCATATGTAGCACTGTCCCTATCACTGTCGTGTAAATGTGGGCTCAGGACGACACTATGTGTAGTGGATCGAGGACATGAATTCATCTTGCGCAAGTTGTGAATATAGGCTTGCTCGCTTTATTTCTTTTTTCTATCTTTCTAACTTTATTGTCGTTCACATAATCACTATCATTCAGCAATGTTGGGTCCAGAAAGAAGAGAGGGTCAAACTTAGGCGAATACGAGCAGAGACCTGCTTCTGCGTCAACAGTTCCTCTGTCAAAAGTAACGAAGACTGCAGCGACGCTCGTGACGTGGCATCACGTGACTCGCTGTCCGGCACGCGGTTTCCCCGGCGCGAGCTCCACGTTATGCTCGCCGATCGAATCCTGGCACCTCGGGCCGCCGGAATCCAGCTGCCAGGACCGGCGTTGCCGATGGTCCGCCCCGTTCCACCACGAGCCTCGCCCGCTATGGACCCATCAACCGGCGCTATTCCCAGGCGCCCCAGGAAGCGGAAAGTCAAGGCGAAGCTCACCTTTGGGTCGACGAGCACCGGCAACAGCAGCTTGCCGTGGCCACCTACAAGCAGCCTGAAGGACATCATCACCCTTCTCGAGACGGCGCAGAAAGGTGAAGAAGAAGAACACCAGTCCAACATCACCATCAAAGAGACCGACGAGACTGGCCAAACTAAGGCGTCAGCGGTCGGCGCGAAGTGCGGAGCTGAATCGGTCCATAGCAACAATCCTCCTTGGTCGAGGAAAGTGAGGCTGCCACGACTGAAGGATCGCAGGAGCGCGACCTGGTGGAAGCGGCGAGCACGCTATGATAAAGGTGTGCGAATACTCCTTTTCGAGAGCGAATCGAATAATTACGAAATTGATTGGAATTATTAACTTTACGAATTATTAACGAATACTTAACGGCTATAACATTATACGTCATCGCATAGTTAATTGCTACGAAATATACGTAGCGGTCCATGAACGTGACATCCACTTAATTTATTTGATTTAATTGATTTCTGGTGTTTTACATCCTAAACCACGATATGATATGAAAACGGCGCAGTAGGGAGCTCGGGAAATTTCGACGACTTCATTAACCCGTCCCGCAGCACGCGGGACTCGACATTTCGATTCCATCGAAACGCCTCCGCCGCAGCCGGGATTGGACAACGCGATCATTCATTTTATTGTTACTTAATTTCATTATTGTTTATTCCGAACAAAAACACATAAAGTTCAAAACCATTCAAATATGTTCGGTTAGAATGATAATGACCTAGAAAAGGAGGTGTAAATTTAAGAACTGATAGGATATGGGCCCGGACCTATTGCACGTCATGCAATGGAACTTAGGTTCGAACCCTTCGGTCCTGGAGTCGAATACGAAAGGTCTTGTGTTTATTGCGTTAACTGTGGAAGCCTAGGAACTTCAAAAAGCAAAATACAGAACAGACGAAACCAACAGACCTTTCGCATCCAGAGAACCGTTCAAAGAGAGCGAATGATAATTGGACAGCCGGTAAAGTTACTTTCTCCGAGGTGGAACAGTTTAGGTCTACTGCATAAGCTCCACTGTTTACTGCTTATAATTTGCCAGCGAGGATGAAATTTCCTGTATTTTGTAGCAATTTTCTATTTGTTAGGTACAGTACATTTCGAAATATTGGTAAGCTATTCGAAATATATTCCGCTTTACGAAAATGGCTATTCGATTCGATATTCGAAATTTACGAATATTTGCACATCCCTACGACACTAAGCCAACGCTCGAAATGCATGGAGCCATGACAGCCCTTCTGAGGACTTCGACGCGAAGTTCCAATGTGGCTCCTCATCGCATATTAAACCTGCTCGAAGCTCTCACCGGTCCTTACTCCACTGGTTCCAACAAAAGCGGCCATCAGAACGCGGCAGCTTGCGACAGTGGACTGACCGTGAATGTGCCAGCGTCTCGTCGAGTAGACCTGCTCGCGAATCCGCCTTCAAGAGAAAACATCCCGAAGAAGAGCATGTACTGAAAGACATCAGGATCCAGCCACCGCCTCCGCCTCATTCACGGACTGTACATAAACGGCAAACACCTTTCGACGCATAGTCCCCGACAGGGGTGTCTCGCTCCCGCAGGATCGTCAAGTCAGGGTCGACCGAAGGAACTTTCGACCCGGACAACGTGCAGCTGTTGGAGAAGAGGGGCGTAATCCGGCAGAGCCCTCACAAAGTGTAACAGCACCTGCACTCCTACCAGAATCGTCGCGGAGTGTAGCAGAACAAAAGCCCTATACCGTGAAGAACCTGAACCACACTGACGCAATAGCAACAGTCTCTAAGGTCAAGCCGCAGGCGCCGCTTCCACGGCCACGGGCACAACCACGCCAGAGCAGTCTACAACCTCGTCATAGGCGAGAGAGCAAGCTCCGAACATCAACGGTTGACACTATTCCCCGGACACTTGCGTAGGTGGACAGACGGTCCTCAAGCCCAGAAAAACCACCACTCATCGCGAGGCCTGACGAACTGCCCGGTAACACAGGAAGTAGGCAGCTGCACTATGCTCCAAGATCGCGTCTGTGCTACTCCCGCAAAGGAAAGGCAATGAACAGCATAGTGGAGAAGCTTTCCAACATAGTGCGCTTGGTTAAGAACTGACGACAGGACATCGCTAACCATGACATCAGAAAGAAAGCTGACCGTCTGCAGAGGCCACGAGTTTCATTATCTGCATGGAGTGACATCTAACGACGTCGTGGCACTCGTGCTTGGACTGTTCGATGAACTCCTCGAACAGAAGTAACGGGAGCTCTCTTCACAATAAAGAGGGAATTACACTTCCCCGGGCTCACCTTTCTCGTGAAAGTGAAAGCCAAATGTGTTTTCTTTCTTTCGTTCTACTATGTTTCTGACAGCTGTAAAACTTACGTTGCTCAATATTGCTCACTTTTTTTTTCATCTATGCGCTTTTAAAAATGGTGTTTTCATTTGCTTCTCATAGCACACAATCATGTTAAGAGAAAAGAAAGACAAGCGCATGCATGAATTTCCAAACTGGCAAGCGCTGCATCTTTCATAACTAATGGCGAACACGTTTAGAGAGAAAAATATGCCTGAATGACCAATGCACAGCAAACAACGTTCCTAAACTGGGAGGTGTAATTCATTCTGGCCCTGGAGGGGCCAGAATGAAACTCAATGCTACGCAAAGCGCCCTTCTTTCATAGTATCGCAACGGATCAACTCTGTCCCCAGCGCAGAAAGAAGACGCAGAGAGCGTCGAACCGGTGCCCAGAGTGTCGCGTTTCATTCGCTGAGCACTGAACATTTATTTCATGAAGTGCAGCGCGAATTCTATAGGTCACACGTCCCCTTGTATTTTGTCAGGTGTGCTTCTGCATGTCGTTTTCGTTGGGATTCCCAAGAAATTTAGTGAGCCAGTGCACAGCTAGTTATTGTTGGTTGCACAAAATCGCGGTTGCATGAGGTGCAATAACAACGATTTCTATAATTTCTGATGAGGCAGTTAACGTTCGATACAAAGAAAAGCTTGTTAAGGGAACAGGAGAAAGCTAGCAGATACACAACACACACACACTCAGCATTCTGCTGGACCTCTTCGGCAAGCGTCTTGCTGAGACGCGGTGGCATGATGGTTAGCATCGTTATGAAACGTTGCCTAGGCGTACTCCCTACATGGGCTGTAGAAATTACCGTTCTTCCTAACCGACCCACTCTCATCATCTTGACCTTCCCCTATTCTAGATCAATCTAGCTGAGCGCAAAGCGCGGGTGTTTATTCGAGAGCACGCCCTGGTCCGCTTTTCCTTTCGCGCAACCGCAGACATTCTTCTTGTCACTATCACTACCATATGTAGCACTGTCCTATCACTGTCGTGTAAAAGTGGGCTCAGGATGACACCATGGGTAGTGGATCGAGGACACCAATTCATCTTGCGCAAGTAGTGAATATAGGCTTGCTCGCTTTATTTCTCTTTTTTTCTTTCTTATAACTTGATTCTCCTTCACATAATCACTATCATGCGGCAATGTAGGGTCCAGAAAAAGAGTGGATCAGCTTAGGCGAATACGAGCAGAGGCCTGCTTCTGCGACAACAGCTCCTCTGTCAAAAGTAACGAAGACACCAGCGACGCTCGTGACGTGGCATCACGTGACTCGCTCTCCGGCACGCGGTTTCCCCGGCGCGAGCTCCACGTTCAGCTCGCCGATCGAATCCTGGCACCTCGGGCCGCCGGAATCCAGCTGCCAGGACCGGCGTTGCCGATGGTCCGCCTCATTCCACCACGAGCCTCGCCCGCTATGGACCCATCAACCGGCGCTATTCCCAGGCGCCCCAGGAAGCGGAAAGTCAAGGCGAAGCTCACCTTTGGGTCGACGAGCACCGGCAACAGCAGCTTGCCGTGCCACCTACAAGCCAGCCTGAAGGACATCATCACCCTTCTCGAGACGGCGCAGAAAGGTGAAGAAGAAGAACACCAGTCCAACATCACCATCAAAGAGACCGACGAGACTGGCCAAACTAAGGCGTCAGCGGTCGGCGCGAAGTGCGGCGCTGAATCGGTCCATAGCACCAATCCTCCTTGGTCGAGGAAAGTGAGGCAGCCACGACTGAAGGATCGCAGGAGCGCGACCTGGTGGAAGCGGCGAGCACGCTATGATAAAGGTGTGCGAATACTCCTTTTCGAGAGCGAATCGAATAATTACGAAATTGATTGGAATTATTAACTTTACGAATTATTAACGAATACTTAACGGCTATAACATATACGTCACTCGATAGTTAATTACTCACGAATATACGTAGCGGTGCATGAACGTGACATCCATTAATTTATTCGCATTAATTTCTGGAGTTTTACATCCTCAAACCACGATATGATAGTAAAACGCCGCAGTAGGGAGCTCCGGAAATTTCGACGACTTCATTAACCTGCACTGCCATCCCGCAGCACGCGGGCCTCGACATTTCGGCTCCATCGAAATGCCGCCGCCGCAGCCGGGATTGGACCCCGCGATCATTCATTTTATTGTTACTTAATTTCATTATTGTTTATTCCGAGCAAAAACACATTAAAGTTCATAACCATTCAAATAAGTTCGGTTAGAATGATAATGACCTAGAAAAGGAGGTGTAAACTTAAGAACCGATAGGATATGGGCCCGGACCTATCGCACGTCATGCAATGGAACTTAGGTTCGAACCCTTCGGTCCTGGAGTCGAATACGAAAGGTCTTGTGTTTATTGCGTTAACTATGGAAGCCTAGGAACTTGAAAAGCATAAATACAGAACAGACGAAACCAACAGACCTTTCGCATCCAGAGAACCGTTCAAAGAGAGCGAATGATATTTGGACAGCCGGTAAAGTTACTTTCTCCGAGGTGGAACAGTTTAGGTCTACTGCATAAGCTCCACTGTTTACTGCTTATAATTTGCCAGCGAGTATGAATTTCCTGTATTTTGTAGCAATTGTCTATTTATTTAGGTACAGCACATTTCGAAATATTGGTAAGCTATTCGAAAAATATTCCGCTTTACGAAAACGGCTATTCGATTCGATATTCGAAATTTAAGAATATTTGCACACCCCTACGACGCTAAGCCAACGCTCGAAATGCATGGAGCCATGACAGCACTTCTGAGGACTTCGACGCGAAGTTCCAACGTGGCTCCTCATCGCATATTAAACCTGCTCGAAGCTCTCACCGGTCCTTACTCGACTGGTTCCAAAAAAAGCGGCCGTCAGAACGCGGCAGCTTGCGACAGTGGACTGCCCGTGAATGTGCCAGCGTCTCGTCGAGTAGACCTGCTCCCGGACCCGCCTTCAAGAGAAAACATCCAGGAGGATAACATGTGCTGAAAGACATCAGGATCCAGCAACCGCCTCCGCCTTATTCACGGGCTGTAGATAAACGGCAAACACATTTCGACGCAGAGTCTCCGACAGAGGTGTCTCTCGCTCCCGCGCGATTGTCAAGTCAGGGTCGACCGAAGGAAATTTCGACTCGGACAACGTGCAGCTATTGGAGAAGAGGGAGGTAACCCGACAGAGCCCCGACAAAGTGCATCAAACACCTGCACTCCTACCAGAATCGTCGCGGAGTGCGGCAGAACAAAAGCCTATACCATGAAGAACCTGAACCATACTGGAGCAATATCAAGTCTCTAAGGTCAAGCCGCAGCCGCCTCTTCCGCGGCAACGGCCACTACCACGCCAGAGCAGTCTACAACTCGTCATAGGCGAGAGAGCAAGCTCCGAACATCAACGGTCGACACTATTCCCGGACACTTGCGTAGGTGGACAGACGGTCCTCGAGCCCAGAAAAACCACCACTCATCGCGAGGCCTGACGAACTGCCCGGTAACACAGGAGGCAGGCAGCTGCACTATGCTCCAAGATCGCGTCTGTGCTGCTCCCGCAAAGGAAAGGCAATGAACAGCATCGTGGAGAAGCTTTCCAACATAGTGCGCTTCGCTAAGAACTGACAGGACATCGCTAACCATGACATCAGAAAGAAAGCTGACTGTGTGCAGAGGACACGAGTTTCATTATCTGCATGGAGTGACATCTAACGACGTCGTGGCACTCGTGCTTGGACTGTTCGATGACCTCCTCGAACAGAAGTAACATGAGCTCCCTTCACAATAAAGAGGGAATGACACTTCCCCGGGTTCACCTTTCTGGTGAATGTGAAAGCCAAATGTGTTTTCTTTCTTTCGTTCTATGTTTCTGACAGCTGTAAAACTTACGTTGCTCAATATTGCTCACTTTTTTTCATCTATGCGCTTTTAAAAAGGGTGTTTTCATTCGCTTCTCATAGCACACAATCATGTTAAGAGAAAAGAAAGACAAGCATGCATGACTTTCCAAACTGGCAAGCGCTGCATCTTTCATAACTAATGGCGAACACGTTTAGAGATAAAAATATGCCTGATTGACGAACGCACAGCAAACAACGTTCCTAAACTGGGAGGTGTAATTCATTCTGGCCCTGGAGGGGCCACAGTGAAACTCAATGCTACGCAAAGCGCCCTTCTTTCATAGTATCGCAACGGATCAAATCTGTCCCCAGCGCAGAAAGAAGACGCAGAGAGCGTCGAACCGTGTGCCCAGAGTGTCGCGTTTCATTCGGTGAGCACTGAACATTTATTTCATGAAGTGCAGCGCGAATTCTATAGGTCACGCGTCCCCTTGTATTTTGTCAGGTGTGATTCTGCATGTCGTTTTCGTTGGGATTCCCAAGAAATTTAGTGAGCCAGTGCACAGCTAGTTCTTGTTGGTTGCAGAACATCGCGGTTGCATGAGGTGCAATGAACAACGATTTCTATAATTTCTGATGAGGCAGTTAACGTTCGGATTACAAAGAAAAGCTTGTTAAGGGAACAGGAGAAAGCTAGCAGATACACAACGCACACACACGTCAGCATTCTGCTGGACCTCTTCGGCAAGCGTCTTGCTGAGACGCGGTGGCATGATGGTTAGCATCGTTATGAAACGTTGCCTAGGCGTACTCTACATGGGCTGTAGAAATTGCCATTTCCTAACAGTACCACTATCATCATCATCACATCACCATCCCTATTCAAGATCACTCTAGCTAAGGGCAAAGTGCGAGTGTTTAGTCAAGAGCACGCCCT
>CM023488.1:46345148-46387574 GCA_013339685.2 Hyalomma asiaticum
ATGACGTGTGGAATGTCATACGTTCTCACTGTCAACACGAGCAGTGGAAGCCGCTCAGGGCTGAATATGCCATGCAAGATCTGTGCGAAGGAGCCGTCGAGAATCGCCTTTTTGTGCAGTGCATGGTGACTCCGAAGTAAGCGGCAGTTTTGCGTCCATAGCATATACGGCGGGTCTCGCGGCCGTGGGTGCAGATGCGCGAACGCTGTCTACAAGCACCTCTACCCGTCCGCCGGAGATTTTTGAGGATTCACATTTCGGCTATCTGACAGGCTTTACCTCTTGGACTGCGTTTCGTTATCATCTAGCCGAGTTATTGACACTACGTCCTCAAGAGTTAGCGGCGGTGTGGAGACGGCGAACGGTAGTGGGTGGTCGCTGTCGGGTGGTATTTCGGTGACGGAGCCGTAGGACGATCGGTATGCGGACTGGTGGACTGTACTATCATACGTCGCTAAGCGGCCGCAGGCAATAGGAGTAGCATGTGAAGTGACACGTAGCCACATGCAGAGCATCTTTGCCGATTGTTCAAAGTGTGCCGCCGGTTAGCTGGCGCATGCCCTCTACAAGACGCTTTGTAAGGAGCGGCTAGCTTGGGCTAGCCGCTCCTTGGGCTAGCTATCCAAGTTTACATCTGCCTTATGTTAGCTTCACAGCAAGGCTCTGCCTTGCTGTGAAGCTAACATAAGGCAGATGTAACTTGGATAGAGTGGTTCGGGGGCCTCGCAACGAAATCATCAAAGCTAAGTGGCGCTCCTAACGTGGCCATTAGGGGCATGACAATGACTTCGGTGTCTCTAAGTGGTGCAGTGATGAGCACATGTTGCTTCTGGCCTGAAAAAAGCCTCAATGGTTCCTCGCTCACTCAGGGTGGAGGGCGGAGGCATTGCATTTATATGGAAGCTGTATACGGCGACAGACCGAAGGCCATGAAGGATAGCTGGCCGGAACTTCTTTCCGAATGAATTCTTTCATTTCGAAAAGCAGCGCTGACTGGTCAAAGATGGTTGTATCGAGTAACGAGGGTTGTTGCAGACTGGGTATTCTTCGCAAACAACACGTGGAACTGATCGTCCTATATTCCTTCGGCGAGGTTAACGGTTTTGTTGGGCATTACGGCGATGACACTATACGGAAGTCCAGGGCCCATATTCACAGAGACAGCTCACACTAAAAGATGTTCGTAAGCGAATGCTTGAGCCAATCCTGAAGATGGGCCAATAATTAGCGCAGCCATCTGATTAATTCTAAAGAAAGCACTTATGAAAGAGGTGTTTAGTCACCACTATACAAGGGAACACATGTCTAGGCACCTATATACTCTTGTATGGTGGTGAAGTGTCGAGGCCGTGTATAGTGCGATGTCGGTGCACTTTCAAGAATCCCATGTGCCGAAATTTCAGGAGCCCTCCTCTATGAAAGTTTGCATAATCGTGCCGAAGTTTTGGCACGTCAAACCCCAGAAATAAGTCATGTATTCATGACTTCTCAGTATTGATTGATTGATTTGTAGGGTTTAACGTCCCAAAACCAGTTCTGATTATGAGAGACGCCGTAGTGGAGGTCTCCGGAAATTTTGACCACCTGGGGTTCTTTAACGTGCACTGACATCGCACAGCACACGGGCCTCAACATTTCGCCTCCATCGAAATGCAGCCGCCGCGGCCGGGATTCGATCCCGCGACCTCCGGATCAGCAGCCGAGTACAATAACCACTAGACCACCGTGGCGGGGCGACTTCTCAGTATGACATCCATGATATGATGTTGGGCGGTCTAAATATGCACTTGTATTTGAGTAGACCTTTTGTGAAATGCAGTATGCTGTACAACATCTTCAGTCTTTTGTTCTTCCTCCACATTTCGAGCATTGCCACACCAAAGTCTCCTTTGCAAATGGGAAGCTAAATCGTCATCTGTGATAGCTAAAGAGAAACCTTACTGCTAGATTTGTGCACATTATAGCACGATGACGTCCTTTTGTAACCACGGGTCCCAGGTTGTGCAAGCATACTCGAGTACAGGCTGGACGTTCACATCATACAGTGGAGCGCAGAGCGCGCGGTATTCTATGCAACTATGCACAGGCAACACATATTGTGGTACAAGGCATATTAGGATATAATGACAAACAGGAAGCGAGGTAGTTGTCAAATATCTACAAATATAACACAGCCGCATCGCTAGTTAAGTAGCACCATGCTCTCGCCGATTGTTTGCCTCTTTTGCAGTCCTACTGCTGTGTTCAGGGCCTGGCTCTAAAAATAGAGAATGACTGTTTCAGACATATTAATGGTAGCAACATGCACTTATGCATAGCTTATGATTGCATCTATGTGTGATAGCATTAAGCACAGTGGGGGTGTTCTTATGTAGCTTGAACTATTTCAGTCACAGCTGCATGTACAGAATAATACAGCCTCTATCATTTTATTATTATGCAAAAAGTATTTATTGCTGTCAATTGCCCCAATGGAAAAATTACGAAACTAATTATATTTTCAAATGATATGCATAAGTTCTTAGAGAAAGACATAACGGCATTAGTGTCCTCTATTCTTCTCAGGGTCCTTCAGTCGCGGCTACATAAATGGTAAGTTATTTTACGAAATATGTTTGACAAGTTCGGTAAGTTAAGGAGGTTGGCATTGGTGTATAGCTGAAATGTGTTGCGTAAAAACAACTAAAAAGGAAGGGTGCGTAGACCAGACTGGGCACCGCTTGAACCGTTGTTCAAGCGAGCATGAGAGCTCTTTGAAATGGGCTCCATTTTCCAGTCTGGGCCTACATTGCCGTCGCTGTGGTTGAAAAACCACTCTGTGAACTAAGCTCTGTTTTATTTCTCCACTGGCGTACGAATAACTTGTGAAACAACAGAGGCATACAGCATTCGCTAGCAGGGCGTTATGTGCGTATGCTTAACTCACAGAGTATGAAAGTGGTGTTTAATGCGTCAGCAAAAGCCGAGGTACCAGATGAAGCCCTTCGCAAGAGTAACTCCTGCTGCCTGCGCGTGCCGAGCTTCAGCCGAGCAACATGAATCGCTTCGGTTTAGGATGAACGTCTTCCACTTGGAATGAGGCGTACACTTTTGAAGTTCGCCTCTGTTAGACACTCGAGAATAGTCAATGGTCCGGCGTAGTCCGCGAGTACATTTTGGCACGAGCTACATGCTCCTACGGCGTCCACAGCTATACGAAGTCGCCAGAGACATAGGTGACCCTTATGTAGTCCCTATCGTAGCATGCATTGGCGCAGTCTTGTGGGGCCAATGTGCTTAAGAGAGCAAGTAGGTGGACCTCCTATAATCGACACTGTCTCACAATAGAGGAACCGTCGCGAATAACAAGAAAAAAATATGATCTGTATGACGAGACCGACGAGCGTAGATGTATAGGAAGGGCTATAGCAGGTGGTGTCGTGTGGTTGAAAATGTGCGTAACGAATATTAGGGCTTCATACTAATCCTTCCCCTCGCATAGGCTCGTCCGCCCCTGTGGTGTAGTGCTTAAAGTACTCGGCTGCCACCCAAAAAACGCGGGTTCGATCCCGGCCACGGCGGTCGTATTTTCGATGGGGGCGAAAATGCCAGAGGCGCGAGTACTGTGCGTTGTCAGTGCACGTTAAAGAACCTCAGGTGGTCAAAATTTCCGGAGCCCTCCACTACGGCTTTTCTCTCCTTTCTATCTCTTTCATTCCCTTTCCCCTTCCCCCACGGACTCTTAGCCGGGCTCCCGACATGGGCTGCAGAAATTAGCGTCGCGGTGGTGTAGTGCTTAAAGTACTCGGCTGCCACCCAAAAAACGCGGGTTCGATCCCGGCCACGGCGGTCGTATTTTCGATGGGGGCGAAAATGCCACAGGCGCGAGTACAGTGCGTTGTCAGTGCACGTTAAAGAACCTGAGCTGGTCAAAATTTCCAGAGCCCTCCACTACGGCTTTTCTCTCCTTTCTATCTCTTTCATTCCCTTTCCCCTTCCCCCACGGACGTTTAGCCGTGCTCTCGACATGTGCTGCAGAAGTTAGCGTCCTTTCCTAACCCGAACCACAATCAATCAATCAATCAATCAATCAATCAATCAATCAATCAATCAATCAATCAATCAATCAATCAATCAATCAATCAATCAATCAATCAATCAAATTAGCGTCATTTCCTTAACCAAACCACAATCATCATCATCATCGTCAGACGCTGTGGACCGGATAAATCGATGCACACCGTTTTGTCTTCTTATTCAGCTTGCACGTGGAACACGTGCGCCCACCAGCCGCACTTTTGCCAGTGTAGGAGTGGGCTGAGGGCATGCACGCAAAAGAAAGAAGCTCGTGTGGGAACGTCGCACATTGGGAACTACGTAGTAGTGGGCGTGCACTCTTGGGGACGAGAACTAACGAAGGTTATGGTGATAGCTTTTTCACACACCACACACCAGTTATGAACAACTTCACATTAAAAGTTATACATCGTAAACACTAATTTTCGCGGTTTCACGTGCGGAAGTCACATCACAATTGCGAAGTACGCGTTCCTGAGGAAGTTTCAGTGAATGGGAGCTCGTCTGTGTTCTCACGCGCACTTATATTTACGTTCACGTTGAAAAGGAATAGCACGTAAGTTGCGGGGGTCGTTGACTCTATGAAATGGAGCTTTTCCCAAGCGTTTCCCAAGCGTTTCCCAAGCGTTTCCCAAATGCGTTTCCCAAGCTTACTAGTCTGACATCCTAGCTGATAAGTTAGCAGGGAGGTATTAGGTATTAAGCAGTAGTGATAATGTAGAATACGTTGACCGTAGTTGAGCTACCTTCGGTAACAGCTGTGCCCAGGGTATATCCATAGCGCAGACCTCACAGATGTCATAAAGGCAACGATGTCCACTAGGCCTCTGTAGGCGGTAGTGGTGGCAAGCGATAAAAGACCTCTAAGCGTAGGAAAAATAAATTTTATCCTTAACAATGAAAAAGTACTGAATGCTACAGGCAACGGCCTTTGTAGTGGACGTGGGCTACGAAGAGGAGGTTGCCACTCTCTAAGCTAGGACACGTCCGATTTCTCCGTGGTTTTTTTTTTCAGGAGAGGGCTAACCTGTGCGGCAGGGTTCGTGCCCAAGCATGCTTAGATCTTGATGGCGATGCATGTAGCAGTGGTTGTGACATCTTGGGGGTAATGGAGAACTCGGGAGAGCGTTACGGCCGTGGGCAGCAACGTGTTTATAACAGCTGTTGCTGAAAGTGCGTCTATGAATGTGGTGGCTAGTACCCTTGAATAATGAGGCACTTGAGATCTTGCAGCAAAGAACCAAATAAAATTGTTGTTAAAACACTCCCTTGAATGCGCCACTTGTAACTCTCGAAACATGATTTTATGCAGAGTGCTGGCACGTCCCAAAGAAAGGACAAGATTCATGCAGGGGGTGCGAGAAATGGTACTACAATCACTCCTCTAAGAAGTGCGAGACTTTTATGAAACGAGGATGTATAGACGAGTGCAACATATTCGTAAAAGAATCAGATTGTAATAATGCATGCGGTAGTGCCGCGGGTAAATGAAATCGCTCTGTGATGTTAATATACTGAGCGCTTCACGGCATGCAATAAAGAGTACTGATTGCGGCGTATACAAGCCTGTGATCAATGTGTTTATACGATAAGCAAATATTGCCTGTTGTAATTCTGATTTAATGGCTCGAAGCATTCAGTGATTTTCCTTTTCAGCAGTGACCTGTTCGTATAGGCGGAGGCCTATCCCGTATAAACGACTGAGAATGACGCGAAACGTGGACGAAATGGTGAACATCGCAGAGCCAGCCATCTTGCTCCTTGAATGTGGATTATCAGCAAGGCTATGCGCCACGGTGGCACAGCAGTTATGGAGTTTGACTCCCGACGTGAAGGGCGTGGATTCGATGCTGGCCTCGGTGGTCGCATTTTCGGTGCAAGCGGAAATGGTAGAGGCCCGTGCGTTGTACTTCCTTACTGCACGGTAGGACGCCTCAGGTCGTCAAAAATTCCAGACTCCTCCACTACAGCGCGCCTCGTAATTATATCGTTGTTTCGGCACGTGAAGCCCGAGTAACTGTTATTATTATTATTATTATTATTATTATTATTATTATTACAGATCAGCGGAGATGTTCTGCACACAGCTGGCGGTGGTATGGACACAAAAGACGCGTAGATATGGACACAAAAGTGAACGAAACAAGAGGGCCGCTAAGTAGGAACCGCAAGGTTGCACTATTGCTGAAAAGAAGGTAGCGGACGTTTGAAGTTTACTGCAGTTGTAGCAGCATCGCCGCCGAAATGGGTAGGAGAACGACTGCTCGCAGGGAACAGGCCACTGCCTCGAGGACAAAAAGGGCGCCTGGCTCAAGTCATGACGAGTGGCCGGTGCAATGCTTGGTTTGAGATTGTTCAGCGGAGAAAAATGAAACGTAAGTTACGGCGTTAGGTTTAGTCGAATGTACTCCTGTTCACTGTGGCTCATCTGCACCATTAACCTCGCATGCCACAGAATTGGCGACCACAGACAGCGGACATGGCTGACGACAACAGGAACGCCACAACCGACAGCGCTCGAACGATCCTTGCACCACTGGGTGACGTGACCGCACTTTCAGCCAGTTATCCCAATACTGGCCAGCGGAATCATAAATCTGAATCGCCCAGGTAAAGTGGCAGCTTGGAATAGTGCGAATCACGTCGTAGACTCAAAAGTTCAACCATCTGGTATCATAGTTCCCGTCCAAGATTGCCAACGAGGTTCTCGACCTGACTGTCCAACCGCCGGCAACAGATCCCTTCGACATCCTCACGAGCGGGCTTATCAAGCGCACGACAATGTAGGAGCACCGACCGCTACAACTTCTCCAATCCAAACTTCGTGGGTAGAAAACCGTCGCAGCTCCTGCGTAGCATTGAACAGCTCCTGGGAGACAAGGTAGCTTCCTTTGATTAAGGCTTGCCTTGGGAATTTTTCCTACATCGCTTGCCCTCCCACTTACGCATGGTGCTGGCCGCTGCAATCAGTTTACCCATGACCCAGTAAGCCCAACTTGCCGACTCCGTCATGGATGCACGAAGTTCCCTGGTTTCACTCGTGTGGAAGGTTCTGCCACCTCACTGCTGTGGAGTTATTCGTTCTCCTACGAGGTTCGAGCCTGTCAATCATTGCACCCGTCGCGTAACAGTTCTTACGCACTAAGAACGGGTTTCGCACGGATAACAGTTATTGCTTTGCTAGTGTTTCTTGAAGGTTTAGATAACCTCTGCCACGCTGGATAATGTCGATGAAATGTATCCGCTGATTCTATTCACGGCAACATTGGGAGTTCTATACTGCTTTGATATATATGTTTCCTCCATTTTGCCTGCTCTCAGATGGGTTGAAAACCAGTCTCAAATTGCGGCTGCAATCAAACCACCGATCATCGGGAGAGGAAGTACTGTGATGTGCCACTGTTTTGTTGTTTCTGAAGACAGAGACTCGTGTATTTTATGTATTGAACTCAAAACGAAGAGAATAAATACTGTCCTTTATATATTTATGCACATGAAGCCTGCCCGTGAACGTGTCCTTGCCTTCATGTACGTAACCTTTACCTTCATCTGCGTAGTTTCCTGAAAGGAGAGCGAGTGGTCTGTACCTGTGTTCGGAATGAAATGGTAAGTTTTGCGATATGTGCACCGCAGTAATATTTCACTCACACGTTCATAGGCGTAATGCTTTATTAATCGGGAATGTGTTCCCGCTTGCTTAAAAGAGCCCTCAGTTTTGCCGCTCATTTCGCTGGAAAGAAGGAAAAAAAAGAGCCGCATATGCCTGCGTGAGCGCTCCCGCTGAAGGCAGGCCGAAGGCCACGAAATGGGCAAAAAATCCATCAGGATATCACAGTGCGTGCTCCCGCTATTGGTAAAGTCAAGGTGCTCAGACCACCTCATACTTTCTCCCTCCCCGTAACAGTGTCTTCGACGTCACGAGGTGTTGAGAAAGGCAAAAGAAACTCACAACATTGCTCACAGAAACACCAGCTCTAGTAGCTACGAAGATTTCCATATTTTCCTTCATAAAATGCTGCTCTGTCTTACAAAATTCTGCAGATATCTTTCGTGAAGGAGCAGTTCTATGTAGACATTTTGATCACTGAAACTACGAACGTCCCTAGTAAAAACTTGTTGAATATGCCTAATGAGATTAGGGCATCAGTCACGTTCGTCATGTATTCGTACCGAGTGGCACGAAGATTAGCATTTACAGCCCGAACGAGAAGACCACAAAACGTGGATACATGAGCGACTATAGATAGATAGATAGATAGATAGATAGATAGATAGATAGATAGATAGATAGATAGATAGATAGATAGATAGATAGATAGATAGATAGATAGATAGATAGATAGATAGATAGATAGATAGATAGATGCCGTCGGTGGGTTCTAAGTTCGCCGTTTAACGCTTCGAAGTTAATAAAAAAGTAAATTTCACTGAAGTACTTTGTCCTGGAGGGGGGGAGTCTGCTAAACGACGACGTTAACTACCTGTAGAAGCAAATATGAATAACGGAAAGTGGTGTAGGTATGGTCGGAAGGTATGTTGTGGAGGTACAGATTTACAGGCTTCACTTCTCATTCTCCCCTCGATGTGTCCAGTCCAAGCGAGCCTTAACTATGAAAATTCTCCAGTGAAGTACATTAACCTGTGGACTACATTAATCTGACGCGGCTGACGCCTGCCCGTCCGATTAGAGCAACCATGAAGTATTCTAACTCACACAAGTCCAATGGAAATGGCAGCTCACAAAGTCTATCACCTCTAGGCTACAGCAATAACTGGATATAGAAGTGCGTGGGTGTACGTGGCGCATTCTTTATCATGTCACGGCCAAAGTGCTGTTAAAGAAATTTAAAGATGGCTGTCGCGCAACTTTGACGAGAACACAGAAAAAGAGACACGGACAAGCGCAATTAAATAAAGAAATTTCTTTTCTTTACTTAATTGCATCATTTATTGTAATTTATGCGGAACTTCTTGAAAAAAAAACTGTTCAGTTGACTTGGCTTTGATGCGTGTTGTGGTAAACAGGGTTAAAAAGGGAGAGGGGTACTTGCTCCGACATTGGCGCGAATTTCAAATTTATGGAGAATGAAGGAGGGCGCTTGAACGGATGGGGGCGCTTGCTCGGTATTTTGCGGTTGTCAGCTGTTTCTACTATGCATACCCAAAAAACAAAATAATGAAGAGATCTCAATCTCGTCAAAGTAAAGTGAAACTGGAAAAACACGTTTTCGTTTTCACAAAAAAAAAAAAGGAATTCTTTGTAGAGCCCCTACTTCGTCTGAAAGTGGCCAAGTTCTTTACGCTTGTACACATTAGGTAAAAACAAATTGCTCGCAGATGAAATTCCTGACACAGGCGATCTGAGTCAGTATTATGCAATGTAGCTTGTTTACATAGAAAATACGAACGGCCCAACTGGGCTTGTTCTGTTGGATGGTTTAAATACCAGCTGCTCTTGAATTCGTGATGCGTTCACAGTTGAGCAAACTTCTGGCCAAGATACACGAAGAAATGTCTGCTTTAATGTTCCTCTCAGTAACCATTTTGCCAAGCGTTATCTTGTTGCTCCATAGTCCATGGGCAGTTGGAGAAGAAGCTAGCAGGCCTGGTAATCGCAACACTAAGTAAGTCAGCTTAGTCCCACTCGTTCCACTTCACGAACGACAATCAGTTGGTCTTGATTGCCCCGTACAAAAAAAAAAAAAAGATAAGCTGTGCATTATGGGCTTTAAATTGCGCATTCCAGAAATGGCTATCGAATGTGAACTTGCGCATTTTCTCGCTGAATGGACAAAAACGCGTTCTTTTTTAGTTAAGCGTAATGGTGGGGCATGCGAAATCTCAAGGCTTGTGCAAACAAATATTTCACATCCTTTCAAGCAGCTCAATTATTTGTCGCATATATCACAGGCAGTTCCCATGCAATCTTTCTAGCTTTTTAAATTTATATTTCAGGAACTTGAAAGGACGTATCATACTAACAAAGTACTCTATTCTCTATGTAAAGAAAGATTGTTTTTGAGGAATTCCAGTAATAATTGCTTAAGTATGCATTTTCTCGCTGAATGGACAAAAACGCGTTCTTTTTTAGTTAAGCGTAATGGTGGGGCATGCGAAATCTCAAGGCTTCCAGTAATAATTGCTTAAGTATGCATTTTCTCGCTGAATGGACAAAAACGCGTTCTTTTTTAGTTAAGCGTAATGGTGGGCCATGCGAAATCTCAAGGCTTGTGCAAACAAATATTTCACATCCTTTCAAGCAGCTCAATTATTTGTCGCATATATCACAGGCAGTTCCCATGCAATCTTTCTAGCTTTTTAAATTTATATTTCAGGAACTTGAAAGGACGTATCATACTAACAAAGTACTCTATTCTCTATGTAAAGAAAGATTGTTTTTGAGGAATTCCAGTAATAATTGCTTAAGTATGCATTTATTTAGGCAATGATTTAAAACACTCAACCTTCTGTTTTTTTCCTCAAGTTGCAACTCTAGTGCTCGACCTTGCGTCTACCCTTACGGTGTGTATTTTTATTACAAGAAATGTTAATCCTGTCATATCACACGTGGGTGCGTGGGTCCACGTGGGTGCGGCCAGCGGTTACAACGGCCTCCCGCTAGGGAGTCCTTACGTAGCTCCTCAGGATTAATTAAAGTTCATTGTCTGTCTGTCTGTCTGTCATGTCACACGTGAAACTCCTACTATTCGGAAAGTCTGACTAGTGTTTATAAATATTTAAGCTCATAAAACCACTCCTATATTCCCACCGCAACGGCAGCATTTCGAAGGCTACTTTCTAGGGTCCTGTGTACTTGATTTATCTGCAGTCTAAGGAGCTCCAAGTGGTCCAAATATCCGGAAGCCTCTAGTACCGCGTGCCTAATAATGAAACCGTGGTTCGTGCCTGTAACCATCCAACTTCCAAGAAACTTCCAAGAAATAAGCTGAAAAAGCTAACGCTCACTCGAGGTCGCAGGAATAAATCCCTAGCGTGGCTGACGCATTTCGATGAGGGCGAAATGCAGAAAAGCACCCGTGTGCTTCGATATGAGTGCACGTTACAGAACCCCAGGTGATCAAAATTACTTCGGAGCCCTCCAGTACGGAGAGTGCCTCATAATCAGAGCGTGGTTTTGCGAAGTAGGAGACCAGCAATTATTGAAGACAATATCAAATCAAATCAAATCAAATTCATTTCGTCCACAAGTCGGCGTGTTGTGGACCACGAGGGCTCGAGAAAAAGTGGATCTATCCACTTGAAAAAGCCTCGAGCCCCGTTTTACATGGCATACAGCGAGAGCGTGGTGGCACTTATACAGTATTTGTGCAATGTAATACGTATATAATTGCAATATAATATTTGCGAGAAATACTACACAACACGATATTTACATACACACTGTGTAATGATTTGCAGCTTACATAAACATGGCAAGTAAATCAACATTCCTTTATACAATTTTAGAATTAGGACAAGAAAAACAATGCAACTTAGAAATCAGATGAACATAATCTCTGCCTTTTCCAAAAAGGAAATACATCAATCTTTCGCGAGAAAAATGCTTTGAGTGCACATTCCCCAATTTCTTCTAAATTGATTCCGCATTCATGGAGTTCATTTAGCAGATTTTGAAGCGTGTGACGAAGCATTTGCTTTGTTAGCGTAATGCGTGAAAAAGGTATTTTCCAGATGTCATCATTGCGTGAATTATAAGACCTTGTGAGTGGTGTCAACTCGGAAAGTGCTCGAAGTAGTCCGTGTGTATCGTGTTTATACTTTTTGGCTAGATTTAATGGGTACAAGTTGTGTACGGACGTGATATCGTATTTTATAAACAGGGGTTTTGTGTGTGCAGTTTTTTCAACGCACGCAATGTGACGAAGTGCTTTCTTTTGCAATATGAACAGCTGGTTTAGGTGTGTGAACGCGGTTGTACCCCAGGCTTCCCAGTTAGACTCTGGATTATCTCTTCTTGCAAATTCCCTTACAGAGAGATTATTGGTCATAGGAAAACATTGTATTCCTAACTGTACCCTTATTATATGCTCCATTTTTCTTGAGTTTATTGTATTTAATTACATAGGAAGTTCACGATATAAACACATGCAATTACCCAGTTCTCCTGAAAATTACTCTTTCGGTCAATGGCATTCTGTTCTGTTTACTTTCAAACGACGTCCAGCGCCTAAACCTACATATCTAGTGCGTTGGTGCTATTACGTTGTAGGCAGGTCAATGAAGAAAACAGTATACGCCAGCAATAAGTCAATGTCATAAATTTCTATAGCGTGTAGCCATCTCCAACCACACAAAAAACGTTCAAAACCTTTCCATACCGGCAGTAAAATAGTTAGTGGTTCCAGAATTGTACCGTTAAGTGCGCTGCCGCATTACGCAGGCCCTAAATAGACAGTTTTTCACACTGGGAATAAAAAGCTCTACTTAGAAGGTTTCTCCTGCAGAAAGGGTTAAATAGCTTCACTGGTCCAGCAGGGGTCACTCTGCTTTCTCTGCTAGCGAAAGTCATTTTCGCCCCTGTGTCAAGAGAGTGATGCCGAGACGATTCGATTCAATGATTCGGTCGGAGATAAATGTCATAAATGTCCTCAATCCTAAGGAACCTTCTGAGCGGACCATTTAGTTGCAACGCAACGCAACGGGTACACGCGCTTCCGTCTGTGACCAAGGAAAGTAATCGTCACGTTGGAGGAATAAAAAATTCGAAGAGTTAATGCTAGCGCGACTGGGCACAGCAACTCAGCAAGTTACGGGCGACTGAGGTTGTGATGGAAAGAACGCCCATCACTATACCGTCATACGTGGAAACAAGGTAACATTACATTGTAGAAGGATGGTCGTTTTGGGCGAGTTGGAACTGGTTAAACATTTCTGACGGTCAGCGCGAGAAACGAGGACAAAACTTAAGGAATGATGGTCAGCACTGTGGTTTGTGTCATTCCTTAAGTTTTGTCCTCGTTTTCCGCGCTGACCGTCAAAAAATTATTACATTGCAGTAGGCAGTTTGACGAAGCCCGTCTGATTAGGATGAAATGCGACGGAAAGAGAAAAGCACACCGACTACAAGTTCGCAGGAAGGTGTCTTACCTTCCATATGAAAGCCTTGCTCCCAAGCCATGGCGATTTCGTTTCCGCATGGAAAATGTGGCTCATAGCTGCAGTGCTCGGGCTGGCTACAAGTGTGAGAGTCGCATTTGATTGGGTGTTAACATGGCAGCCCATGTTGTTCAACCACCAACCGAATAGGACATCCAAAATTTCATGAGGGCACACTTCGCCTGGGTTAAACAATAGAAGAAAACAAGAAGCTACCACACTTCGCGTGGTAGCTTCCGGTTCAAATGTAGAGATAACAAGCGAACCGACAAATAGAAGCTTAACAGTACCAGGCTCTAGAGGGCAGGAATCTAAGGCGGGCTCCCGACGTGCCAGGTAAGCATGCTGTCACTTGTGAATGGCTTCTCTTCCTACTCGGTACATACTTTAAATACACGCATCGCATCAGCAGCTCTGCTAATGCTGCTTGCACTCTGTTTGCTGGCGGAAGTTGATCTTACCCTTAAACCATTCACTTCCAAAACCGGCGAACCGGCGGCCACCTCCGCCAAGGCCAAAGTGCGAGAAGCCGGCGATTCGCCGGCCTCCGAGTAAAGCATGATTTGTAGAAGATCCCGGCAGAAGGCGCGTTTCACAACGCTCTTGTCGGATAGGTTCTTTTTTTTTTGCATGACATGGACATAGTTGTCCACTGTTTTTGAACTCGGTCGCTTGAAAAAAAAATTAAAGTTGCCGGCTCCGCTTCATCTGCGAAGTCGTCCACTGCGCCTGCAGCGTGGCTTCGCGAAAGAACTGTCTCACGTCTGAGGAAATTCTCGAACTCGTCTTTGAAAGTGATCACTATACTGATAAGTCCGGAACATATCTCAGACCAAGAAAGCAGCGGAGATGAGAGTGACGGTGAGGGGAGCAGTGATTGTGAAAGAGGTTTGTGTATATACCAAGCCCGTCTGCTTCAAGACCTTCAACATTCGCAAGACAATCAAGTGCAGTGCTTCTAGGAGAAATTCCCAAACAAATTGAAACAAAAAGTGTGAGCACTTTTAACGTACTTCATCGTTCTCATCTGTACATAACCATCATCATCCCTGTTCCTCTTCTTCTTCGTGCTTGAGGCTGGCAAGTGCCTGCAGAATAAACGTGTCTGCTGGCGTTGTCTGGTCCGGTCTTCCTCGGTCTTCCAAAGAAGAAGAGGAACAGGGATGATGATGGTTATGTACAGATGAGAACGATGAAGTACGTTAAAAGTGCTCACAAAAGTAATAAAATCGGAACGTAATAACCTGAGTTAAGCAGGTTTCTATACGACACCGTACACGCCAGTCCATGGTGTCAAAAAATGCGCGGTACAGCTCGCGGGAACGGGCGCCGAAGCCGCGGAAGCGAAATGGCTAACTACTGAAGGAATGCTAAACAGTTCGAGAAAATTCCTCGCTGATTGCTTTGTACGATGCTAATTTTCAGAATAAGCGAGATCTGTCATTTTTTCATCCTGCTTGGCTGTCATCATTTGTACCACATTAGAGCTCTTTTTCGTGGTGTTAGCAGATGGCGTGCAGCTCTACTCTGTAAAACGTGACGCCACATACAAGAAGAATATTATGGGTGGAATGACCATTTGACAAACACGTACGCTGCAGCCATTTTGCTTACGTAGATTTTGAATTACATAATTCACTTATTCAGCTTGCTTGTGCCGCTGGGACATGTTTCACGGAAGTGAGGAGGAAAGTTGGTACCACTACGATTTTCTCACCACTTTATGTCAGCCAAAAGCAATATAGGCCAATTGAAACGGATTTGCGACCAGGTCTGAGTGTACATCGAAGTGCACCACTGTGCTCTCCCTCGAAAACGATAAAGGCTCGTGGAAAGTCAGTGTCAACGACACCGTTTATCAGCTCCCTATTGAATGAAGTGGCCAATGAGCGACAAGAGAACTGCATCATTTCGTTTTGTTCTTCATTTCTGCTGAACACGTGTCTTAGGTCCACCTGTTCAATGAAATGGAGTAGCCCCGCCACGGTGGTCTAGTGGTTATGGTACTCGGCTGCTGATCCGAGGGTCGCGGGATCGAATCCCGGCAGCGGCGGCTGCATTTCGATGGAGGCGAAATGTTGAGGCCTGTGTGCTGTGCGATGTCAGTGCACGTTAAACAACCCCAGGTGGTCGAAATTTCCGGAGCCCTCCACTACGGCGTCTCTCATAATCAGAACTGGTTTTGGGACGTTAAACCCCACATAACAACAACAATGAAATGGAGTACTGATACCCACTTACTCTAAGAAATGTTATGACCTAACACTGATCAACTCTAAAGAGGCTCACTTGTAGACCAAACATTATGCACTCGCCGCAACGCAAGAGCAGGTCCCGCCCGCACTACCTACTTTCGAACTTGCACGACCTACTTCCGTTCCTCATGTCTGCTCACTATTTGCCTTTAGGGCCACCTATTCAATGAAGTGGGACACCGATTCCTACTTATAACCTTTACCCAAGCGAGATAAGGCTTATGACTTACAATTGATCAGCTCTAAAGATGGCTGACGTGTAAACCACACATTATTAACACGCAGAAACGCAAGAACAGGTCCTGTCCACGCTACCTATTTTCAGATTTGCACAATCTCGTTTTGTTCTTTATGCATGCTCAATATGTGCCTTTAGGTCGACCTATTCCACGGAATGAAGTACTCATACCTAGTCGCGCTACTAAATGTTGTGACCTATATTCATCAACTCAAGAAAGGGTTAGGTGTAAACCATAAATTATGTACACGCTGCAACGCAAAAGAGAGGTCCTACTCGCATCACCTACTTTCACATTTTCTTAGTTTCTGTTGTGAGCGAAAGTAAGATACATGGTAAGTGTTGGCACGAAAGCAATAAAGTGTTTCAATCAGAATGGTTGTTCGCATCTCATTCACATTTCAACACCTACTTCCCCATTCATCATCTGTAGGCTACTTAAACGGCGGGGTGTCCGCGCCTTCCACACCGTCTCACTTTCACCGAGTGTACCGAGTTCGCTGTATCTCATTGCAGGAGCATTTGTTGGACTCCGTTTGGGTGGGAAAGAAGAAGTGCGTCTGATAATTTTGGATCCAGTAATATAGGCACAAACATGCATGGACAATGACATGTGCAGCGCTTTTTACATCACGGGCAAACTTAAATATACCTTAAGCGAGTGCACTTAACAGCACGGAGTATCACTAGGGCCACAAGCGACAGGTAAGCCGATGGCCATCGGTAAGTCAGTGACATGCCGAAGAGTTTGTTGGCATAGCTATAATCAGTCTTGAATAAACGGCATTAAATGACTGTGAATATGCCACGACAGCATATTCCGGAATTGGAGAAGGTGAAATAGCTGTGAATAATTTCTCATAGTCGGCTACATCGGCGCACACACATCGATTATATAGCTAGAAAAGGTACGCGTGCGCTTGGCATCCTGCTCAAAGTTAGCAAAAATCGTACAGCGATGCGGAGGGCCACCCTTGACATAATATATACGTACGCATATGTACATACATGTGCCCACTTTTAGAATTTCGGTGAGTTCTCTATTCGGACACACCTAATTACATGTTGCATCCTCTAATTCTTCTGGAAAGGGAGGTCTGTGCCTTGGATTATGGAAATCAGTCGCTACGAACATTCTCCACCTAGAAGCTCGGTCGCCCTCGCTTCTGTGCAGGTTCCGGTTACATAGTGTTCAGATGTTGTTAAAGATATACGAATATCCTATAGAACTTGGAACCAGTTTCATGCATCATTCTCGATTATTATTTCTCTCCCACTGGCCTCAGTTTCACACTCGTCAGGTGGTCTACGTGCAGGCACATATTGGCCCACTAGAAGTACAGTTATGCGATGTTTTCCCCATTGGCGGTTAAAGAGACAATTTTGAAATTAAGTTTGAAAACATAATATCCGAACAACTATTCATATTTGCCTGAGAATATATTAAACGGTCTATAATAAATCCGTTTAGATGACTCAGGCATAAAAGATGTCATTGCTACAGATGCTTCGCTAAATGACGAAAAATCTGGAATGGGCACTTTTTCTGAGAGTTTTTACCGGACGTTTTCACTAAGTCTTCCTTATTACTTGTCGGTATTCTTGGCAGATTTTCTGGCGGTTGTTATGGCTCTACTGAATTTAAGTTCAGCAGCCTGATCATTAGCCACTGTAAAAGATCCTTTATTTTTATGTACAGATCTTACTGCAAAGAGCGATTCACGCTTAGTATGTACTTTTCATTCACTTGTCGCTCGTCATGTAACTGTAATTGGATTGGTATGGGAGCCTGGCCACAAAGAAATTCTAATGAATCAAATGGCGGACAGCTTGACGAAAGCATCTCTTAGTGGTCGACTTGTCTCAATGATTCCATCATCAGCGCTCATAGTTTCTACAAAATTTAGAAGAATAGCTGCAAGAATATACTAATTCGTTAATTACTCGTTAAATTAATATTGACACATCTTATTCCCTTGGAAGAGAAATGTATTCACCCCCACAAAACTGGAAGTTGTGTTTACGCAATTGCGTTGTCGAGTTCCAAAACTAAACTTTATAAGCAGGGAGCCGGTCTGGCCTCCAAACCCTTGTGCCGTTATTGTGGTAACGAAGAGTCAATAGACCACTACTTCCTAACATACAGTCCTTTATCATCATTAAAAACGCACGTTCAAAGATTCTTTTCATGCGGTGGGGCTTCTGCAACTCCAATATGCTGTCTTGGGAAGCCTCCTCATCAGGACATTGCCAAAGGAATGTGTGCTCTACTGTTTCAAAATTTATGAATGGCTTAAGGCGGTTCCATTCCTAAATTTCTAATCTTTACTAGTAAACTTATTCTGGTTACTCTATTCTGATTAGAAATTAACAGGACTTGTAAGGTAATCGTTTATACCTCTTGAATGCTGGCCAATTTCCGGAGCGGGTATACTCCAGAACGAAGGATACAACAAGAAGCATGGCGGCGCGCTGCTAAGCGAGACCGCCAGCGTCGACGGCGATCGGACCCAGGACGGTTAGCCGAAAAGCTGCTGCAAATTGAGGACTGTGAATCAGAGAGTCCGAGTACGCCCAGCAAGAGAATGTTAGGGAAGGGAAGAGAAAGCGTCACCTCCTAGAAGATCCTGACATAAGAGAAGCCGAGAACGAACGATACCGTGCCTGTAAGCCCAAAGTGCGCATGAAACTAGTGTGTGAGATGTGTTTTTAGGCCGGGCGAGTCACTTAGCTCAATCACGGAAAAATGAATGTATGGCTACGAGTGCGTCACGCTTTGTATGGGAAATCAGCATCGATTCGTGTGGCCAGCAGCAGATGGAAGCGATCAGCTCTCCTGTGTCTTTAGCCTTGCGCCAAAAGTGAACGCGGCGCTGATTTTTTAGGGGCGAATCTCCTTAGGGTCGAGACTTGTCTGCGGTTGTAACGTAGTAGCCACGCTCGCGAAGAGAGGGCGCGCGATCTCTCTCTCTCTTCGAGAGCGGCAGTCATGAACGCAGTCAGACGGTGTGTGTGCATGTGTGGGCCGATCCCGGAGGCAGTGCACCAAGACTGTGTCTTCTGCTGTCGTGAGAGAGAGGGAACGGCGCGCGTTTACTACGGAAACGCTCTTTCTCTTGTGAGTAGTTGAACTATAAGGATTCGCAGCGTGCGCGTTAACTAAATTAATCCGGAACTCGGCACGATCTACGACGTGGAAGCGCAGAAATCTCATAAAGACCAGAAGCATAAATGACAACGCGTGTATAAATATACAACGCGTTGTCACTCATTTACATGCGTGAGTGGGCAATGTCACGGGTGATTTACGGTAACGCAGATTGATCCCCAGCTTCGCCCACTCGTCATGGTTCACTTGGTGGAGATGCGTAGATTTTTTTCTTTTGTTCCCATAGAGCGTGCTTCAGTATGGGTTCAAACTGTTGGAAGTAAGAAGAGCGCTCAGATGAACGTGTAGGGTAGTGTTGCACGGGCGGCATTCAATTGGGGGCTTCTAAGAATTGTGGCACCTGCTACTGTACTGCCTATTTAAAGGCACTACAAGAGTACAGGTAGAGTGTTAACGGAGCTACTTTGGAAAGCTCTGCACTTACTTTCTTTTCATGAATGTTTAGTTGGGCTACTAGGACCGGTAGGCAAATGCAGTTTATTTGGAAACATGCTATAAGGGCGCTACTATAACAGACGATATTTCGCCTGTTTGCCGTCTAACGGGCAGATTAGATTGTTGCGATTTCAGGAGGCGGAGCGTACGCCGTGGGTAATGTTTCGTTTGTACTCTATGGCAGGCGTGACTTAACTAAGGCGCTCTCCAATCACGCGATACCATGTGGAATAGTTTTAGATGACGCTGGTGGGAATGAGAAATATCACACTTGGAAATTGGGCTTCTTGCTTTGTTTTGAGAGGATCACACAGGAAATCAGGGTAACTAGAATAGCTTTCTATCAAGCAACATTCAACTGCACTGTGGCGTTAAAGAGAGTCTGAAGGTATGAGTGACAGCAGCTATAGCGAACTTCTTGATTGTGAGGAGAACGGTCATTTCTTATGTTGTTGTCCCTCACTGAGCTTCACCAATGCACTGACGTCTCCACTGCCTCTATGCTCTTCGTGAAATTGAAGAACACATAAGAGAAATTATTGCCGATAGAACAGCCTTGTGCAAAAAAAGCACTTTGTTGCTTCCTGGTCACATTGGAGGTAGGAAAAGACACGTATCAACGAGAGTAAAGCTCTGCTGCATAGTGAATTGTACAGTGCAACTTTTGTAGATTTGATGTTAACCTTGTGGAATTTCTTAGCGCATCAACATTTCTCTTGAGCTTCATTAAAAAAGACAACAAAAGAAAACAAATGGGTTCTGTAAAAGTCCGTTTATGAAGAAGCACGTTTGACTCGCTGCAAAAGCAAGCAATGGCTTATGTTTTAATTACCCTTTTGCTAATGTTGATTCTGCAGTGCCTCGATCATTGCGTCTGAGTTGTGCACATTGCTTTGCATTCAGTAATCGTAGCAAATCCGTTGCAGTTGTTCTCCTCTCCCTGTGCGATGCAGGTGTTTGTTTCCGGATTGTAGTGGAAAAAATTTTGGTAGAGATCTCCTAGGTCCATTTTCCATTCGCAGTTGCAGTCTGCAATGTGGAGTGCAACGTAGAAAGTGCATGTAAACAAGGCTCTTGAAATTTCTACGCGTCACTGAGTTACAGCACCATGGTATTCTTCTAAAGTGAATATTAGTTAATTTCTTACGTGGGCGGAGTCTGCAACTGAGAAATGCATAGTTTTAAAGTGAAATTTTACTGCAAATCACAAAGATTAAAATTCCCAGGCAGTCTCAGATGTCGCTTAACGGACGTAAAGGCAAAGCAAAGACTTTTCGTAGTCAAGTCCGAGACCTATCGCTTCGAACCCGGAGCGCTTCGGAGTCAAGCATCGCCTGTTTGTAAGTTGGCATGGGCTGTAAAGTGAACATTCAGCCGTGTGTCGTCCATACCCGCATATCCAATGCTGCTGTGAACATGTGATTTGATCATCGTTCATCACAACGTATTTGCGCTCCGCCACGGTGGTCTAGTGGCTATGGCAGTCGGCTTTTGATTTGAAGGTCGCGGAGGAAATTTCGCCCGCGGCGGCCGCATTTCGACGGAGGTGAAATGTTGAGGCCTGTGTACTGTGCGATGCCAGTGCACGCTAAGGAACCCAGGGGCTCGAAATTTCCAGAGCCCTTCGCTATGGCGTCTCTCATAATCATATTGTGAATTTGGAACGTAAAACAACAGAAATAAATCAATCAATCCGTGATAACACAACTGAAGAGCATGTCATGTTGTTGACATGACGACCCATACTCATGCTAGTCATACATTCGCATCCTTTTATGTCATTTTTAAATGCGAAGCATTTCTTAGCGAACTTCGGCGACTTTGAGCGTATCTATCTATCTATCTATCTATCTATCTATCTATCTATCTATCTATCTATCTATCTATCTATCTATCTATCTATCTATCTATCTATCTATCTATCTATCTAGCCGCCTACGATTTTGTGCTCTCCTGGCCGTTTCGCTAATCGGATATTTACGAAAATTGGTATGCCACATCATGACTACATGACGAACATAAATGACAGGTCATAACATGAAAATCATGATATACATGTCATGAGTGGCATGATTTACATGCCACAGTCTTAGGGTTCTCCTGGTCGTTTCGCTAATGGGATGTATGCGAAAATTGGTATGGCACAACATGACTGCCTGACGAACATAAATGGCAGGTCATAACATGAAAATCATGACATGCGTGTCATGAGCGGCATGATTTACATGTCACAGTCTTGGTGCTCTCCTGGTCGTCTCGTTAATGGGATGTATACAAAAATTGGTATGCCACAGCATGACTGTATCACAAACATAAATGACAGGTCATAACACGGAAATCATGACATGCATGTCATGAGTGACGTGATTTACATTCGATGGTCTTGGTGCTCTTCTGGCCGTTTCGTTAATGGGATGTATACGAAAATTGGTATGCCACGACATGACTGCATGGCGAACATGACTGACAGGTCACAACATGAAAATCATGATATGCATGTCATGGGCGACATGATTTACATGCCACGTGTTTCGTTAAGGGGATGTATACGAAAATTGGCAGGCCACAAGATAACTGCATCATGAACGTAAATGACAGGTCATAACATGAAAATCACGACATGCATGTCATGAGCGACATGATTTACATGCCACGGTCTTGGTGCTCTATTGGCCGTTTCGTTAGTGGGATGTGTAGGAAAATTGGTATGCAACAATATGACTGCATGACGAACATAATTAAAGGACAGGTCATAACATGAAAAGCATAACATGCATGTCATGGGCGAAATGATTTACATGCCTGGCGTTTCGTTAATGGGATGTATACCAAAATTGCTATGGCACAACACGACAGCATGATGAACGTAAATGACAGGTCATAACATTAGAATCATCACAACGCGTGTCATGACCGGCATGATTTACATGCCATGGTCCTGGCGCTATACTGCCGTTTCGTTAATGGGATGTATGGGCTCCGTCTACTGACCAGAGGGCGCTACGTAGCTCTCGTCGGACGGCTCAGTCGCGCACGGTGGAAACCGAGGCGACAGCGACGCGGGCGTTTCTTCGCTGCTTTCCGGGCGTGCTTCGAGCCACACGAACTCTAGGGGCGTCGCCCTTTGGAACAGTTTGCCGCAGGTGTGGAGCGCGCGTCTCAAAGGAAATAAAACGAAAGAAGGTGGGACGGGCGGTCACTGCTGCTATAGAGTTGGAGACGCGCATCGCGTTCGCGTATTTCCCTGTCACAGTCTGCCCAATTTTGCTTCTCTCCGCCATGCAGTGCATTCTGGCCCTGATGTCGCACATGGAAAACTCGGCTGCACGGAGCCTATACGAAAATTGGTTTGGCACAACATGACTGCATGACTATCATAAATGACAGGCCATAACATGAAAATCGTGACATGCATGTCATTAGCGGCATGATCTACGTGCCACTCGTTTCCTTAAAGGGATGTATACCAAAATTGCTATGGCACGACACGACTGCATGACGAACGTAAATGACAAGTGATAACGTTAGATTCATGACATGCGTGTATGAGCGGCATGGTTTACATGCCACAGTCTTGGTGCTCTTGTGGCCGTTTCGTAAACTTTATATGTACCAAACTCGGTATAGCGAGACAACAATCCATTTTACGTTCCTTATGCGTGCTTCGCATTTCCTTGATTCCCACTGCACGTGGGATCTGGAAATTTTTTTTGTTATTGGTGTATCGAAAGGACCACCACATGCACAAGCATTCGACTCCTTTGAGTTAACGGAACATTACAAGCGTTTGGCGGCACTTGAACATAAAACCCAACGCAAAAGGCTATTCCGCAGTCGAAGTTGACTGTTTGGGAAATTTAGCCTCGCTTATCAAACTTGCCTTGCTTTAATGATAAAGTGTTTAGGTATGTAGTTTTGTTCGGCTTTAAATTCGCCACGGCACTGGAAGAATGTGGCAATCGTCGCTTACTGCGCTGCATCTTGAGAGATGCACTTAGTGATGCACCTGTATACACGCAGCAAAGTACGGGGGCAAGCTAGTTGTTTTCCGTAAGAAAATGTTTTGTGCGAAAGCTGCAGGCTGGGACAAAGACGCAAACACGACAAGGACATGCTGCTAACTGGCGCCCGTTGCAAACGCACGCGAGCATATGACATGTACGTGTGAACACCCCTACATCTGTAGACGCAAGTAGGCAAATACAGAAAAAAAAGATGATGTGAAAGAGGATTGGTGGGCGGCTCGCACTGGGAGTGCAAGGCTAGATCACAGTGGAGCTGGGTGTCTTCCTCTCCTCTCTTCCTCATGGTCATCCTCACTTCCGTTTCGAACCTCTCTGCTCTACCATACTATACATACATGGTGTGCTACGCTTTACCCTATCCCCTCTTCATTTCCCTCTGCCTCAATCTTACGTCACTTCCGCTCACCCTCACATACATTTCCCAATCCCTTCTTATCTTATACTATGGTCCTAAAATTATTCTAGGGACCATACTTATACTGCGCCACAGGTTGTCCTACCCTCCTCCTTGCCTCCTGCTCACATTCACTTCCCAGCAGCGTATCTTTGCTATACCATTCTATACATAACTATGCTATGGTTTACCCTCTCCTCTCCTCATTTGCCTCTTCCTCACCCTCACAGTAGTCCTCCTCACGCTCACTTTACTTTCCCACCCCTCGCTCTACTACACAAGGCTATACTGTGCTCTACTCTCTACCCTCCTTCTTTCCCTTCTCCTCAGCCTCCCTCCCCTTTCGCACCTCCTTGTTGTAGCATAGTATACATTGATATGCTTTGCTATTCACTATGTATAGAGCCTTTTTTAGGGGCGAAGCTCCTTAAGGCGTGGGTCGTTCGTCCCTTGTAGTCGTAACCACCTCGTTCTTGGATTGCGCTCGATAGCTCGCGCGCCGGGAGGCTCGCGCTCGCCCTCGGCGCGTTCCTCCCGGCGCGCGAGCTCTCTCACTCTTCCATCTGCTGTCTTGTGTGAGAGAGACAGAAAGAGAGAGAGAGAGAGCGAAAGACCGTTTCTAACGATGATGATGGGTTTGTGCTAGCGCGTTACGGCGCGTGTAAGAAGCTGGTGTAAGACGCTGTGGCCTCTCCGCCTTATACTCTTTCAGCAGTCATGTGATGGCGTCGGCAAACGCGGTGCGCGTTCCGGCCTGTGTAAGGGGCTGCGTAAGACGTTGTGGCCTCTCCCCCCTTACTAGAGTGTACTGCATGTTTCTAACGCGTTTGTGCAAGCGTCCCCTTAAACGCGAGATCCCAGCGTTCGAATAGAGTGTTTCTCACGTCTTTACATGATGATCGACTGGGCGAATTACACGGAAGATTAGCGGTTTACCGGTGTTTCACTCCGGAGCTTCGCCCACTCATCATCATTCACCCCGAGGATATGCTGTGAATTTTTTTCCGAAGCAGCGTCAACCGCTAGCATAGCCCTTTGGTAGATACCTGTCTTGCACGCAGACGGCCTGGGTTCCATTTCCTCTCGAACGCAGTTATCGTTCTTGGGATATCGACAAAAAGGAGTCGAATGATTCGTAAGCGTGTTGGGGAAACGTTAACTAGGTGCGAAGAACTGTTTCAGTTTAACCAGGGAGGACAACGACGCTTTGTTTTTATAACCCTCTGGATGTGAAAAAGAAGAAGCACCCGTACATCCCAGGCTGTCTTGTGTGGTTGTCTGTGCCCCTTCAAACGCGTGGACTATCCTCCAAACTCGTGCCGAAGTACGAAGGTCCCTATCGCCTCCTGGAGCAAACGTCCCCGGTGAACTTTTTGATCGAACCACTGTCACCGCCTAATGACATGCGCCGGCGTGGACGTGACATTGTCCACGTCTCACGCCTCAAGCCCTATCACGACCCTCTGCCGCCCGACTCGTAGGTCGCCAGGATGGCTCTTTTCGCACGAGGGGCCACTGTGAAGAAGAAGCACCGCTATCGCCAGTCGCGTTGCTAACTCTTGGCTCGCTCGGCGCGTGCTTCTGGTTGCTGGCGTCTCCTGGCTGCCTCGCCGCTTCATACGATCGCTCTGCCTCGGTAGCGACGCCCTGTGAATAAACCTCGTCACATGGAGAACACTCGGTATGCCGAGTTTTAGAGCGTAAGCTGTTATGAGATCACAACAAGGGCCGTTTTTGCGCCGTTGTTGTCGGCCACCGCCGCCGCCGGTGTCCGTAACCACTATCGCGCAAATTTTAGCAAAAAATCACAGCATATCCACGGGGTGAATGATAATGAGTGGGCGAAGCTCCGGAGTGAATCACCGGTAAACCGCTAATCTTCCGTGTAATTCGCCCAGTCGATCATCATGTAAAGACGTGAGAAACACTCTATTCGAACGCTGGGATCTCGCGTTTAAGGGGACGCTTGCACAAACGCGTTAGAAACATGCAGTACACTCTAGTAAGGGGGGAGAGGCCACAACGTCTTACGCAGCCCCTTACACAGGCCGGAACGCGCACCGCGTTTGCCGACGCCATCACATGACTGCTGAAAGAGTATAAGGCGGAGAGGCCACAGCGTCTTACACCAGCTTCTTACACGCGCCGTAACGCGCTAGCACAAACCCATCATCATCGTTAGAAACGGTCTTTCGCTCTCTCTCTCTCTTTCTGTCTCTCTCACACAAGACAGCAGATGGAAGAGTGAGAGAGCTCGCGCGCCGGGAGGAACGCGCCGAGGGCGAGCGCGAGCCTCCCGGCGCGCGAGCTATCGAGCGCAATCCTAGAACGAGGTGGTTACGACTACAAGGGACGAACGACCCATGCCTTAAGGAGCTTCGCCCCTAAAAATAACCAGGACCGAGGAGGATACAAACCACGTCCTCTGCGTGGATTCGATCCCACACCCTCTGCTGTGGCAGTCGGACATTCTACCACTGAGACACGCCCGTGTTATTTTTCTTTATTGCATGGGAATATTTCCGTAAATGCGTTTAAACTGTACTATTCAGTTGTACACATATTAATATTAAGCAAAACAAGGTTTAAACTGTACTATACAGTTGCACACATATTAATAACAGTCTAGCATAAAACACACTTTCCACATTTAAGCTCATGGACTCTTCAAAAGTCAGGTAAACAGACACAAGCGTCCAGAAGCGAAAGCCAGTGCGGAACAGGATTAAAAGTCTCAACCACACTGCGCACTTGGGCAACCTCTTCTCGGAACACAGACTTCGTCGAGCGAGGTGGTTCAGCATGCCTGTCAATCATGCGGCTTCTTCAGAGGGCATAAAGTCCTAACAACATGACTATATCATACGGCGTATTACTGCTGCTCTTGCTGAGCGGGAGGAACCTAATACCGTGAGGTGTGAAGGGAAGTTCTTTTCTAATCTTTCGCTTGAGGATGTACCAGAAATGAAATGCATCTTGACAAACAATAAAACAATGTTCAATCGTCTTAGGTTGACTGCATAGTCAAAATCTTCGCTAAAAGACCTAAACAGCTATAACGTATGCCGAGGAATCGCGTTAACAAATGTAATGTTACGTGGCAGGGTGATAATACGCCACCACACGTCGGGGAAAGTGCATTGCATAACGAGTTCGAAGAATCATTTGAAAGAACACAGGGCTGCATGTTTTATAGCTCTGAACTCATTACAGAGGCATCATCACCATCATCGTTGTGAAACAATCTTCAACATTTCCCTCATCATTATTACGAAGCGCTACTTTTTGAAGCAGTTTTGTCGTATCGTGCCATGCATCACGCGGCAGGCGACGGGCGCAGCCGCGCCAGCAACCTGACTTGGCTCTTCGATATGCGTGATCGCACCTCCTCGTAAGATGCGGACCGCTGCTGAAGAAGCGAATCGCAGAGCTACGCGCGCGGCTGCAGTAAGGCAACGTCAGGCACAACAGACAGCTGTGCGGAGAGAAGCCCAAACCACAGCTCGCCGCCGACGCCGGGCCGAGAGTTCGGTTAGTTCTCGAGAAAACGACGCCAAGAGACTCTAAGATGTGCAGTTATACAGATTTGCACGTTACAATACCGCAGTAATTATTGCGTAGTGGGTACTTCCCTACTTGGCGAAATGATAATAGTTATGACGCAGGGGATACCTATCATCTATACTTGCACTAGTTTCCTCAAGCGTTTAAAATGGCCCCTAAGAAGGTCGCTCCTCCAGCTTACGCTGTCACTGTCCTGCGGTTCCGCGCAGGCCTGACTTTTTTTAGGGGCGAAGCTCCTTAGGGCGTGGGTCTGTACATCCCATGGTGTTCGTTGTTGGTGATGTACGTACGTAGCCACGTCTACTTTTATGAAAAAAAAACATTCCAAAAGTCGTGTCCTCTGCCTGGATTCGAACCCAGGGTCTCGGCGTGGCAGTCGAGCGTTCTACCACTGAGCTACGCCTGTGGTTGAAAAATTATGGCTAAAAGACCTAAACAGGTATAATGTCTCCCGCGGAATCGCATTAACAAACGTAATGTTACGTTGAAAAATAGTAATACACCGCTACACGACGCGAAAATGGATTGTATAACGAGGTCGAGGCATCATTTGAAAGAACACAGAGCTGCGTGCTTTGTAGCTTTGAACCCATTACGGAGGCACATGGTAATTATGGCGTAGTGGGTACTTCCCTACTTGGCAAAATGATAAGTTATGGCGCAGGAGTACGAATACAGTGTTTCTCACGCCTTTACATGATGATCGACTGGGCGATTTACGCGAAAGATTCACGGTTTACCGATGATTCCCTTCGGAGCTTCGCCCACTCATCATCATTCACCCCGTGGATATGCTGTGATTTTTGTTAACAATAGCCACTTTGCGGTCGAGTATAAAAGCTTCGCTCTTCAAAAGCGTACCTATCTAATCTATATGACAGCACGTGTGCGTAGGTGATCAGGCAATCTAATATATTGCTAGTTAAAATAGGGGAGAGTTTGTTTCTGTGATCGTCACAAGTCACCTTTTGTGTCTTTCACTATGAAACTGCTCAAATATTACATAACAAGGCCAAGCCAGAACTTTCCTATGCCTTTGTCAAAGCGGGATGTGCACAATTGTGTTCTTTTGTGAACATTAAGTGTTTCAGCTGCCCAAATTCCTTGGAATACGACGCAATCAGAAAGCTTAAGCAAAGCAGCCCCAAATGAGGATTCCATTAGAGCCTTCGGAAACTATTGCTCGTTAAAACGAGGTAAGTCTTCGCGTACTAGAGTCAGTATTAGAACAAATATGACAACGCCAAATTGAGGGTGGGACTTATACTCAACAGAGTAAGTTCCAACCGCATCTTCGTAGATAATCATTATAAAAAGAAAAGGCTTAGAAGACGGGTTGTCCACTCCTTTTGTGGTGTCCGTGTTTTGCACGGCTTTTGTTTCCGTAATGAATTCGTACCAACTCGCCCAGCTTTCTGTCCTCTTAAAATTAATTCATAGGTAATAACCTACGTCAAATAGATCTCAGACGGGGTATTTGTACTGCGTGCAGGCTCTACCTCCTCCTGATGAAGCCTCAGTGCACGCCTGGCTATCCATAGCATAGGGCAGGGATGCGCAGGTACGCTTAAGGCGTTACCCCAGTTTAGCCGCTAGGCCTATGCCAGATTTCGGTAAGACAGTGTTCGGCTGCCAAATGTTCTAGGTTCCAACATCTAGGTTTCTGGTTCTGCTACCTTGCGTTGCGCCGCTATGTCTCCTAGATGACGGCTAAGGACTCCGAAAAGCTTGTCATTCATGAAAGCACGGAAGAATAATCAGAGAAAGAGGCAGCACTGGCTGGTGACCTAATACAAGAAGACCTACAGTGAGCATTATGAAAACATGCTGAAAACATACCTATCGGGTACTGGCACTCATGTTTCGTCTTGTCGCATTCTGCAAAAAAGGAAAAGTTTGCCATACATAAGAAATATATGTTCTTTTGGTAACTTCAGGTTCTCGTGCTTATGGCAGCGAATGCGTTGGGAGGAGAAGTGATTTAAAAAAAAGGAGAAATTCACTTCCCTAAACATCCCTTCGGCGATTTGTTTCGAGGTTGCTATAATGATCAATAATTTTATTAATCAGAATTGCGTGATACTTGCGAACATATGAAGTGCACATTCTCATGATTTGTGGACATGGACATACAACGCTATCTCTCGAAGGCGGTTGCGTTGCCCCATCAGAAATCAATGAGGACGAACTAACCAGCTCCTTCCTTAGCGGAAACAGCCACGCAGGCTAGGGTTCTCCAATTTCCCTCGTATGCTATGAAGATTTGCTTCATCTTCAACTATAGGCTTTCTTTGCTGTTATATCATAAGTGAAGGTGACGGTTAAATGAAGGACAGCGGACCTTGGCAGACATTCGATATTGACATTTGGCAAACGAAATGTGCTGACTATCAGGCCGTTCTTGCCGACTTGCCATATATGCTAGTTAATCGTCTTGAAACGACTACCAATGCTAAGAACATATCTTTCTACGGCATGTGCCATTCACGACATAGTGTTAATAACAACACAACTCAGTTTATCACCACAGAATATGACTCATTTCTTTCAAGAGTGCGACATGCCACGTTCAACCCCACATATCCACAGGCCAGTGGGGAGGCGGAGAGTACGGTTAGCGCATCCTCGCTTAATTAGCGCGATAGGATAGCTTAGGACACTTGGTAAAAACTCCAGCCCATCTCTGGAGGGGCCGGTGTCTGTGTAATGCGAGTCCTCTGCAGACCTTAAGGCTTTCACCCAAGGTCGTCAGCCTGACATTGGTTCGCGATGGAGATGCTGCTGTCAGGGAGAAGCTGAGGAAGAATGTCAGTGAGGGACATGCTGCCCGAAATAACCTGCTTCTTGTGCTAGGAACGTTGCGTGCGTGCGTGCGTACGTGGCTGTAAAGCAACCGGCTCTGAACCAGGAAACCCAAGCCACCATTGTGGTGTCATCAGCGTGGAGTCGGGAGTTCAATTGAGAGAAATTGGAGTACTCCGATTCGGCTTGTGGCAAAGGCTGATGATGAGGCAGGATATTATGACTTCCCAGAGCGCAAGCTTACCCGGCACAGCTAGAAAGTTGGTCCATCTGCTGGGTCGGATGGTACTCATGAAAGGCACCTTGCTTTTTTGGCTTCGGTTAAACTGAGTAGTAACGTGACACGCTCGAGAAAAAGGTATTGGGAGTGAACGTTACGGTTACGAGATGTTAAACCATTATAGTGCCGCTGGTGAATTTTGTGCAGTGTCAAAGGTACTGTGTTCTATGACTGCTGTGGCATCTTCTTTCTAGAGCTGTAATATCGCTGGACGGCTTCATACTTGAAAAGGGAAGCGATCATGCGGCATTATGTTGAACCTAAACAGCGCTCCGAATAGCCCTCTTCAGGACCCTTGCAGTATATCTCTCCTCCTTATGCATTTCTCTAGTCAGAAACACAATCTCGACCACGTTAGGTGGGATTGTGCTCGGCACCCACCTCCTGTATGCCTCAACGTTATTAGTAAGTAGCAGTGGGAGGCTGCCATGTACTGCTCGGCGCCCCAGATTCAGGAGAACATCCTGAATTGGAAGAAAGTTGTAGCGGGTAGCTACTCCTGTTAGCTTCTCCGCTTCCTTCTCCAGCACCCTGTTGCCTCATAAGGTAAAACTTTCTCCTAAATTGAAGTGCTCGGGAAACTGTCGTGGCATCAGAGATTGCCTATGCGTAACCGGCTGTCAGGGTATATATATCTTGCGGAGAATAAACGGTGGCTTCATGGCTAGGCTTTTGGACGGTGTTGTGTTGTGCTCTTCCTTGAGAGCGCCAGTGGCGATACGGTGGCAGCACCTCGAGAATATCTACGAGGGGATGAGAAGCTTCTACGCTACCAGTAGTATGCGTACAGGATTTCGATTGAGCCGGGTACTAAAGAATGGTGATCGGAACTTTGGTTATATATGAAAGTGTAGACAAAAGTTATTTCAGGTCAAGATGATAAGTAGTAAGAAAAGTGACCTCTATGTGCACTCACCCTCGGTGTTGTTCTTCGTTGCTATATTTCTCGCAGCATATGTACCAACAACGAAAAATACGGCTTGCAAGAACAGGAGGGCAGATGTACTTTTAAAAGCCATTTCTCTGCACTACGTTCCCCGAAAAAATGCGCGCTAATGGGCCACGTTCTCTTGTGCTGCAGGGATTGCTACACGTGTCGAGACAGAACGCAGAGAATAAAAGTATAATGTCATTGTTGCCCGAGGAAGCACCAAAAAACACTATGCGCCTCTCCATATTCATTGTTATATTGGCGCAAAGCTTGCACATCCCACAGGAAACACAAAAAAGAACAAACACTTGCCTTAACAAAGCACGTTGCGGGGCTAGTTGGTCAAACAAAAGGGTTCGCAACAAATGCGGCGTCGCGATTCTCTTCTCTGCCCCACAAAACTAGGCCAAACTGGCTTAGGGTCTGCGGTGGCGACAAGGTGCCTCAAGGCTGTGGAAAGAAGCACACAAAGCCGTATGGACGTTGTTACACCGGCGCGGTTTACGAGGTACTGCTATCGTGTGGAAAAGTGTGGGTCAAACTGGACGCTCTGTTAACCAGCGCGGCAAGGAACATGAACGCTCATTAGAAGATGAGCGGGCAAAATGCCTAAACCTACGCGCACATCGTAGCACTTGCACTGATTGTGAACCACTATTTGAGAAAATCTAAATTTCGAGCCGCGATGAAGACCAATTGGCCCGCGAAATATTGGAAGGGTACTCCATCATTCATCAAGCAGAGAGGCGACACGTGCATCAGCATCACATCTATTTCCTTGCGTGGCTGTGAGATTAGGATACTAAACAAAACTAAACAAAAGATGACAGTTGTATTTCCAGCACCTTAATACATGTTTCTATTAGTATGGCGTATGCGTTCATTTTTTTTTCATTTGTTATAAATGGTTACACGTGTGGCTTTTACTGTCCCACTTGTTATCAATGGTTAGTGCCCGTCCTGTGTGTTCATTACTGTCACGTCCATGTCTAAACGTAAAGCTGAATATTTAATGCAATAACTTGCCTGGCAATGAGAACACGATTTATAGGCATCAAGAAGGGTATTTGAATTGTAAGCATAAATTTCGGTGCTTGAAAATGGTGGAGAGAACAGAACGCGATTTAACGCACAGAAGACGTGATCATAACCCACTAGCATGCGCGCCATGCGGAAACAATGAGCGTTACTGACTCAGACACGTTACGAACACGGAACCACGTCTAATGAACAGTCGGCTCCTTTTGCATGGTACATGTGTGCAAGCATAATGTGTGTACTTGAACTGCGTTCCTGTTTTCTTCATAACTGCCTTTTGTGGCCATCTGTGAAAGGGAACAAGCTAGCCAATCGCCTGTGCTCTGCGGCGGCTGCATGCGGCGCCAGGCAATGGAACCAATAGAAATCACTTCCACTTATGAGGGAACACATTAGCGGCCAGAACAACTGTCTATCGGAAGAGAAAATAGTGCAGTTTACCAAATGAGGCACACGCTGACTGGTTAGGGAGAAAGCACGATGACAGATTCGTAGCAGTTGATTTTTAGTTCTAGTGAGAAATTTTCACTTGCAGTATGTCGTGTAGTCTGAAACAGGGAAATTAAAGTATGTGGGAAAAGTGGAGGTTCAAAGAATAGCCCTACCATGGGGGTCTAGTGGCTATGGCACTCGGCTGCTGATCGTAAGTTCGCGGGATCAAATTCCGGCCTTGGGGGCCGCGTTTTCATGTAGGCGAAGTGTTGAGGCGTGTGCACCATGCGATCACAGTACACGCTAAAGAATGCCATGGGGTCGAAATTTCTGGAGCCCTCCACTACGGCGTCTGTGGTATTCACGTCGTGGTTTTGGGATGTGAGACTCCAGAAAGTATTATGATAGTTTTGCTTGTTACGCCGTCATCGAGAGCAGATGTAAGTACGAAATGGCTAGAGCCAAACCAGGTTGATTGGAGAGGACGGGGCGCTATGTCCCACAGAAGGCGACAATCCGCTTCCGTCGAGCACAACTGGCCGACTGGCAATTTCGCGCCCCATGCAGGAACTAAACAACTTCGATGTCGAGCACGGTGACGTTGCCAAGCAGCCCTGCTTGATGCGGCGCACCCTGTGCGACGGAGGAAAATGAATTTTTGGAGGGTTTATTGGTGCCATTGAGTCAATATACTGACTGCACAGGCAAAGTTCGGCCGAGAAGGGGTGGGGGGGGGCGACGGGGTTTTACCTAGGTGCCGCCCTGCTGCCAAGTGTCAGTGTGTGCCCAGCACAGTTAAAACTGAAAGGAATGAAAAGTAAAGGTCCTTGTATGCTGATTCAGTGGGAATGAATACTTTCCTGACTATTACTTGTTAATATTGAGCTTACAGGGAGCGGTGTTCTTACCGCTCCTTACCGGGAGCTTGCAGGGAGCGCCTGATGTTCCCCAGGAAACTTGTTTACTGCATGCGCAGATAAGCTGTGTGTCTTCTTTCTTTTTCGCCTCTGTGCTGTGCTTCAGTTGTTAGTCGGCGTTCGTGGTGTTCACTGCTCTTCTTGTGTCCGTGTCCTGCACGCCTCTTCTTTTGATTATGGATTGTTTACTCTCATGCGGAAACATCGGCGCGCCGGCTATTCGTTAACAAATGTCACAACAAAGCGGAAGGGCGCAGGTGTGATTTTCAGCTGTTTTCATTTCCACCGCATTTTGCAAGTGTTGTGGCGGACTACTGGACAATACTGTGAAGTGGAATGCGCTCGGAATTCTTTGAACGAGGTACAAAGCACAATGCGGCGACCTACTTTTCATTGCTGGAGGTGAAATATATCGAATTCTCACAAAGTAGTTTGGCGATTGGAAATGTGCGAAGGTTTTTTTTTTTAATGTGAATGCTTTCCTTGCATTATACGAAGGTGATCTTGCAAAAGAAAGGCGGGAGGCAATCTGATGTCGGGAATATTATACATTTCTGAATTATGAGGAAACAGTGGAGCTGCGGTGTTGCCCTGTTTCCTTTCTTATATCCTTGCCCTTATCTCTTCTTTCCTGTCTATTCGTTGTGATTATTTGTTTTTTTCTCTCTCTTCTTCTAATTATCGCTGCTTGGGTGATGTTTTCGCGTGATTATGTATTCTTTCCTTAGGTAAGTAATTCTTTCAGGCGGTTATCTTCTCTATTTATTGTATTGGTAAGTGTTATTACTGCATACTTGCAATTTAATATTATCCCTGTCTTGCGTCGAGCTTGGATGTGGTGCACGTTTCTTAGGGGAATATGGGGGAAATAGAGCTCCGTGTTTCCTAATATGACGGTAGCGTGGAACTGCTTGTAATTTCATTTATTGCTCAGAGCAGCGCACACAAAGGTATGGTATGATACATACCTATATTTACGGGCTTTCTTTTTGCTCATCTGCTCGACGCGGTTGGCGTATGGCCAGCTTGCCGATGCGTGCTCCTGGCGCCGCATTTCCGCCAATGCACAATTTCGCCTTCTACATCGCTCCCGGCGCTCCGAATCCGTGGTGACATTGATAGATTTCTGGGGATTTACGTCCCAAAACTACGGCATGATATTGAGAGATGCCGTAGTGGCGGACTCTAACGTGCACTGACATCGCACAGTACACAGGCCTCAACATTTCGCCTGTATTGAAATGCAGCCGCCGCGACCCGGTCTCGATCCCGCGACCCGATCGGATCAGCAGCTGAGTACCATAGTCACTAGACCACCGTGGCGGGGTGAATCCATGGAGAGAAGGAGCGTGCTTGCTTCGGCGTGGCACTATCACTATCGTGTCGCAATGGGCAGAGGGCGAGAGTGTGAGAGTTGGTCTAGGTCATGATTGGGCCCGCTTTTCCATTGTAGTAATCGCACACTTTTCTTTCTGTCTTTCTTCTCTGCTTTGTCTCTTCCTATGCTGTTAATTTGTTTTCTTCTTCCTTTTCCTTTGTTGTTCTTTCGTTCGCAGAAACGCTGTCACGTGGCAGTGAGCGAAAGGCAAGAGTGCGAATAGCGGTTGCAGGGTAAGAGTAGGCGGCTGTTCCCCTCTTGTGGGACAGGCGGCAACAACCGATACTGAGAGCCCCTAAACAGCTCTTCTGTTAAAAACGTGGTGCAAATTACAAAGTCACCCAACCCGCGCCTTACTTAGTTGGTAATACTTAGCGAAATTGGCGTCCAAGGGTAGGAATCTCTGAAAGGACTGATAGGTCATGACACCAGGGAAAGAACGTGCTCGTCAGTTACACGTGGCTGATGTAAGCATTGAACATGCCGGTACGAACCACACGTGTTTGAAGGCTAACCCTTATGCGATACGCCTCACTACGTTCACGTCATGTTCGATGAAGTACACGTCAGCAAACACGACATCACGTGATGACGTCATCGCGTCATCATCACGTCATCATCGTGAGCAGACTGCTTCCAGGTTCGATAACCTAATGATGATAAACGCTGGGATTTTACGTGCGAGGGCGACGTTTTGGTAATGAGGCATGCCGCAGTGTATACGGCTCGCGGAATTTCGCACCACGGTTCTTTTGTATTTTTTCGCCGTGAAATCGTAACGCAAAGTGGACAGGCCTATATTGTATCTGCGTCCGTCAAAGTCCAAAGGGGGCTGCCGGGCTCGAACCGGCATGTTTTCGATCAGTAACCAAGCACCATGACCTAGCTCAACCGACTGTCGCTGTAGTACCGCGGCGATAGTCGGTTGCGCTGCCCTACATTGCGGGTTTAGCTACCAAAAGAGTGCTATTTAGCAGAGGACTCGGCGAATTTATTTTGTCTTTTAGGGGCGAAGCTCCTTAAGGCGTGGGTCGTTCGTCACCTGTATGTATGTATGTAGTAACCACCGCTTGCCCTCAGCCCACTGCTGCATAAAGGCAGGTATGCGGCACAGAAAGCGGGTATGTGTGTCCAGGCTGCTACCTGGACAAACGCATCATCATCATCATCGTCATCATCATCATCATCATCATCATCATCATCATTATCATCATCATCATCAGCTACCTCTTTCCTGAAGCCATGCACTACGCCACGAAGCGCACATGGAAACATGCACCACGATGACACTAAATACCCAACATTAACGAAAGACTGCCCGTTTCTAACGATGATGATGATGATGATGACGATGATGATGCGTTTGTGCTAGCGCTTTATGGCGCGTGTAAGAAGCTGGTGTAAGACGCTGTGGCCTCTCCGCCTTATACTCTTTCAGCAGTCATGTGATGGCGTCGGCAAACGCGGTGCGCGTTCCGGCCTGTGTAAGCGGCTGCGTAAGACGCTGTGGCCTCTCCCCCTTACTAGAGTGTACTGCACATTTCTAACGCGTTTGTGCTAGCGTCCCCTTAAACTCGAGATCCCAGCGTTCGAATACAGTGTTTCTCACGTCTTTACATGATGATCGACTGGGCGAATTACACGGAAGATTCACAGTATACCGATGATTCCCTCCGGAGCTTCGCCCACTCATCATCATTCACCCCGTGAATATGCTGTGATTTTTTTTCGCATAGAAGTTCCTCGCGATTTGTCGCTACACGTCGGTCGGTCGGTTGGTCGGTCACAATATGGCTCATTCTGCCATATTGTGAATGCTTCAGTTTTTTACATTATAGCTCTTTGCTCTTCGGGTACGAGTTACTGACTAAAATGCTCTTGTGGTAGCTCAGTTCGAGACGCGAGTATTAACGCGTAACACGCCTCTGAATTGAATAGAACGGGAACCTTACACTCGTGAAACCAACATGAGCAAGATCTAACAAAGAATAAGATTTGTTGAAGATCTCATAATTGTTGCGGCCAATAATGAAGCAACTATATGTTCGGAGGTAAATTTCACGGCAATTTCGTGTTGCTTTTTTAACGGAACTCCTATATTGGGTGGAAACGCTTAGGCTTTGAGAAGCGCTATGCAACCGCTAGCATAGCCGGGGCGGCAAAAATCTTAACCTCGAGCATATCTATGCTAGAAAAAGTGCCATGAAATAGTACGAATATGTTGCTAAAATAATGAATGACCAGGACCATGAATACAATGACATATTTGCAATTTCTTCAACGACTATCGTCAGCGATATGCGAGTCAGCGTGGCCGCAGTATCAAAAAAGAAAAACTCGTATAACTTGAATTTCGTTGACCTGATACGCAAAACTATCAGGCGAACACATTGAAGGGCACGAATTCCTGATTAGCATGACTGATATCAAAATCAGGCGTGGAACACAGCGGCATGTCAGACCAAGCAGCTAAAATAATTGTCACGATAAGAGTGCAACTTTGTGGATGCCTCACTTATGCCCCCGTTGCAGCGTCGCCACGCTGGGTCGCTCCTTGGCTGTTGCGCTGAAGCCCTCTCATATTGGCATTAGCGCCGGTCTCCGTGAATTCGCGTCAAACCTAACATTTACTTCCAGCTTGATTCTAGATAATATATTTCGGAATATTATAAAGGCATCTACTTTAAAACACAAGCTTAACATTTTGTTCCAAGCCGCATCATAATCGGGCGTGTAGCAACAAAGCGCAAGATAATCACGGACCATGTTCATGAGACGCTGAACAAAAGAATATTTTAAATATTGCGCAAGGCTCCGGCAGCCATAGTAATAATATGAAAAAGAACGATAGTACATAGCGATTCTGTGTGTTTACTTGACCTAAGATCTGTTACTAACGAAGATACGTCGGCGTTACCACGAATTGAGGAAGACATCGATGGCGTCATGGTACTATTCTTCTCTTGATTTACGGTCAGGTTGGTGACAAGTCCTCTTGCACCTTGATGACAGAGAAATGACTGCATGCGTACGACAGACTGTTTTGGTTAAAGGAGACGCCCTTCGGGCTGTGTAGCGCGCCCACCGTGTTTGGAGAGCTTATGCACATTATGCTGCTCGGCTTCGAACGGAAAACTTGCATGTGCTACCTAGACGACGTAATCTTAGGACGTGCGCTTAGGGAGCACAAACGTCTAGACTGGGTACTGAACCGGCTGCAGAAAGCCGGCCTGGTCATCTGTTCTGAAGGGTCCGCTTTCGGTGACCGATATATGCCTGAGCTGGGATATTTGGCTGATAAAGCAGGCACACGAGCTGATGCATAAAAGCTGCGACTGTAGAAGCATTTAAGGTTCCTCGCTCTGTGAAGCAGTTATGAAGCTTTTTAGGTTGTGCACCCACTTCTGACGGTTCACTGGAAAGCGCTAGTTTGCTTGGCTCATCCACTTAGAGAACTTTTCCACAAGGCGTTATCCTGGTGTGGACTAGAGAGTAAAACTCTATCGTTTCACCGGCAGAAGAAACGACTCTATCGTTTCGCCGACAGAAGGAGATTGTTCTCCACATCGTTCCCTGATCAACAACCGACGTTCACACCGATGTAAGCAATTGGCAAGCACTGTAATAGCTATTAACAAACACTGTAGCTGCGCTTGTCAATAACTTCGCAGCAACAATACAAGGGAAGTGTTTCTTCGAGTAGAAGGAGCACTTGGAGTGGTGCTGGAACGCTGTTGAGGCCTCCATTGCAATTAAGACTTCGCTTCAAGGATTGTTTGGCTGAGGTGAGATTTATTTTAGCATTGCGGAAAGTAGAAGCACACTTAGCAAGCTAGTGCACAGCAAGCACAACAGGTGGAACCCTCATAAACCGTAGTTGTGGCGCGAGTTCAGCGTAACTATGCTCTCTCTGCTTCTGCGTACTTATAAAACACTCAACGTCAAGCAATACATGGTTCGCACCATCGTGACGTCATTCCTCGGTCCGAGTCTGCCATATTGGTGACCCGTTGGCCTGTGACACATCACTGCACCGGCGGGTTTATTCAGCATCCTACAAAACTGAAAGACCCACGGCGCTCACATATGCCCTTGTAGACCGCCCTAACCGTAGCATTAGGCGCGGAAGAGACCAGCAGCTCACTAATATGCGCTTCTTTCGAATACCTCAGGTCACTGACAGCCATTGCATGCATACTAAAATGTTCAGCGTGAACTGTCGGAGGACTCGGCTTGCATGCATCAAGCTTGCAAACCTTCAGAGCGAACACCCTGACCTACATGTGTGTGAAGAGCAGTTCGTAAAAGGTAAGGGAGAGGTGTCATCTATGTCCCCACTTTTTAATGCGTGCTCTTGCGTTTTCAGAAAACCTCTAATCACCGAATGCTTCACACCTCCTCAGGTTCCACGTGAGTGGAACTGCACTACCGCTGGATTTGAAAAAAAAGTTTTTTTTGAAAGAAAAGCTATTTATTTTCCTCGAACAAGTGCCCCTCACCGGAGCTTCAAAATATGTTGGTGGTCCCCACTCATACTGGTCACCTCTCATTCGCGTTGAAGCAAATTTTGGCGTCGGCCGAAGTGAATGATATGGAAACGTAACAAAATAAATGTACTCTGCGCTATGCACCGCCCTTAGCCACAAGGGCACTTTCGTGGCGTGGCATCGTTTAGGCAAACGCTATTGGAAATTCAGGTAGGACTTTCCTGATGTCTTGAACTAAGAGAACTGAAAACATTTTCGACGTTGGGGATGCAAATATCATGGAAGGTTATTTGGTTAGAAGGAACATGTCGAAGGATGTTATGCAAGAAACAAAAATAAAACAAAAAAGAACAGACAAGGAGTGTTCTTTGAATGTCTGCTACCACATGTGTACTACGTGGCTGCATTTAAAGAAAAAGTTGGAGGACGCTTTATCTTTGCCTTTAACAGTGCAACGCTACAGCGCCACTGCACACCGCATTCTTGCGATATCATCATCATCGCCATCATAAGCCTGTCTACGTCCAATAGAGGGCAAAGGCCTCTCCCATGGATCTCCAATTATTCCTGTCCTGTGCTAATTGGGCCCAATTTATCCCCGCAAACTTCCTGATCTCATCTGCCCACCTAACTTTCTGCGGCCCCCTGCCACGCTTGCCTCTCCTAGGAACCCACTCTGTTACCCTTAATGACCAACGATTGTCGTGTCTTCGCATTACATGGCCCGACCACGCCCATTTCTTCTTCTTAATTTCTATTAATATGTCCCTAACACGCGTTTGTTCTTTAACCCACTCCGCTCTCTTCTTGTCCCATAAGGTTACACCTACCATTTTCCGTTCCATGGGTCGCTGCGCCATCCTAAATTTAAACTGAACCCTCTTAGTTCTTATCCTCCTTACCCTCTTAGTTCTGAACCCTCCAAGTTTCTGCCCCGTAGGTGATTACAGGTAAGATGCAGCTGTTTTACACTTTCCTCTTCAGAAGCAATGGTAAGCTACCATTCATTATCTGACAATGCTTGCCGAAAGCACTGAACCCCATTCTAATCCTCCTAATTACCTCAGCCTCAAGATTCGGATCAGGGGTCACTACCTGGCCTAAGTAGACATGTTTACTTACTACTTCCAATGCCTCGTTAGCTATCTGAAATCGCTGTACTCGCCCAAGGCCATCGAACATTACTTTAGTTTTCTGGATATTAATTTTCAGGCCCACTGTTATACTTTGCCTGTTAAGGACAGTAATCATGCTTTGTAATTCATCTTCCGAGTTACTTAGCAAGGCAATGCAATCAGGAAATCGGAGGTTACTGAGGTATTCCCCATTAACCTTTACACCCAATCAGGAAATAGGAGGTTACTGAGGTATTCCCCATTAACCTTTACACCCACCTGTTCTTAATCCAGCGTTCTAAATACTTCTGGTAAACATGCTGTGAATAACATCGGAGAGATTGTGTCCCCTCGTCTTACGCACTTGCTTATAGGTGTTTTACTGCTCCACTTATGGAGATTCCTGTGATATGCTCATGAAAAATAATGGCTTACCTGCAGAATACTGAAATAATTTGAGTATCCCCGTCAAGGAATTGTTTTTGTACATTGAAATTGCCGTCCGAGCTGTCATGTGTATAGGTTTTTGTTAAGTAGTATTTTAGTTCTGCCGAATTTCAGTTCAATAAATTCAATTTTGTTGAATAAAGTACCTCCTCCATACGGATGGCCTGCGTGGTCGGCTGCTCCGGGTATAGATACGGCGGACTACTTAAATAGTTATTTCGGTGGTGGAGCCTACGCAGACGCCACATGTTTAGCGGCAGGAGCTCATTAGCGCTATCAAGAGAAAACATTGATGTCCTGATGGTGCAATATTTTAGTTTGATATTTTCTTCAGTCTGGCGACATTGGCGTACTTGCATTATACATCTTGCGATCATCAGTGTGATTAAGGCTTGCAAAGTTTCGTAAGTGAGGTGTCGTTATGATCGTGTGGATGCGGAAAAATCATGACATTTTGCTTTGCACAGCTGCTATGCATGAAAATGTCATAGGATATTCGCAATGGAAATCTTCCTAAGGTCAAAACGTCCGCCGAAAGCGGCTGCCATGTTTGATGTCAATAAACTCACTAAAAGTTCGCGTTGATGTTTTGTTGTAAATTAGCGAACACGCTGTTTCTTAGTAGTCACCGTTCTTAGAAATAGGAGTTGCGATTCACATGTCGTATAATAAATTTACAAAAGTAAATATAACGAACTCAATTTCTTAGTGAAGCAAGTGAACACGTCCAATTATTTCATACGCATTTCCCAGAGATTCACAGTATGACTGCAGAGTTGTCCATGAAGGCCGGAAACTTCTTGCCTCTCTGGAAGTTGACTTTAACATGAGCGGACTAGTTCTTCGGTTGCTGCTATGGCGCCTCCTACTGAGTGAGTGAAACACGTTTTGTGGCAATTCTGACATCTTGTTGTTTAACCACTCACAGTATCATTCACGTTGTGCTACAGTTCCTTTTGCTAAGGTTTGGAGACGTTTGTTAGAAATAGCGCGTTAACAAGCAAGGTGCTTCAGCTTTAGCACACAACTATACGTTACTCAATATCATGGCGTGAAGCGCTGCAGAAATGTCCTCTTCGGTTGCTGCCACGGTAGAATCTGGCGGTGCGTGGCATATGGACCCTTTTCATGTTTACAAACAAGCCGCGCGCGCGTCGTATTGGTGTTCCCGCGACGCTTCCGGTTAAACGACTTCCGCCTCACTGGCCCCCGTCTGAAGCGAAGACTCCCGTGCAAGCGCGCGGCATGCACGGCATCGCCGATGTTTTCTTGGTAGTGTGCGTTATCGTTTGCACCTCAGCACTGCTTGACAACCATGACAAGTGAATATTTTAAGGGCCTCGAAA
>CM023488.1:46387674-46423854 GCA_013339685.2 Hyalomma asiaticum
AACGTTTCCGCGAGGAAGAAGACGACGTGGCTTAGTTCAGGTGCGGATTTTCATACCACTTTCTAGACCCACAGCCGATGGGAACCATGGAGCATAAGCTGACCAAAACAAGAACAAAGATTTGGATCCTGCTCTGCGGCAATCTTGGACTTGTTCAACCTATGCAGTCTTTGTCTCCATGTTTCTCATCGCGTAACAGCTTCAAAACCTAACAGCTTCTTTCTCTTGCTGTCTTTCTCTCCCTCTTTCGTTCTTTTTTTCTTTTGCTTCATTCTTCAATCATTCTGTCTGTCATTGCTTACTATTTTCTTTTTCGTTCCTTCCGCGTTTCTTTCTTTCCTTCTTGCTAGAAAAATCCAAGGGATTCATATGGCTCAGAGAGGGTCATAACTTCTTCGTTTGCCGAGAGTGCAATGAATAACCTGCGCCTGTTGGGGGCACGTGTCTTGCGCTGCGTTTCTTCTTTATGCATGTAAACGCCTGCTTTGAAGCACGCATTTGGGAAACGACTGAGGCTAAATCAGTTATTCTGATGGTATCGGAAACCAACTTTCGGTTCTTCCCGTCCCCGCTCTGTCGACTAATTTTATTATATGCGAAGCAGCTTATGGTCGGGGCTATCTCACTCTCTTCCTCCCTCCCTCCCTCCATCCATCCATCCGCAGTGCGGCGTCCACATCCGCACTGGGCATGAGCATCCTCCTCCCCCTTCTCTCCTCTCCGACGCTCCTCTCCTCTCCGGATTGCGCAATGAATGGCAACGCCTGCGGCTCCACGCGCGATAATGCGAAGCAGCTTAGGTTAGAGGCGCGACGGTAGACCACCGCGTTCTCTCTCTTATACATTCTCATTCGTCCTCTCAATAAAATTACACCATCTCCCGCTCAAGCTAACCATCTCCCCGCTGCTTCGCATCCACACATGGTTCCCTTTAGCGTGAGATGGAATATTTTTTTCTTTCTTTCTACATTGTTTTATTAAAAGTTCTTTGTCTGTCTGTCTGTCTGTCTGTCTGTCTGTCTGTCTGTCTATATTCTTTTATTTTCAGTGTATCTTACTAATCTACATGAAAGAAGAGAGAGAGAGAAATGCGCGCACACTGTGTTCAGGATGATGGCTTTTTTTGGTGCATGGCCACCACTACTTTCACAAAGCCGTCAATACAAGCTTCGATCGAATTATAGACGGCGTGAATTTGGTGCGACTTGCATCGCCGCGGCACCGAGAGTCAAGGCGAGGCGCAGCTTCCCTGCACGAGCAGCACTGTTGAGTCAAACGCTGTCAATGCCCAATCGCTTGCATGCGTGTTCCCCGCTGCAATTACCCCTGGAAATGAAAGGGGCGCCGCCCAGTGGCTTAAAGGCTACGTTTAACGATCGACCCTTAGTATGCATTGAGGCACTCCACATACAAATTATCTCTTCCCTACAGCGTCAGTAGTAACTACGGACGCTTCAACAGGCTCTATATGGTACTTGACGGGTGATGTGTGCTACGTTAAGGGCCTTCATCGCCGCGAGAGACTTATGGAGATTTTTGTCGGCTCAAGTGAAGATCCGCGCGACTTCATGGTAGTCTTCGCAACACCTCGCTGTTGCAGAGAATCAACACACGTTGAGATGCATCCAGCTTTTACGGAAAGATTTTGTCGAATGTGCGCGGCATGTGCCGACCGTAGAATAGGGAAATGGTGAGACACCATTGGTACTTTTAGTACTGGTATTGTAGGCATAAGACACGAAGGTTCAATGGTATCCCAATTTGTGTCACAGAAGGCAGAGTGCATTGCGAGCACATCGCCCAGTCGACGGAAAACGCGTTATGTCAGTAGTTAGTTTGACGGAGGCGCGCACTTGTGGAGTAATGGACAAGGCGGCACTCTATGAGGATGGCTTAAACAATTTAGGACCAAGACATGTTCGCGCTCACTCGTCAATTCTTGGGATGGAACATGCTGCAGTATGTACTGGCCAAGATGGAACACGATCAAATCGCTCACTGTAGCCATTGGAGTTTGGCAGTTTGGGCGAATATTGTGAGGGGCCGACAGCCACAATCGCCACGCGCCTCCCAACGAATGTAAGGTGATGTGGCACATACAAATCGATGCCAACATGCCCAGGACAATGCAGAGGCAGGAGGCTGTAAGACAAGAGTAAGATGAAAATTTCTGGCGTTGACAATCGAGGCAAGAGCGAAGAAAAGTGGAGGCGTAGGTGTAGATACCTCGCCAGTAGTACCCATCGTATTTTCGATGGAGGCGAGAATGCCAGATTCCCGTGTACTGTCCGTTGTCAGTGCACGTTAAAGAACTCTAGATGGTCAATATTTACAGAGCCCTCCACTAGGGCCTTCCTCTCCTTTCTATCTCTTTCACTCCCTTTCCCCCACCCCCACGGACGCTTAGCCGTGCTCCCGACATAGGCTGCAGATATAAGCGTCCTTTCCTGAACCGACCCACGATCATGATCATCATCACTAGTACCCCTGTCGAGGACGCTAGTATGTTTTGAATGCTCCCGCTTGTGTACACTGTGGGTCAGGAGGGAAGGACGCGCCCATCTTGTAACTCAGAATGCGAGCTACATCTAGCGACCACTTGCGCCCGTCGGTGGAATAATGATGATGACGATGGTCTAATTTCTGCAGCCGATGTCGGCAGCACGGCTAAGCATCCGTGGGGGTGGGGGAAAGGGAGTGAACGAGATAGAAAGGAGAGAAAAGCAGTGAAAGAAGGCACCATAAATTTTCACCTTCCTGGGGCCCTTTCATGTGCGCCGACAACATTTTCGGTTGCATTTTCGGCTCCGTCGAAAGTACAACCGCCGTGGCCCTTGCCTTGTGGATTCCCGCGTCTAGTGTTTCGCTTCCAGGGGCGCGGGACATGTTTTATCGGTAATAGTAAGCGACGAGATGGAGCAGGGGAACAGAGAATCATGGAACTCGGTAGTACTAATGGTTACCAGTCAGAAGTTGGGTCATAATGTGTGCCTGAAGAACCGACAGTACAACCTGTCGGGCATGATGGTGCATTTTAAGACAGCACGCGTTGCAGTAGCTTGCGAAGTGGCCGGCGTAGGCGCAAGCAAATCAACCTCGTCGATTGTCCGGCGTGCGCCACCTGTTCCACGTGTCATGTCCCGTAGATATCGCAGGGCGTTTTGTGCAGGCGCTGGTAGAGTGGATGCGGGACGGGGTGCGTTCTACGTCTTTACACGACCTCGGCGCAGCTGAAGGATGCGCGTTGCGGAAGCGATTAAGTCAATGCGACCACATAGACATAGCTTATTGGTGCAGCCACTGGTAACGTGCTGACGGTGTTCAACCAAGTTCACCTTATCTCTTCCTGAACAACGCACCAGAATATTCGCGCATAAATAGGTATATTATTATTGCATGCCCCGCGGTTGAGCAAAAGTCGGGAGTTATAACGGGCGAGAAGCCTCCTCACGGACGAAAACTTTGATTTTCAAGAACAACGCTCACTATGCAGACATTGTAGTCAAGCCGCAAAGGGGTTTGTCGCTCGATGGGGAACGGCGGCACAAAAAGCGCTGCTTCCGTAACACTTCGTAGCTTTGGCATAGAGTGATGATTTCGGCCATGGAGGAAGGACTCTTGGCAAGCAACGTGTTCAAGACGTCGTCCTCGACATTTATCGACTCGCTATCATTTCTGGACCGACTATCCTTTCTCGACGACCGTTTTTGGACTTTTCCCATATTTCTGATACGGTCAGACTACGACACTGTCTGTTTGACCATGGCTGAATTCGACAATGTCTTCTATATAACTGTTGAATTATTCGCCAGGTCGCTGAACGCGTTCGCGGAACCGCTGCTCAGCACGCAGCTTACGGATGGCTCGACGGCTAAAAGGACCTCCAAGGGCAGCATCCACCTCATACCAGATACTAACCCCACCCACAACGTGAAACAACGAATTGCTCAATCCACCTGCTTTGACGTATGTGTTATGAGTTTTCACCGTCGCGCAGGTCGTGGGCCACTCCTTCACGGCAGTGTCATCACCGCTAGTGAAGCTGCCAGGGTCACTGCGACAGGGCACACGAGGACATGGGGTTGGTGCAGGAGGAGGCGTTTGCGGATGCGTCTTGAAGCATGGTATATGGCAATGTGCGAGATGATGATTGTGGTTCAGCAGTGAAAGGACGCTACGTTTTCCAGCCCATTCCGGGATGACGGCTCATCGTCCATGCAGGTCGGGAAAAAGAGAATGAAAGTGTAGAGAGGCTATAACCGGCATAGTGGAGTGCTCCGGAAAATTCTGACCGCCTGGAATTTTTCAATGCGCACTGACAACCCTCAGTACAAGGGCCTGTAGTATTTTCATCTCGGAAATGCGACCAGCGCTGCAAGTTTTGAAGCCGCCTCCTGTGGATCCGCAGTCGACCACTATGACAACTGGGCCACCTCAGCGGACCGAGGTAAGGGGAGCAATGTCCCAGGATTGTTTTAAGGGTACAGCACTCGCTGCCATCTTTAAGCGGGGAAGCGGGGTTTGTTATCCAGAACTTGGAGTGCCGCGGCAGCAACATCCAAGACTAGACGCCGCTTCCGAGCACCAGAGTGATACCGAGCCAAGTGCTGGTGATGCCGGTTGTCTAGAATGAGCATTCCCCAGCGAAATTTAAGTTCAGTAATTGTGAAGGAATTTTCGGAAACCAGGTCCGCCGCAAAACAACAGCGTCACGCCAATAAAAGTATATTAGGACTCGCACGGGGACACATCCATGGTGTCTAGTAGCTGTTCCTTAATTATGAGTAACCCCGTGCGCCTTCCGTAGTGTTGCAGAACTGAGCAATTGGATTTTTGTCGAACTCAATATGCAGCTCCTTCTAAGCCACTCTTTAACAAACTTCAAATCATGCCTCTTAACTTGCTCGTAGACTATAAAACTACAATTATGGTTCACAACTGTATAACTAACAATAGTCCCCTTCACCATTCACCATTTGTTTCCTCCCGGTTTTGCACACGAGGCTACGAAGCTGGCAACTTTTTACAACCACATGTAAAATTTATATGTCTAGCGTTGGTTACATTTTGTGGAACAATTTACCTGTCGAAACAAAGCAAAGTAAAAATTTTGCTGTGTACGTGAAAGATTATTATAAAAAGCCTTTATTAATGTTTTAATCAATTTCAAGTGTGTTGCGTGCTACCTGTAAAATTGCATTTTTATATGAATGTTTGTATAATCTTTTTGTATAGATCCAAACTAGCTTAATGCTAAGGATACAGATGTTTTTCGTGTAATGATTGATGTATCTTTCTGGAGAATAAAATTCAATTCAGTTCAGTTCAATGCTCACAATGCAGGCAACGTTCGCTCTGACAGGTGTGTTAGCCAGCTCTACTACCGCAACGCTTAGCAGCGTTTGATCTTTCTTTAAGGGGTGGTGACAGGCCTACCCTAAAAACTGCTGTTACACGCAGCATGCCTTGCAAGTATAACGTTAGCTAAGCACCTGTGTTTGTGATATATAAATAAATATTATCATGACGTATTACACCGCTTGGCAATGCAAATTTTTCTGTCATGGCTTGTGTACACTCGAGGAGAGGCTTGTTCAGTAGGTGCGTATTTCAGTGTTTATTAATTGCAGTTGACCTCAGTTGCTGAAATTCGTGAATAATGGAGCTGGTTAACAGCTTCGGCGGAGCCCCACTTACTGAAAATTTTCTGTATACGTGTCAACGACGTAACAGTCTCGGCTCATATGCAAGGCTTTCAGCCAGTACGAAGACGCTATGCTGTGTTCCCAGGCCCATTTACTAAACATTATGCCAGGCCCTAGGCTAGGGAATCAAATTTGCTCTGAGCTATAAGAACTGGTACTTAAGGTGTGGACGTCATGCTCAAACTATTATAAAAATCTAGAATGTAACAGCACCTTCATTTTGACAACTGAATGTGCAAAAATAGCGCGTTCGAAAAAGCAAACCTATTCTTTTTTCTTTTGTTGCTACGAAGACACATGCCTTATGATGCCTGCCCTTCGTAGCCTTTCATACGATCATTCCATTTCAGGTACAATAGGCTGCACATCATATACACTTCCTGTCTGCAAGTTCCACTTGTATAATTCCTTTATGCTATCGCCAGAGCACATGTAGACATGATATTTTTCTTTTTATTTTCCGAAAGCCGCTATAGCTGTTTCTGTGTACACGCATTACATCCATGTATTTGTTTTGTGTGTGTGTAGGACTTTGAAAAGGCAGAAGAAAACGCCACGCCACCTTAACTCTACACAAGCTGAGGACCATACGCGAAGGAATGTCCATCTTGAAAATAATTTCACTCGCAGTTGTGAGCCTCATTTTTGCACTCACTGTGACCTATGTAGTCGCGGGGAAAGAAGGAGGAAAAAGAGCAAGACCGGGAAATCGCAACGTTGACCGTAAGCTTCTATTTTCATTTTCATTTTTATTATTAACTGCGACAGTTACATAACTACCCCGAAATTTCTCTCTTACCTAGTATCACCATCACTGCCAGCCAGCCTCGGGTCAACTACAGCGCGAAGACATATCCCAACGATACCCGTCGCTCGCCTTTGCACGACTTGATTTCCTTTCTACCTGCAGCGTTTTTGTAATTTCACCACCTATATCTCACTTTCCGTTCGCCGCGGCAGTGCCTCTATCTCTTAGTATAAGGATTGTGGTCTAACTGACAAGCAGTTCACGGACATTTAATCACAAAACGCCACCGTTATATGAGCACAGACTATAGCTGCTGCTATATAACGTGTGTCACGAACACTAATACTTCTTAAGGTGCTCCTAATGCTAAACTCAGCTGGTCGCTATCGCAGACCCATTCGGATTGAAACGACTCATGGCAAGCTTGAGGGGGGAGCCAGAGGAAGCCTGTGCGTGCCGAACGTACAACGCCACGTCGGAGCACTCAGAAACAAAAGCGTAAATACGCAACGTGTAGCGCGAAACTGAGGAGATAGGAAAGATCATTTTGTGGGATCTTGTTCATTACTCTGCTTACCTCCTTCTGATTGCACGTCTCTACAACACTCGCAAGGTAGTTAGCGACTTTCGATACTTTTTTTTTTGGAAAAGCGAACAGTTCTCCAAGCTTATATTCGCACATAAAACAGATGTCGGATCCGCTGTTGCGTCTGCTGCTGCTCTCATTGTCCGCTTCTACGGCAGAAAGGAGGGCTGATGGTATGGTTAATGCCATTACATGCAGTTTCCTTGCAAGTTTGACGTAGCGTGGGTACTTACCTCCAAGAAGTGCACGCAGCGCGTGCGCAACACTTCCGCCACAAACATCTCAGACGATGCCGACGACGCACCAGCACAAGCGGAAGCTACCAGGGCCGCGTGACCAGAACTTAGCGTCCCCTGATGACGCCCTTATCGCCAAATCGAAGCGCCCCAAAGAACTCTGATTTTACTCTCAGAGTACTCTGAAAGAATCATACGAATGTGTCCAGACCGCTAAATTTCAACCAGCCGAATGTAACGCGCGTCGCCAGGGCGCTCTAGAGTGCTCGGGCACGACAAGGAAAATTTACGATGCATGTTACGACATCTCGGTTTGGACAGCGGTTCTTCATTCCCGGAGCCGACCGTAGCGGCATATGGGCGATGATGCTGGCTTCAGATGAAGGTGACGACGAAAACAAAGCAAAAGTATGATTGTGATAACTTTTATTTCGAACAAAACTGCACGAAAAACTTAACAGAAAGAAGGCGGCAGGACAAACGATGCTAGAAACTCGAGATTCTTATGGCTCGAGATTCTTATGGAAGAAATACATACATAGGAGGGTAAAACACGTTATAATGCTTAAACAAAAAAAAACACTTAATATACGCATCAAGGTAATTATTCGGCGTTAGATTAGTGACCCCAATGCGCACATTGCCCTTTTGCTTAATTATGTTCATGTGTTTTCTTATTTCGTGATTTGAGTAAGATTTGTATATTGAATTCAAAAATCACAGAAAAGCTAACGGGGCCCCATCTGGCGGTGAAGCCTTGATACTGAATTTTGGGGTCTCTCAAACAGCTGTCCGTCGCCTGCTGCTGTTCAGCCCACCTTAACTGGGCCTTCAAATTACAGTGGCACTTATTCTTTCCTTGTTCTTTCCTTATTCTTTCCTTGTTACGTAGTAAAATAAGTACTCGTTGATTAGCGGCCCTGCCTTCACAGCAGCCGCATAGCATGCCTGCAGCCCCTCTGCCACGTTGTGTGCATGCATTGTTTCTCTGTAGAATCTGCCGCGCACATTCTTGACGAATGTCACCCGCTGTTTGCATTGTGTATTGCGTATAAAACTGCATCAGCAAAAAAAAATCTTATAAGGAATGTATCACGTTATCTTCCCATAATCGTTCCAAGGTGTGATACTGTGGTGGATATCCTTTTCATTGCAATAAAAAGGAACATTACATCAGAACTGGTTTTCAATCCCTTTTCTACGATGTCTGATTTCACAGGTATAACATGTTTCTGAAGCACTCACAACATTGCATTCACAAGATGTCACACGTACACGCGAGCAATATTTCGACTTTGTTAACAGGTATTTTTTCAGAGCAGACAAAGCGTTTTTTTTTATAAATATAAGGCCTTGCTCCTTTTACCGTAATGATTGGCTTATTTATGGTCGTTGACGTCCCAAAACCACGATTTCATCATGAGAGACGCGGTTGGGGAGGACTTGGGAAATTTCCACCACTTGGGGATCCTTGACATGCACTGAGTGACATGGCACAGTACACGGCCTCAACATTCCGCCTCCATCAAAATGAAGAATCCGCGGCAGGGATTCGACCCCGCGACCTTCGGTCAGCATCCGAGTGCCATAAGCAGTAGACCACAAACGTGGAGAGGCTTTTACCGAATGCTACGTGGTAAATCTCCCATGGCATATTAAAAGACCACGCGTTAACAAACAGAACACTGCAATCTAATCAGCACCGCAGAGCGTAAACGCTCATTTTAGAGACGTAACCGCTGAATGAGACTCGCTTAATCAGCCTAATTAGCATCGTAACTTTGATGATGGGTATATACAAGCGCGAAAATGTTCAGCGGATATGAAGGGAAAGCGAGCGCACTGGTATGCGATAATGCTATTTAATTCTCGACAAATGTTGTTTTTGATTTATTATTTCACCGCGAGAGCTTTTGACATATGTTATTTCCAAAATAAGTCACTCGTTTTGCAACTTCAGATAGTAAATTGTATAAGCAAGGAATTCTCAGGTAATCTTCTAATATCCAGATGCAAATTTTTTTCGCAGGCTGTGACGTTCGAGTATCAACATGTCATTATCCATTCGGTACGTAGTCTGCTGATACCACTACATCTTAATTCTATTCTTTCGAACCAATCATGAGTGGATGTATTTAATGTCCGCGTTGTTTATTATCCGGTAACGCTTGCACAAAACCTACATCCGTCGAGTCCACCCTCTTTACTTTGCCTATACATAACGCTCTATATAACGCATTTTCCAGGCCCCATTGCGTGCTTAGCTTACCCTTTTAGCTACTTCTCTATGGACTATCTGCTCTGCAAATATCCAGGTCCCTAGCAGCGGTGTGCGAATGCACGAACTTTCTGGTGTATTTTTCCAATAGTGTGTGCTATTCGGTGCGTCGTGCATATGACCTTCGGTATTCGTAGTAATCTGAGTTGCGATAAAACGTAACAGCAGAGCAGCTGTTACGTTTTATAATAATATATTTCTTATAATATTTTCTTTCTTATATAACTTGAATTATACCTAGCATTCACTTAACCCCCAAGAAAACACATGCTACATTTCTCCGATCAGAAAAGCACACTGGCTGTACAGATTACAGCTTCTAAACAAAAAGAAATATAACACCATGGAGGCACATATGAGGCTGGAAAAAAGTGCACACAACTTTCCTCAAATGAAATGTGAAATCCCTTAAGGGCACAAAGTTTTGTAATGTCTCCCTACTGATTCATTGATTACTGGGGTTCAACGTCCCGAAAACCCCTATCTGATTATGAGAGACGCCGTAGTGTAGGGCTGCGGAAATTTGGACCATCTGGGATTCTTTAGTGTACACTGACATCGCCCAGTACAGGGGCCTCAACATTTCGTCTCACTGAAATGAAGCCGCTGCCGGAATTCGATCCCGCGACCATCGGATCAGCAGCCGAGTACCATAGCCACTCGACCACCGTGGCGGGGCGCCTCTCTACTGGCGTATTTGATGTCAATTTCATATTTTATGAAGGAGTTTAAAAGGCCTTGTTGCTTGACATCATTTATGTAGCCTTTACGTTGTTCATGCAGTTGACCGTTGGATTCTCTGCCTATTCAATACTTCGAAATGCAGTGTTTCCATTATAACATGGCTTTCAATGCCTTTTTTTTCAAAATTTAGGCTGCTATTGTATTTGGAACATGACTGAAGGACCTATGGCTGATGACTGGTACCACTTCGATTTTATGAGCAACCGCTGTCAACCCAAAGCCAGACGGTATAGCTGCAACGGATTTCCCACAAGATTCGACTGTGACGCCAACTGCACTATTGTGCCTCCTGGGTGGGGTCCTTCTTCTTGGACTTTCACCTTCAATAAGTCCGGCTCTTCATTTACTCAGGGTTAGCGCTCGCAATAAAATTTGGTGAAGTTCAGTACGAGGGCTTCCTTTGTTTCTTTTCACGTGTGTTGCATAATTAGTTCGCTGCTGTGCGAAACGCTTCACACAGTTTCTACTACTTTGATGTGCAGAGTGTGCCGTATGATGGTTTCTGGTGCTTAACGTCCAAAAAGCATGACATGATTATGAGACGCTGTAGTTGTGCACTCATGGTGTTGAGTCTCTGAATTTGTGTTTGCTTGTGTTTAAGTTTAACTTTGACATTTCTTGTAACAATTGTTCTTTTTGTTCATGCACATAGACCTGTGTACATTTCGAAGGGCATACACCGTGAACACTTCAAGTTACGTCGACCTTAGTAATTTATTCGTAAGAAAATGTCAACGTCCCTATATGTTAACTCCAGTGTCTTGAAAGTACCTGGGAAATAAATGTCACATGCGAATAATTGTTCTTGCAATATAACCTAAATCAGTGTAGCTATTAGGTTAAATGTTGACGCAGTGAAAGTCCAAAGCAAACTAGACTGTTGCTGATGCTAGACCGCAACATGCTGTGCACTCAATACATTCCCCACTTTTCTTCAAGCGGATGCGCAGATGCCATCTATATGCAAGATATTTGTACGCTGCAATGTGCTATAAAAAATTCACAGCATATCCACGGAGTGAATGATGATGAGTGGGCGAAGCTCCGGAGTTTCATCGTAGATCGTGCCGAGTTCCGGATTAATTAGTTAACGCGCACGCTAGGAATCCTTATGGTCCAACTACGCACAAGTGAAATCTCCCACCGGCACTTCATTGCAAGTCAAGATCCAGTGCCTATCTATATATATATATATATATATATATATATATATATATATATATATATATATATATATATATATATATATATATATATATATATATATATGGCTGGCCGGTGAACGGTTCTCCAGCGCGAGCAGTCGGTATTTTTCAATCAAGAAACTCGCTAGAAGACGCTGCCTGCGTCAAGCTTGTCTCTCGCGGGTGAGGGCGCGTTCTCCTTCTTTGCGAGCTGGTAGCGCTTTCATCGAAGAAAGAGCGTTTCCATAGTCAACGCGCGCCTTTCGCTCTCTCTGTCTCTCTCTCTCACAAGACAGCAGATGGAAGAGTGAGAGAGCTCGCGCGCCGGGAGGTAGGCGCCGAGGGCGCGCCTCCCACACACGCCCTCCTAGTATAGCGCGCTCCTAGTAGGTAACGCGCCACTACAACGGACGGACAGACCCAAACCTTACGGAGCTGCGCCCCTAAAATTACACAATCTCCCGATGAAGGGCACCGTGAGGCTATGCGAAGCAGCACGGGGGCGCACACCGCGTTTGCATCGGTTTGACTAGGCGTTTCCGTTAATGGAGTTTCTGCTTATCATATGTTGCACTATCCAAGAGTTCTTGTAGATGTCCACGTTGAAGTCTCCCACCATGATGAATGGGTCGTTCTTGTACACGTTGTCGTATTTTATTTGTAGGTACATTTCTACGTTCCCTTTGCAGAGGTTGGGTTCCAAGTACACTGTCATGATCACGACACTGTCATGATCACGGAGCTCCGGGCTAGGGATTCCCAGCGCAAACGGCAACGTCGGCGGGAAAGTGCTACGGATAAAACGCGGGCTCGACATGCCGAAACGCAACGGCAGCATTGGCAAGCAAACCCCGCCGTACGCAACGCCGACGTCACGTGGAGAGGAGGAGTGGAGAGGAGGTTTGTTGAGAGGGTTTGCGCATGCGCAGTAAGGGTGGTCACGCCGCACACCACCATCACATGAATGAACTCCACCATAAGCTGCTTCGCATCTAAAAGATGTCCAGAGGAGTGAGAAAAAAAAATACAGCAGAACGTCAGCGCGGTGGCTCGAGAAAACATCTTTGGCAGTGCTCATTCCTCGGTTACGCCGACGGACAGCTCTGAACGCAGGAACGGGCGCATAAGGGACGCGCTTTAACGAAGAGTTCACCACCGCGAATGCAGCAGAATGCAATTCGGTATCTTCCAGCTTGGCATCGCGGTCAAGTTACAGAAGGTCCAAGTATAGCCTTCATAATATTAGAAAGTCCTATTCGCGCTCCCGGTATATACTTTTTTTATTTCGCCGTTTTGTCCTGCTACAGGAGCCGCAGCGCCTGTTTAAAACGTGGCGGTAGGGGCGAGCACAATGTTGTGCTGCTCTTCGGACCACCACAAGTGTACCCGCTGTCGATGGTCCTGGAATTTGCAGTAGCGACGTACGCCAGAAGAGCTGCGAGGTCAGGCGAGAGCACAGAAAATGAGCACTGTTAAAAAGATATTTATGCAAGGTGCGATGCCACACTAGCTTGCCTTGTTGCGCTGCGCATATTTCAGCCAGGGGCGACATCTTATAACGCTTCGAAAATTAGACCGGTCGGCTTGCCTTCACGTGATGGACACAGTCGCGCTCGCGTCAGCAAAAGATCGATTTTGACCAATCACGTGAGCTCGAGTAAACGTTTGTGCCTTCGAAACCGCTATAAGCATGGAGAAAGACAAATTTAGGAGGGAGCATTACATGGACGCAGCCAGCCATGACAAGCGACCGCACCGTTGACACTCTGGTGATGGCCCAACAGGTCACCTCTTGCGTTGAAATCACGCAGAAATCGAGATCTGCCGAGATGTTTCCTACCCGACAGCTTTTAATTAATGCGCGTCTGTTCGGAGTATTTTTCGGTTTCAGTTCGAAAAGCTGCACCGTGGGGCTGGCGGCCATATTGCACGTTTGCGCCAGGGTCTAGCTGTGGGGCCGCGCCAGACATATGAGAAGCGTAAATCGCCCTTGTCTGATACGCTGATATTTCTACGCGAAAAAACTACGTAAAGGACGTATAGGGATATCCCAGACATTGTCATGGTCCGCATATATTCAAATCCCCCACCTTAGGAGCTCTCATTAGCTCAGAGGGCAGCTACGGGCTCCCTGATTGGCTAAAAAAAATGCCACCATTACAGAATTTGGCATGACGGAATTTGACAGTGTCCAGGATGGCACCCGTACAGCGGTCAGGGCGAGTGGTATAGACACAAGGTTGCCGGACCTCTACCGATGTATTGATTTATCGACGTAACTATAAACACCACTTTTTATCCCAAGCAATCACATTATAATAAGCTACGAACACGGTACGGATGATGTTTTTAACAAATGCTTGCACTCTAACGAGCATTTTTCGAGTGCCTACTTAAAAGTAGACCACAAGGGGCAATTGGAAGGTGTTGGTGGCGAATTTGTGGCATGGCGGCGCAACGTAACGGCCTGGTCATTTTCAAACTCAAACCAAAACTACAATGTAAATTATTATTGCAAAGGACATCCTTCTTTTGATATAAATCTTGTTTTATAGATGTTCTTGCACCGTATCAGTCCCTTTAATTCATGAGACGGAAATGGATCTTTACACGATGGCTTGCAACGGATCGAGCTTTCATTATTGGCATTTTCCCTCCTTGCATTTCTGTAATAGAAGGAAGTATGGTGCATTACACAAACTGTAGTCAGCCGTCTAGTGCGTACATGCTTGAGGTCGCAAAAGCCAGGTGTGTTAAGGTATTTTGAGATCACGCAACTGTTAAGGTATTCTGCTATCAATGCTATCCTACCCGGTTCTAATTGCAAATTGAGAGCTGTAATTTCGGGTGCATTTTTCTTGTGCAAGAATCTCTATGCATATTTGCAGTTGCCGCCCTGACGAAGACAAGTCCGCTTGTCGAAACGTTGGCTCCTGCGACATTCGCTGTTCTAAATCGTATTTTGCGATTTGTTCATCGATTTTATGCATATCTAAAATTTAAACTTGTCGTGGCAATACTATAAACGAAACAAAAAAATAAATGCGCTTACTCAAAGCTACTACATTGACGCAGGCTTCATATTAAGCAGCCGCACGGGTACGTATGAGAGAATAGCTATTAAATGCCATTCCATTTTTAGCGCCAGTGTTTTACAGCTGTCCTGTATGTATGAATATATGTGGTACATTAGGCGGTTCCCTAAAGAACCCAGACTTAGGCAGTCGCTGACACGACCACAACCGAACCCGAAACCGACACTACCAGAGGAATAGCAGGAACTAGAGTGAATCCCAGTAGTAACTGCCGCCGCCATTAGCTTTAGTCCTCACCCAACAGCGCACTTGATATCAAGGCAAATCACGCATATTCATGTAGCCTTAGGATTGTTAAATATCGGTCGTATTATTGGTTCCATCTCCAGCGATAGCTTGCTGACATAAAGCGACTGTAGGTAGCACTGTACCGGGACAGCTCGGCAGCTGTGAGACAGGCCTCCTTGCGGTGGTCGTCGATTGGTCGTTAATGATTATTATTGTCATTTAAAATGCAGCAACACCCCTTTCGGTTTTCGTTAGTATGCAAGCCTGTCTATAATCTTCACAGCGTAACGAGTTTTAAGGCGCCAGGCAGCACACACTGACAACACAAAAGCGACGTGAGTGTTCAAGATCTCCCAAAATCTAAGTGGTGTATTATGAAAAGCAATTGGTATCTGATCTTGCAGCATCCTGCCAGAAAAGCTACAAATAAGAGGAAATTCCGTCATTCATTGCTTTGAGTAGGTTCGCCTGATCGAGATGGTGTTTCGTGTTTGAGTATGGCAGCACATATTTACCGTATTTCATCGTGAATTTCTCCGGCTTATCACTTCTAATGTTTCCCCAACTTAGCAAGACTTAAGCCATATTTCTTTCTCACTATTGCACTGTGCTGCATTCGCTATCGTCGTTTCGTAGGTAACACATTCTATGAAGCACTAAGGACATTTTCTTGCACATTTTGTCCCGCCTACTAATAGTCTAGTTTTTCTAAATGTCTCTTTGAAACTAGTCGGGTGATCAACTTTCTTTTGGTGTATTTCGGTTCGCGCAAGACGTTGCGGCATAAAATTCTTGATGAATAGATTTATATTTTCGTTTCTTCTTTGGATAGCGCTCTACAACAGCTAATTTGAAATGGAAATCAGAAAGCGACAGCCCGCACTTTTAACGCACTACACTGCTGGTACCTGTTACTCAACAAGTTACAAAATGCGATAACGTTGGCCCTATTCCTTTGTGCTACTACATAGAAACTGCCATTTTCTCGTGCGCGCGATAGGTGTCGCTAGAGGCGTTGGTAGCAGAATATTCATTACCAGCGAAGAATTAGTTCTGTCACATGGTGTTCCGTCTGGATCGCTCATTTGTAGAGAACGCACGGTTTCTTCACTTTCAGTGTGGGAGGCTGAACAAAGGAAGGAGCAGGGTCCCTTTTCCTGCAAGAGAAAATAATTACGCGCTATTGAAATTCCAGGGAACTTTGTACAAACGTACGAAGTTCGAATGATTGCAGCCGAATGACTGCGAATGACTGCAGCCGCTCAAATTTATCTCGGAAAGAAGCCCTCCATGCTGCGCTCAACGCTGGCTGGTCCGACATGGTATCCGAAACGGGGGTGACGCTAAAGGTTCTCCTTGAAGAGTGGGACGCGATAGCCTTATTGCACCCGTTCGCATCACCTTCACATCCGCTTGCCATACTTTTCACTCACATAACTGTGTAGGTTTCATGGATAGCATAACATTCATTATTTCACCCACTGTCTCCGTCTTGCATGGCCTCCTTCGCGGCCGTGCACAAGGTGACGCAGATCTGCCATCAATACCCGGCGATGAAGAAAGTTCCCAGTGCAGCCGGCAGTAGAACACATTACGGAATCCATCACAAAGGTGTGAAGAGCGAGCGTGCGCTATGGCGCATTTTGGCCTAGCGCTGACGTCATAGCTGCTTCTGTCGACACCCATGAGCAGTGTAAAGTTTGCACGAGGGTGCAAATGTCACGCGCAGAGGCGCTGCGTTCGCTCCTTCTCTATAAGGTGCTAAAATTGCTTCAGTTTAGTCCCAACACAAGTTTTCTCGTAATAAAACTACAGTCCGAGCTATCATGAGTTTAGGCATTAGTGGAACATCAGTTTATGAGGTTCTTTTACTGATTTTACGTCGAGAAATTGAATTTTCTTCAATGAAATACCTGCGCCATTGCAGAGGGCTTCCGCAGAGTGCTCGCGATTGCTACGGCGGTAGCAGTAGCTCTAGATGACATTATCCACCTGATGCCGATGTCGACACCGTATTTTCTGCGGCACCAGCTCCTTAATGCTACCGCGTTAAAACAGCGAGATGGTTGTTGCCGCGGTGATTATCGACGGGTCAACGACTGCTTCTTTCATAGTTCTTCGTTTTTGTGGCGGAAAGTCCCTAATTCGGCCACATATCAAGGAATCATGGCCCGCAGCACGTTTGAGACTTCGTGTTCTACCGCCCTCAGGATGTTTCGGTTGTATCCAGACTACGGAATGGTCGAATTCTCTTTCTCACTTTAAGTCCACAGTATCTCCAATATAACTGGTCAATGACTGCTGCGGCTGCAGGGCGCTTTCCGACAAACGCGGCGCTTTCGGACAGCGGTGCAACCAAATATATTATCAGTACCAGCCATTAACACCGACCATGGCTGTATATCTGCTTTAAGTTTGTTATACCAGAGACTGGTCACATACGTGAGGTAAAGGAAAACGTTGCCAACCGCCGCTTCGTACTTCTTGCTGAACATGTATACCCTCTTGCACGTTGTGAATCTGTCGCCCGCGTCAGTGGAACTCGCACTACTAAATACGGCCGGGTCACGGCGCCGGTAGTTACACCAGGGCATGGTGTCGGTGCATAAGTAAGTGTTTGTTAAATTTGTTGAGGTACCTTAGGCGAGGGGCGCATGGCCGGGGTTCCAGGATGAATGTCTGGAGCCTGCAGCACCTTCCGCAGTAATATAAGCGCGTTTAATTTCTGCAGAACGGAAAACAGCAGTGGCAAAAGTAAAGGCAGGGCGCAGTATCAAAGCGCGTCAGGCTTTCCCGAGTAAGGGTGTGTGACCCACTGATGTCATGCTCGAAGTGCACTGAAGCCACTATAGTTCCAGCTGATTAACTGGGGCATATATATATATATATATATATATATATATATATATATATATATATATATATATATATATATATATATATATATATATATAGAGAGAGAGAGAGAGAGAGAGAGAGAGATGGATGAGTACTATACCCTCGGAATTGGCAACAACAATGGGGAAAGCGTTTATGCAACGTTTCAGCCGGAGACCAGCCAACATCAACCTTCTCCCTGTCGAGAAAAGGGAGAAAATTTTATTATTTTTGTTTGTGCCTGGCCTACTATATTAATAACCACTCTGGATTTATCTTGAGTGGTGGTTAACTAGCACGCACCTCTATTTATCCGCTCATACATTCCATCATTTCTCTCGGTCATTCTTTTTCTCTCTCTCTTTGCATATGGCACTATTAAAATACAGCCATGGCGGCGGAAATGAAACCCACGGCTTCCAGATGCATCTTTCTTTTTTTACAGTTTACCGCGCACTGATGTTGCATAATCACCATAATGCAACAGCGGATTGGGGGAAAGAGTTGATCAGGTGCGCTATGTGAATGAAGTGAGCATGCAAATACTTCACATTGAGTTCCGCATGTGGTATTATGCCGATGGCAAGTTATGGTCGGCGTTTCTACTTAGCGTTCTCTTGAGTAGTGGGCCGACTGCAACAGTGGATCAGCTTTTCTCTCTTGCGCTACGCCGCCGCCGCATACATACTAGACTAGACACAAAAAAAAATTACGCCAGTTTACGCACTGTTCAAGCCGAATTGACGGGTGTGTCTCGATGTGCGTATAGATACAAAGGCCCTTTGGACTGTGACAACAGTCCCATTTTCTGCCAGTCACTGTGTAGGAAGGTTCATGGTGGAAGCGTTGGAGGTTAAATTGTGGAGTTTAATAGGTTTCAAAAATCCCCGGGTCAGGGTCAGTGATGCAAATGGCCCAAGATTGTCGTCGAATGCATGTTGCATAGTGTTACGCCAGCAATTCTACTGTTTGAAATGTCAGCCTCCATCAGGCATTTAATCCCTTACAAAAATTCCATATATGGCGATATCAGGAATTGGGCCTATGTGGCTATATATGGCACGTGCCCGTACGTGGCCCAATTTGACCAAATCGTGATAGAAACGTATATGGCAGTGAGAGACCAACACGAGGAATACCATGTAAGACTGTGATGTGTATTGCAAATACGGCTAATTACAGGCAAGTGCCATATATAGCCAGATATGTATATATGGCCATATATGCATATCTCGCTCTATATGGCACGTGTCCGTACGGGGCCGTATTTTCGCAGTACGTATCGGAGTCTTACATGGCATTCCTCGTGTTGGTCTTTCACTGCCATATATGTTTCTATCACGATTTGGTCAAATAGGGCCACGTACGGGCACGTGCCATATATAGCCACATATACCCAATTCCTGATATCGCCACGTATAGCATTTTTGTAAGGGATATCTGGCCCACATGAATCCTGAGCAACCATACACTACCTTCTGGTCTTCCATGGTTATCGGAAGGTTAATAAAGGACGTAGTTTTTAAGGCCAATTGTGTAAACGGGACTTTTTTTTTTTTGCTGAACAGCTGCGCCTAAAGGAACTCCTGTGAAGTTGCTGCCGGGAGGAGCATATGGAGCACAGAAACTCATAATGGGCGAAATGGTGAACTCCGATCTCTTTCTTCCTGATAAAACTAACACTTGTGTAGCGCAAACCGTTAACGGCTAACTTTCACCACCCGCACATATTACGAACTTTTGTCTCTATTGCAACAGCACATATCACAGCTCCCGTTTCACATAAAAGCTTCCCTTTTAAGAAAGGAGCTAGTACGGTATCCTACCTCAATATTCTTTATTTCTTCGCCGATTTTCAAATTTTTTTGGCATTCCCCAGCTCTTACTCTGTGCAGTTCATGCTCCTCTTCGGGTGGATTCACATAGCCGCCTTCAAACAAGCAGTTGGCCGTTTCACTTCTGCATAAAAATAATTGTTGAGGAATTTTAATATTTAGCTTGCCGGTGTGAGTGCGCCATTTACATATACCACTCACTGCTTGTATTTGTCATACAGTCAGGTGAACACAACTATATTTATTGGCGTAATAGTAATTGCTATTACAGATGTTGGCCAACTTCAGCTATGTAGAAAACACAGTCAGACAGAGCTTTGGAGGCTGGTTTTGGGAAAGGAGAAATCGGAATCAAGTCGTGATGGCTAACGGAAAAAATAACGCACTGCGTAGTGAAGCGCCACTTGTTCGGCTAAGGAAGCAGCGAACCTATTGATAAGAAGTTATGTGAGAACTGACGTGAACAAATTCTGGTAAGTAAACTAGCGCAGGTTCTAAATGCACTGCTGTAAGCTCAGTAGCAGTAGGTGAGCATTACTAAATGTGGGATCCCCCTCAACAGATGCAGTTTTCATTGTTGAAACACCTGCGGAAATTCGGAGAGGAGGTACTTACTTCATAAACTTGTTAATGGTCCTCATGGAGCATTCTGAGTAAGCATCCTTCACCACACCGCCAAGATTTGGTGTCATTAAGTACATGTCTCCCTTTGGGCACTGTTTTGAAGTTTCCGTTCCATCATGTGGACAACCGAACCTGGAAATAAAAAAGAGAGTCGGGGCGTCATGCGGAGGCGTCATGAAGCTTGGCAAGCACGTCAGCGCTAAGGTGTTCCAGAAGGACAGTGAGCTTGGCAGCGTCTGGATAAAATATGTGCCTCTATAACAAGCTGTCTCTAAAAGAAAGAGCCTCAGTTCGGAGCTGGGGCTACCGATGACTAGGAAGGGTCAAGACGTTGTTCAATGGCGATGCTGGAAAAGCTATAACGGATAGTACACAGCTATCAGTGTCGCCATCGGTGAGATTAGGTTGGGGAGCCGGACGACGAGACATGCAGTGTGCGTCCTGGGGCGATCACCCTGTCTTATATGCAACTTAGAACCAGTATTTTTGCAAACGGAATGCCCAGTGGGTGAGACGCTCTGTAGGGTCCCTTAGTCCCTTTTCTACTACGGTATTATACCTGATCTTTCAGGCTGCCGCATCACAACAGTGTTAAAACGAGTAAATATTGACGAAAGTAAAATGCTTCCCAGCTAGCACGAGGGGTTTCTCGGATTGTGGGATAATCTGGGCGCAAAATATAACGTCTGCGGACAGTACGTTTTGGCGCATCAGCCTCTATGCTGCCGCGAAAACAGAGTTTTCCAAAAAGAGCTTTAGCAATATGGCAATTTCTCGCATTCATTTCCTACTGTATCAGGCGTTGTCATACGGCTGACCACTCTCCATTGCAGCGCAGAGCTGTGTGTGTGTGTGTGCGTGTGTGTGTGTGTGTGTGTGTGTGTGTGTGTGTGTGTGTGTGTGTGTGTGTGTGTGTGTGTGTGTGTGTGTGTGTGTGTGTGTGTGTGTGTGTGTGTGTGTGTGTGTTTTAGGGTTTACCATCATTCATTCATCACTCGAGAAAGCAACAGCGTGTCCAGCATAAAATCAACCAGCGTGTCGGCAAATCACGTGTCGTCTAGTGTGAGAGATTTCTATGAGTGTTTCTTTATCTCTTAAGGAACACACAGCAAGATGTCTGGCAGTTCGTTGGTAGCTGACTCCGAGTTCCTTGCTAGTTAAACTACATCGAGGCCTTTGGTACTCTAACCAGGATTCTAGTGGTTTGAACCCATAATTTTGGCTGTCGAGCATCATTCATATGAAATTAGTCTTATGCCTCGTCTGAGCACGCTATAGTGCACGGACAAGGCATGAAGCTAAAGCTATTGATTCGAATATTTTTCGCCTTCGAATCGCATGTACTATACCCTTGTGAGACATACGGAATTTTGTTGTAGTCACGGGGAATCAGAGGTACGCGGTAGAGCAAGAAGGGTATATTAGAATATGTACAGGCTTTCTTTCTTTCTTTCTTTTCTCCTTTTTATTTGGCTCTTGCCCACTACGGGGGATTGGCCATGAAGCCGGCGGTTAATATAAAAAGGAAAAAAAAGTGAGCTAAAACAAAGGAAGAGTAAGGAATCGGTAATGTAAGGAAGAATGAAATGTTAGAGTGATAGACTATTTATAATACAAATGAACCATAATAAATAATTTGAGGTTTAATAAACTAGTGGCGGCAATTTCGAGGTACGAAGTTTTGGTTGGAAAGATGATTAGCAACGAATTCTTGTGTCACGAAGGAAATTGCACATGGCTAAGCAGACGTTCCGGTTGCTGTAACCTAGTGAGGACGCTCCAAAGGAAAGAATATTCTGAGAATTCAGGGGAATTTTTAAATTCCTGAATGAAATTTCGAAATGTCTTTTCCTCTGACTACTATAACGCTGACAGGTAATTAAAAAGTGATCAATGTTTTCAGGCTCTTGACAATAGCAGCATAGCGGAGATGGCACCAGACCAGACCTGTGTAAATAAAAATTTAATGAAGGGATACGACAGCGAAATTTTGTTATTGCCACTTCCGGTTTACGAGAGGGGCACCACTTATTATTCCAAACAAAAGAAAGATGCCCATATTCTTCAATAGGTAACTTCATTTTTAAAGAATCTTGAAGTAAGGAGTACTTACGGAATCTAGACAAAGTAACAAAGGCAGTAGTAGGCACCACGTGCATTACCGGCCCATCTAGGGACCACCGCGCGAGAGCATCAGCCATCTCGTTTATAAATATGCCACGATGGCCTGGCACCCACACCAATCGTATTTCACGCAAATGGGGAGGAATTAATGAAGTGAATGCGTTTAGAACAGAAGACTTGGAAGGAGAAGCTGAAGCGAGTGATGTGCATACAGAAAGTGAATCAGTCACTATAACAACTGCCGAATTTTGTGCAGGAAGTTTGCGAATGGCTAAAAGAATGGCTAAGAGCTCTGCTTCGAATATGGGTGTATAATCCGGGAGGCGCAAGGTATGACCAAGACAAAGTCTCTGAAAAAATGCCCACTCCCGCTTTCTCCTCACGCATGGATGCATCCGTCGCAATTACGTTATCAATTCCCAATTGACATAAATGATCTTCTAATAAGCCTATTAATATCTGGAAGGTAAGAGTTTGGCATTAGAAGGGAATATATTATCCAATTCAATTTTAGCATTGGCCAATGGTTTATCCGTTGAGACGATATCGCGAATGTTAACATCTAAAGCCTCTAGTTGATTCTGCACAAACAAAACTTGAGGTTTGTATATGCGAGACCAAGGCTCATCAAAAAATGTTAGCGCTTCAGTACAGAACACGAAGTGTGATCGCCTCTGTGAAGACGCATAAATTTGTAAATATGTTTTGACAGTGAGGATACGGAATCTGCAAACTAACGTGGGTATTCGGGCTTCTTGGTACAGAACATGATTTGTAGTAAATTTTGGCACCTTGAGACAACTCCGAAGAGCCTCTCGCTCTAACAGAACCAAAGGATTAATCTTGTATGCCGGACCACCAGAGTATAAAATACAACCAAATTCTAGAATCGGACGAACATACATACGGTATATCATAAGAAGAGTGTCTCTGCGTAACCCAGAGGGGTGCTGGCCAAGTCTGCGTATCATCCCAACAGCGCGAGTAGCCTTACATTTAATGTGCTCAATGTGGTCGCGCCAACTCAGTTTATGATCGTAAAACACACCTAAATACTTCACGCACTCTGCTTGGGGAATTATTTCCTGGCGATACTGAAGAGAAATGCTTACTGGATCATTCAAAGGAAAAACAATAACAGAACTTTTACTAACATTTAAAGTCATGCTAATTTCATTAAACCATAACTCTAGTCTTCCTAAATAAGCTTGTAAGATTGTATGCAGTGAGTGAATATCACCAGCAGAAGCAAAGAACGCAATGTCGTCTGCATAAACATACACTTGAATGTTATTGTGCAACGGTACTGAGCTTAACAGAACGTTAAATAATACAGGAGATAAAACAGAACCTTGAGGGACTCCTCTGGACTGATTATATTTCAGTGAGGATAATCCACGCTGGGAACAATAAAACTTTCTATCCTTAAAAACTCATACAACCAGTTAATAATATAGCGCGGGAAATTCAAGCTTTTTAATGAATTGAGAAGGATGACATGCTCTACACTGTCGTATGCCTTAGCTAAATCTAGAGTTACTAGTGCTGCATATTGTCGCCTGTGACGAGCAAGCTTAATTCGTCCCTCTAAATCTACATGTGCATACCATATAGAATACCCAGGTCTAAAGCCAATTTGACATGGGCTCAATATTGAGTGGTCTGCCAAAAATTTCATGATTCTAATGTAGAGCACTCTTTCAATTAATTTTATAACATGCGAAGTTAGTGCGATAGGTCTAACATTATCAATATGCATATCTACTCCTCGTTTTTTAAGCAGCGGGATAATTTTCGCAAGTCTCCAATCTGGAGGAATCCAACCTTTTTCGAGTGAGTAGTTGACGAGATTTAGGAGGTCCTGAGGAGACACATCAAACAAAATTTTTAGCATGCCTGTCGTAATGCCGTCTGGACCTGGAGCCGAATTGGGGAGCGACTGAACTGCGCGCGCAAGTTCTTCTATAGACACCTTCACAAAATCGTCTACACATACAGGTTTGCGGAATACTGTTTGTATTTGAGTGGTAAAGCGCCTTCCTAATCCCAATGCAATATCATCTAATACAGCAGACAGTTCTTTTGGAGCTAAAACAACTGATTCTATGGTTACGGGTGCAGAAATAGCCTTACGAAATCGAAGAAATCTGAAAAGAGCTTTCTTGTTTCCACTTTGTGAGAGAAAGCTATATTGGTTTTCGTCATGAGTAGCTTTCGCTATGGAAACAGTTCTTTTAAACATGGCTGAGGTATACTTGTAGTTACTCCAATTAGTAGGGCACTGGTTAACGAGGAGTTTTTTCCATGCAGCTTTTCTGCGCCTGTATTCTCGTTCGCAATCAGAGTCCCACCAGGCACTTATAGGCTTACTTTTCGCCGAGGATACAGTGAACTGTGCTTTTCTCATAGAGCATTTTAGAACACCACAGACTCATCGCTTTAATGTCATTTCCAGAACTGGTCAGTGAAGATAAGCTTGAATGTAGACTTTTTTTAAATTTGGAGTAGTCAACAAAAGTCACTGTCTGAGTATCTAAAGAAATCACTGGATTATTAACTTCCATCAATATTGGGCGGTGATCACTATTTGTTGCAGTATCAAGAACAGCCCAAGAAGAGATGCGCAAGCTTGAGCTGGCGAATGTTAAATCCAAAACTGATCTTGTGTTGCATCGTACAAAAGTGGCTACTTTAGAGTTAAGACATATGTAATTGTTCGTACACATCCAATTCCACAACAATTTACCCGACGAATCAGAGCGGTAACCCCAACAAACATGATGCGAATTAAAGTCACCTGCAAAGAGAGAGTTTGCTCTACAGAAGCTCTGAACGATGTCCAGAGTACCTTGCTCTTGTACGCCAGATGTAAAGTAGCTGTTGACAATGCTGAGAGGAGCACAACCTGGGAGAGCTAGTTCAAGTACTAAAATTTCGTGATCACTTGATATTGCCTGATAAACCAGTTTCGCTCTATGACAAAATTTTGTTGATATAAAAATGCCAATCCTACACCTCGTGTATTCCTGTCCAAACGAAAACATTTATAGTTTGGTAATTGAAAATTTTGACCCGATGCTAACCAAGTCTCTTGCAATAAAACGATGTCGGGAGACTGTTGAGATATAAGGTAAAGTAAATCGGTGGTTGCAGAAAGTATATATCGGCAGTTCCACTGAAGAACCCTAAGGAGCCCTATTTTGCTGACAAGCGAGCAGCCGCAACTGCTTGATCCAAAATACTATCTTTTAAAAAATCAGTTCTGGTCAAGGGCTCTTTTACACATTTTTTGGTTTTAGCATTAGAAGAATTCAGGTGTTTGTTAGTAGGTGATCTGGTGCGTTTAAGAATTCGAGCGTCCATGTCTACATCCTGAATATCTTGTAAACCTGAATCAGACAAGCAATCTTGACCAGTGTTTTGAGAATTAGAAGGCCGTAACTCATTATTGCTAGGAGCGTCTGATTGGGACCCAGATGAAGAATTATATAAGCTAAAAGGATTCTGAAAGCTCTTAGCGAACTGCTCCGAAATGCCAGCCAACTGCGAGGATATGACTTGGGCCAATGTCTCCGAGACAGTCAGAAGAAGTTTTTCTAGAGATTTTTCCACTGCTTTTTCGACGGTGTTCGAAATGGACTGAGCAACTGATGCATCCATAGCGAGAGGCGAACGGGCTGTAATTCCGGCATATCCATGCATCCTGCTCTGAACTTCAGTTAGGGCGTCTCGGCGCGAACATCGCCTTCTCTCAATGATTTCAATAACCTGCAGTTCTTTAGACCGAGCAGGACAATCGGTGTGATCAGCTGAGCAACTGGCTTGGCATAGGCAACAGGACTGATTATCAGACTTACAAACCTCAGCACTATGATCAGCTCCACAGACACGGCACCGAACATTAGATCGACAACCGTTTGCGCTATGTCCATACCGCCAGCATTTGCCACACTGTAGAGGGCGTGGGGCAAGGGGTTCTACCTTGTAGATTAGCGGCCATGCTTTAGTCTCCGAGGGACGAGATTTGCCTGCAAATGTGGCAATAATTGTCTCGGTTGGGATTTTGACATTATTAACTTGCCTGTTACAGCGGTACACAGACACAACTCCTGCTTCAGCGAAAATCTCCAAGACTTCCGCCGGACTTAGGCTGACATCTACACCTCGAACTAGGCCTTTACAACAAGCAAGGTGGGGAGGGATGAAGCAGCTCACCGGATGAGTGGCAAAGGAAGTACATTTTAGAAGGTCTCGGATACAGGCCTGGTCTGGTGAGCAGCAGAGAATCCCGCCGCGTCCAAACTGACGAACTTCGGTTATCTGAAGAAAGTGTGGGGTAACCGTGCGAAGCTCTGACTGAATGGCCTTAAGGTTCTTCATGCGAATGGCCCCACCATCCGTCGGCACCAAAGCAACAGGAACGCTGCTGATTCCACTGCGCAGAAATAGCTCCAAGGGTACATCCTGAGAGGGAATAGAAGCAGACCAGAGGGCAGCCCTCTGGCCTGGAGATGAGACAGACATCTAAAGAAGGTAAAAGTTACACTTGAATGCGCAGATAACCTAACACGTTAAATAAATAAGACAAAATAAAAAGTAACCGCCGGCAACAAAGCAAAAGCCCCGAGAGAGACTTCACCAAAGCAAGAAGGCCGGGAGAGGCGTTCGAAGCTTGCCACGCAGACGCGACGCTACAGGAGGCTCGGGGCTCGGCGGCCGTGCTTGTTTCTCTTCTCTGAATCTCTCTCAGGCTGCGGCAGCCTGGCGGCTAGAATCTCGCGCGGGCAATCTCTTCCTCTTCTTCGCGTAGCCGGTCGTTCGTTTGACGGCCTCGGTTTGACGCGCCTCGTAACGTTATCGTCAATCGTGACCTAAATAGCCAAAGCGTGAAGCTTTGATAGTTATTACCTATTCTTCATCTCAGTCACGCGATCGTTCTCGACATATCATTTGTGGAATAAATCGATTGACAGATACTCTAATATTTATATTTCCTTTTCTGGTACCACATACTTGGTACCATATTTTACGTGTGAAGCAGCTTATGGTCGGGGCTGTCACTCCCTCCCTCCATCCATCCATCCGCCGTGCGTCGTCCACACCCGCACTGCGCACGCGCATCCTCCTCCCCCTCCTCTCCTTTCCGGATTGCGCAACGAATGGCAACACCTGCGGCTCCGCGCGCAATAATGCGAAGCAGCTTAGGTTAGAGGCGCGACGGTAGACCACCGCCGTTCTCTCTCTTCTCTTATACATTCTCAGTCGTCCTCTCAATAAAATTACACCATCTCCCGCTGCTTCGCACCCACACATGGTTCCCTTTAGCGGGAGAGGGAGTAATCATTTTCTACAGTATTTTTCTTGTGTCCATTTTGTTTTAGGGGCGAAGCTCCTTAGAGTGTGGGTCGTTCCCTCCTCTGTAGTAGTAGCAGCATGTATGTAGCCACCTCGCGCCGCCGGGAGGCCACCCAAAATACGCGGGTTCGATCCCGGCCGCGGCGGTCGCATTTTCGATGGAGGCGAAAATGCCAGAGGCCCGTGTACTGTGCGTTGTCAGCGCACGTTAAAGAACCCCAGGTGGTCTAAATTTCCGGAGCCCTCCACTAAGGCCTTTCTCTCCTCTCTCTTTCACTCCCTTTCCACCACCCCCACGGACGCTTAGCCATGCTCCCTACATGGGCTGCAGAAATTAGCCTCCTTTCCTAACCGAACCAGAATCATCATCATCATCCGCCGGGAGGCTCGCGCTCGCCCTCAGCGTGCGAGCTCTCTCACTCTTCCATCTGCTGTCCTGTGAGAGAGCACGAAAGCCGCCCGTTGACTATGGAAATGCTCTTTCTTCGATGAACGCTGTACCAGCTCACAAAGAAGGAGAACGCGCCTTCACCCGCGAGAGACAACGTTGCCGCAGGCAGCGTCTTCTAGCGAGTTTCTTCATTGAAAAATACCGACTGCTCGCGCTGGAGAACCGTTCACCGGCCACCCATATATATATATATATATATATATATATATATATATATATATATATATATATATATATATATATATATATATATATATATACGCACTGGATCTTCACTTACAATGAAGTGCCGGTGGGAGATTTCACTTGTGCGTAGTTGAACCATAAGGATTCGTAGCGTGCGCGTTAACTAAATTAATCCGGAACTCAGCACGATCTACGATGAACATATGTAGCTTCGCCCACTCATCATCATTCACTCCGTGGATATGCTGTGAATTGTTTACTGGGGCGAGTACCACGACCTCGATTCGGCGCGCCTTGCTTCTAGTGGCCGTACCTGGGTAACACAGAAACGCTACTGAAGAATGATGAACCGAACCCTACCAAGCCGGCACAGCTGACTGCGACGTGTTGCATGGTAATGCGGTAAGAAAACACAATCGTGCGATATGCATAAGGTTCGTAGCCAAGTCGTTTCGGCAAATGTGCAGGCGGACGTGACCGTAAAGTTTTGTGTAAGCGGTAGTAAAACTTTAGCTTAAACTTTAGCGCAGACTTCAGCGGCTAGAATCCACATCAGAGCGTGCTTTGAACCTTGAATACTTTCCACGTTCATTTTCTTTGAACGCATTAGCACTTCCGTAGTGACGCCTAGCTTGTGGTCTGTAACCGCGGGTTACACGGTCCCACCCCATGGCACCCGCAGCGACAGTACACTGGAATCGGCCAATGGTGGTTCAACAAACGTGTCAAGCGCACTCCTAAACACCCATGGTACCACAGGGAAATACAGCTTATTTTCAGGTAGCACTCACAAATTACGTATAAGGCTGTCGTTTTAAAAACTAGCAGGCTGGTGTGTAGGCAAACTATTTAAGCTTACTCACGCATGTCCCAATTCGTGGGCCACGATTTGAGCACATTTCATCATGTTACCGTTGTACGATACAACCATTGCATTCTTCTTGGTGCAGGCAGAACCTCTGTTAGTGAGACCTGTTTTTATCAATTCATATAGATATTACGTTTCCTCACAAGCGATAAACTTAAGCTATGTGCAAGCATACTCGGGTGCGCGCCACGATAATAACTACAGCTTTACATGACCTACATAATTACACTTATTGATTTTCTGTTCGCATAAAGTGAACCACAAGCTCTCGTAAGGCAAGTCGTCTTTTTAACATCTTGAGCAGCATGCACTTCTATATGCCAGTTGCAGAACTCATTAAATACTTTGTGCCCATGATTCGCTTTGATGTACTAAGTAAACAGGAGATTCAAAAAGTTGAACCTCTAAGGCATGTTTGGAGTATTTCATGGCTGGCACTTAACTGCGTGGATTTGCCAAGGTGAATATTTTAACGGCTTTTCTACCGCGGATGCGCGCGTTTACATAAAGGCAAAGTCCTGCGAAACGTCGTAGCGGGTTCGCACTCACTGCAAAATGTAAATTTCAGGAGAAGCGACTCAGCGCAGAGCTTCACTTGCGCGCGTCATGTCTGCGTTGTCCTGCCTCTTAAGAAGGCAAGTCATTCGTTGCAGGCACGCCAAGCGTTCGCATCAGCTAATCGTATGCAGCTTACGTGGCACAACTAGCTTTCTTTCGGTATCAGAATCAGAATAAATTTTATTATTAAAAGTTGGGTAAAGTTGCAGGCATTTAGTATACACAACGAGGTCCCATAGTCAAGAGACTGCATTCGGACCTCCTGTGCAATTCACAGCAACAGTAGCGAAAAATAGTAGGGAAGTGAAAAACACAACGATAATAGAAAAATACAAACGTAATTATATTAAGTAGCAAGGTTTTAACGCGTGACTAAAAATAGTAAGAGACAAAAAACAAGCGTACAACAGTTTAATAACCTTTATCCAAGATACACTGAACAGCAAAGCACACAATAAAAGACACAGCAACTCTTCTGGTTAGTCTGCGTGAAGTAAGCGCATTCTTAGCTCTTTCTTAAATTTATGTAATGATCTTGTAGTTTCCATGATAAGTGGAAGAGTGTTCCATAAGGAAATTGAAGTTAATGTTACAGTTTGCTTACCGTAATTAGTACGAATTCTGGGCAAAAGAAAATTGTTGTTTAATGCGAATCGAGTAGTACTATAAACCATAAAATTAAAAGACGGAAAAATGGCCGGCGGACGTTCGTTATTAATAAGTCTGTTGAAAAAATACCTAGGTTGTATTTAGTGAGTTCAATAATGGTAAGGATGTTATTCTCGCGAAGTAGACATGTGGCATTGGAAAGGCGCGAGCTACATGTGATTATTCTTATAGCATGGTTTTGGACAATACTTTAGCGTTCATCACGGTGCTGCTCAAACTCATTGAAGAGGACAGGCTATGGGACTTTTCAAGGGCAAGATATCATTGCACCATACATCGCCGCTCTTTCACTTGCTAGACCACGTGATTTTGATATTATTTTCAAGAGCTCGTGCCCTCATGTTTCACAGCAGCCGTAGGAGCGGTCAGGCACCGTCCGCATAGAATCTTCCTCTTCTCCCTGAGATTTTTGTTCTTTAGGCGCAGTCAATTCCGACTTTGGAGCAAAGGTGTCTTGGGAACATGAATGTATGGTGTGGTATCTATTTTATGATTTCTTGCACTTGCATGATTTCTTGCATTTCTTGCACGTATGTTCGGGCACTGCGGACGACCTGCGGTGCGCCTCACAAGAAAGTGACTATGGTGCCCCCTATACAAACCAAAACAACGGGGCGCGTCACTATTGTGACGAAAACTGACGTGGAATGTCTGTGGTGTCGCTGCTCAAATTGAATAGGCAATGCCGAGAGAGAGAGCGGGAGATAAAGAGAAGCAGGGAGGTTAACCAAACTCGCGTCTGGTTTCCTACCCTGTGCGGGGGAAAGAGATAAAGTGGTAAAATAGAATAAAAATAAAGACAGAGACGAGGGAGAGAAGAGAGAAGCTAAAATGAGGGCTTAGGGTCACTACCTAAGCTGAAGACACTACGGCGCGAGCTACAGAGCCGTAGTATGTAGCGACACCTGTGGCTAGGTGCAGGCTCAGTTATTGTCAAAGTTTATGCAATACATCTTGCATTTATAACCTGGAGCATTAATCGAGTGATCAGTGCAGGTGAGCCGATGTCACTGCAGAAATGTACCCACGGACCAGAACGGAGGGAGTCACTCATATCTCTCAATGTCGTCGTTTCCTCGCTCAGAACTCCAATGTTCGCGCCAAGAATGGCGAATTGGTTATTGAACAAACCTAATTTTTGGATCCTGCTTAACTTAATATTTCTCTTGAGTGCGGCTTTCACGTCTTCCTTTTGTCTACCGAGTCGTAGTAGTACATCTATCGTAGTAGTACATCTAGACGACTGCAGCTTTAGTGAAGAAAAGAGTGAAAACTTCAACTCTTTGGTCGTTAATACTTCGTTTCTGACAGGGGGTCGACACATTGAGAAAAGACATATAAATGTTTTGTTAAATTTGAGAAAAGGTATACACACCTGCTACGGGTTCGCCTTTCTTGAGATTCATTAAGCCTCTGAAATGGTAAGGTGGTATCAATACAATATCGTGCCGAGTAAACCTATGAACAAAAAGCTGCTACGGGTCTCCATTAAAATGATGTCATAGCCTGAGATACATTATGCGATTGGCAATAGTCCACTACTACTGTCCTTGCCAAATAACAACGAACACAGCCCAATGGAGGCGAATTCACTTTTAATTACAACTTGCAATATTATCTGCCAATTTATCGCGCATGTTTGATTAAACGGTAAGGCAGCTGGTGAGAAAATCCAGTGAAAAGAACAAGCTAGTTGAAGCAATCTTCTACTTCAGAAAACAGCCAAGAATTAAACTTGACTAGGCGGTAAACGCGGTTGTCTAATCAGTGGAAGCGGGAGATCTATTCATGTTTATACGTGCCCACTCAAAAAGTTCGGGGGTTATATTTCATTTATTGATTTCTTGGGGTTTATGTCCTGAAACAGCCATATCTGTAGTGAAGGGTATGGCTAGTCATTGGCGTTTTCACCGACGACAACGAAGTGTCACAGAGCAGGAGCAAGGGAACGATCAGGCCCACAGCGTGCAGAAATCGGCTGCGTTCGACCGAGCAGAAATAAGATGTGGGAGACCACAAACCACACGTCTTTCCACAAGTGGTGGTCCGGACGCCGGATGGCAACGCGCCGCCCACTCATCGCACCGAGTTCTCCAGGCCATTCCCGTTCATCCTCTGCTGGATGACCGCCACCGACTCCTTGCAATTCCCCCTGTCAGCGCTGTTAACGGGGCCACCCTACAAACCAGACCTAAGTCTGTCACCATTAACACCGGCTTGCGAGAGACGCTCCGATCGATTTTCTTGATCGCCGACGTCCATGTGCCAATTATTGGTGTGCATTTCCCGAGACGTTCCATGCTTGTGGTAGACCTCCGCCATAGCCGCCGCCTCCAATCTGAGATCCACCTGTCAGTTCAAGGCGTTGCCTGCCGCTTACCACCCTCACGTCTAGTGCAAGCCCATGCGAAATTCTCCCTGTGATGTTCTTGACTTCAGGAAGAGCTTCCAAATCTTTTCCGTGCACCTTCTCTCCAAGACCAAGTACGCCACGATGTAACCCACCAGATAGTGACTGAAGGTCCGCCGGTTTTCGCACATCCTCGTCGTTTCGCTCCTGCCTATTAAAAGATCGCGCGGCGAGAATATCAGCATACGCTCGAGCACGGATACGTCTGTTCTTCATTTAGTCTAAGGCCACCGCCGCTACACGTGGCACGCCAGCACTAGCCCTCCGGTGATTGGAGACCACGCGCTGACTACCAAGCCCTTAACAATGTGACGGTACCGGACCGTGACTCCATCCCACATTGAGGATCTTTCAGCATCGGTGCACGGGTGCACCGTATTCCGCAACATAGACCTGATCAAGGAATAGCATCAAATACTGTTGAGCCTTCCGGCATGCCTAGTATAGCCATATCAACATATTTCGGCATGTTTGAGTACTTACCAATGCATTCGGCCTTCGGAATGACGCAGAAAAGTTTCGTCGGTTCGTCGATCAAGTTCCTTTTGGTTCGAGCTGCTGTTTCGCATACATCGACGACATCGTCGTCTTCGGTGCTTCAGCAAATACGACCTTCATCTGCGCATAGTGTTCGTACGGCTACGAAGTACAGGCTAGACGTGAACGGCCCGAAGAGCGAGTTTGGTTCCGGTGCACTGGACGTTCTTGGCCACCGCGCCTGTGCCCACGGGTTATTTCATCCTGTTGCTCGTGCGGAAGCCACAGTGCAGCTTGCACGGCTATCCACTACGAAGCAACTACGTGAATTCATTGACCTTGCCAATTATTACCAGCGCTTCAATCCGCACTGCGCTCTCATCTTGGAACCATTCAACGGTCTGCTAACCAATCAAACGAAAGCGAACGCTCCCTTTTCCTGGACAGACGACACCGAGATAGCTTTCAGCTCATCAAGGAAGCCCTCGCCAACGCGGCGCTCCGAGCACATTCAAAGTGCGACGCCCCGACGACACTCACGGTGGACTGCTCGGACGTCGCCTTCTAGGCAGTACTACAACATTTGGTCAATGGAGCGTGGCAGCAGGTCGCGTTCTGCTCGAGAAAGCTTTCGCAAGGCGAGCGCCGATACAGCACTTTTGGTCGTGAACAGCTGCTGGCATACTTGACCAGCATTTCCGCCACTTCATTGAAGGTCGGAAATTTTACACCATTACCGACCATAAGCCCTTCACGTGCACTTCAACCACTGCGAATGCTTCTCACAATCCACGTGAAGTCCGCCAACTTACTACGACTCCGAATTTGCGAGCGAAGTCTGACACATAAGCGGCAACGGAGAACGGAGTTGTTGACGTGTTTTCCCGTACAGAACTTAGAGCAGCTATAGAGAGCGCCTTACTGTGGATTTTGCAGCAATGTCTGCAGTACAGCGAGAGGACAGTAAACTTCAGACCTTACGATAGAAGAATAAGTCCCTCCAAATTCAGAAAGTGCACTTTCCAGGCTGCGGCATTCGCTTGGTTCGCGGCATCTCTACGGGCTGCCCTAGCCCCCAAGTTCCGTGACGATTTCGCCGCGCTTTCTTCGATGCTATGCATTCCTTGTCGCACCCTGGTGTTCCTGTGGCTCAACACTTTCTCACTACGCGGTGTATATGGTTACGCATGAAAATCGAGGTTCGACGCTGGACACGGGCTTCTGTCAAAGGCCAACAAGCTAAAATTCAACATCACACATTGTCTTTGGGTATTCCTGACCTCCTCATGCGCGTTTGAGCCTCGTCAACATCGACCTGGTCGGTCCTTTGCCGCCACGCAAGAACAACCGCTATATCTTAACGTCCATAGACCGGCTCACGCGTTCGCCTGAGGTAATTCTGTGAGTTAACATTCGCACTAGGTCGACTCCGGCAAGGCGAGATGAACGCAACTAAAACGGAGAGAGCAGGTCCAGGCGCTGGCCCGCGCCAGTGATGTCCTAAACTGTGTTGATGATGTTAATACCAACAGTGTTGAAGGCAACGAAATTCAAGTACTTCTGTATCAGAGGTTTATAATGGGCCTCTGACATTTCACTGCGTAGACAAGGAGCCTGGGCGTCGCCGATTCACATCGGCGACGCCCCAATTCTCATCGACGATGAGTCTTTTGTGTTTTTGTAGGTAGTGATTTATTCATTACGTGCTTCGGAAGTTGTGACCTCACTTCATAGTCCAAGGAAAACTGGGCAATAATAGAAGTCAGCTTTCTGTTTAAAAACACCTCTTCAAGAACTCTTTCAGGAAGAATCCGATGTTGTGCAGCCTACATTGCTTGTCCCGAGATTGCAATGGCCAAGTCTCTGTAAGGTCAAGCCAATCGACTTTGCCTTTCCTCGAAAGCCAGAAAATACATGGGGTTCGCCTCGCAACGGGCTCACAATCGATATCGGTCCATCTGGTTGAGCTCGGCCGGTTGTATACTACTGGAAAGGTTGCAGATTTGTATCATCCTATGTGGCGAAAGATACCGTCGACAACAGCGAAGCTCTCGTGTAACTGTTAGAGTAAACGGGATCACTTAGGAAGGAATGCAAACGCCATCGCTTGCGCGACGGCGTAGAGTAAGTACGATGGTCTGCAGCCCTTGAATTAGAGACAGCTGCAAGAGGCAGTGTACAAATGAGAGAATGAACTTCAGTTTGTTCCCGCAGTGGACGCACACACATGCACAGATAGATAGATAGATAGATAGATAGATAGATAGATAGATAGATAGATAGATAGATAGATAGATAGATAGATAGATAGATAGATAGATAGATAGATAGATAGATAGATAGATAGATAGATTTTTCAATGGCACAGTTGCAATAGCGAGATGTCTAGAAAGGACAAGTTATCATAAAGAAAATGCTGGATGGTTTCCTTACCCTGTTAGCAACATTACCATAGAGCTATTCGTTGTAAAGCTTAGCAATAACCTTGTCGTCATTCTTATACTTCTCAAACTTATTGCGGATTTCAGGACCCAAACGTGTCTTCTTCTTCAACCCGAGTCGTTCTTCTGCATCCTGTGTAGATCCCTTTGTTAGACCACTAAATATGAATGCTTACATTACGTACCTGGGGCAGAATCTTAACCAGCTCCGAGACTACACTACCTGGCGGTACAAGCTTCCTGAGACGAGTGGTTACCTGCAGAGAGACGTCAACATCATGATATACGAATATTAAAACGTGTCCATGCTCTTCCTCCTACTTCTCCGAAGTTTGCGATAAGTATTCGCAATCGAACCTCGAAGGCTGTCGTAGTTTTCATGGAGAACGCAGACATGAGCAGGAACGTGTTCGTAATGTATCAATCGGAATAGCGACAATATGAAATATGTAAGACTACATTCTAGTTCCGATAAACTTGTCTTGATTACGAATACTCTGT
>CM023488.1:46423954-46748916 GCA_013339685.2 Hyalomma asiaticum
CTGCGCATGCGCCCTGCGGGTCGCAAGCTTCTTGGGTCCCCAAGCTCCTTGGGCCCCAATTCTCAAACTCCCTATTATTCGTGCACCAAATGAACGCATGCTTTAACGCGCTAGCTAAATGCCTATTAGAAACAAGTTACCCAGGCTATAACTTAGCTGTAACCACCGTAGCTGAACACCTAAAGAAGCCGATTTCGCCCGGAACGCGCACGCGATAGCAGGCAGAAATAATAACAGGTGAAAAGCCGTAATTGTTCCGTATATTCATTCCGTTTCGCACAGCTTAGGGAAGTCGGAATATGGTGTTCAAGTTGTTTTTACTGCTCCCAATAAGGTGGGCAAGATATGTGGTGCTGTGCATAGGAAGAATGAGCAGTTTCAGGGAAAAAAAGGCGAACAGTGAATCACACTGCGCACTGCGAAGAATGTTGTGCGGCAATGTATAGTTGCTTGGATTTTCTGGAGAGCCGTGAACGCTAGATTTCATGGGCTCGGTGTAAATCGCTTCGTCTCTTCTGGGTATTGTTCGCGAGGCCGTTTTGCTCGCTTCTTATTGTTGCAGGTGCCTTCGGCCTATGGCCAACCGCTGCGCGGCGGTTGCAGCAGGCCGTCGCCATCGCTCTCTTTTTCCCATTCAAGAGCGAACTTTATTAATAGTCCGGCGGTTCTGTCGGATGAACTGTTCTTTCTCTCGGTGAGGAAGATTTCCTTTGGCATTGGTCTTGCCCCTTTGTGTCGGTCTCTGACAAAACGCGTGAAGCTTGTCTTTCGGCCTGCCTGGTTTTGGTAGGCATCGTGTGTCGTTGGCGGCAATGACATGTATATTCATAATGTGTACATACTCGCACCTGATTGGGGCTTTCTTTGTAGCTATCGTTTGTATGTGTGTGTGTGGATATGTTAGAACGCATCCGTTATAAACGCTGCATTCCTTTGTTGTGTAGATGTGACGGAACTGTGTCTTGTGATACCCGTAACTTGATGTCTTTTATGTTTTGCATGAAAACATTGTGTTGTAATGTTATAACGTTGTGTTGTAATGTTATCAGTGTTAATCGTCTGTGATATAACAATTTTTCTGAACACACAGAATAATTTTACCGACTCTCGCATGGGTGTGGTTCATAATTTTTTGAAGACGATCGTCTTTCTTGGGATACTTGGACGCAGAAAATTTTGGTTTGTCGTTCTGTTTGTCTGTCTGTCACATGATCCAGCCACCTGGCCAAACCTTAAGCACTTGCCTAGGCCAGCTATCTTGAACTGGTAGCTGCATTCATACTTGCGAACATAGTCGATCAAAAAGAAAATAATACGCACATCTGAGGCGCAACATCAATATGTAAGTATTAGGTGGTGTGTTCCTTTACTAGAAAATACATAGATACGTAATTCTAAAGACCCTAGTGCTTGTTAGGCTGAGCTAAAAATGCAACGCTATGCACAAAAAAGGCCTGTGCCGACGATTTGTTGCTGCCACCTGGCAGTTGTCCAGGGTTCCTGCACAAGCTCACGTTTCCCGACGGCGCTGCCAGATGGCGTCCATATCTCACGCAGCGTAGTACGACCGGCAGAAGACGATCGTCTTTCGACATTTCGAGAGAAGCACGTAGATACGCGGCCACTTTTTACAGGTGGAGCCATTTCTGAGAGTGCGAGGATAAGTCGTGTGTTTTCTTTCCTTTTAGCCTCACCGCTCTTCTGCATCTGATAATCCGCATTCGTGTTGTCGACTTCTCTCCCGTGCTTCTCTCCCGTGTCCGTGTTTTGCCGGCCTTTTCTTGGCATTGTGATTTCTAACCAACTCGCTCAGGTTTCTTTCACTTTAAACTAGGTACTTTTGAGTGCCATGCTTCTGACTGCGCTTAACCGCTTTTAGATGGCAGCACCTCCCCAGATGCGCACACGCAGAGGCGAACATACACACTGAGGGCGAGGTGAAATGCTGATAAGGAAATATATGAGGCGCATTTATATACCCTCCTGCACGCTCATGAACAGCGCAGTCAGCACAGCGCTCGGCACCTTTCATCGTGGAAAGGATGGTCGTGGTTTCGATTCCCAGTGCGACCACGTCAGCGAATAATTTCCTGCTTGTTTTTGTTTCTCGTTTATACGTGCACAATTTATTGCATCATATCCGTTACAGGAAATGACGTATGAGGTCTTGGTAGACCCCGGCATAAAACACCTTTGACAAACGTGGCGCCTGGTCGTGTGGTACGAAATACCACGTGGCCTGTGACGACAACAACGACGACAAGAAACGACGACAACTGTCCCTACCCGACCAAGTGTGGTGTATACCTGCGTGGAGCGGAGACGTCGAGAAGATGGGAATTCACACACATTACGTCTAGGGGCATGCTTGCATACCGTAACCCGGTATTGGCGAGAAAGCCCACTGAAGAATGGTAATTGGAGGTGTGCGAATATCAAAATCTGTGAACACGAGTGAATGCAAATACACAGCTGTGAATATCGAATCGAATAGCGATTATTAAAACTCAAGTTCGCCTTGAGCAGTGGTAGTCTGTTCAAACCGCCATTGTGTTACTAAAATACATCGCTAAACTGCCAAGGCAACTTATGTCAGCCCCGCCACGGTGGTCTAGTCGCTGTGGTACTCGGCTGCTGATCCGAGGGTCGCGGATCGAATCCCGGCTGCGGCGGCTGCATTTCAATGGAGGCGAAATGTTGAGGCCCGTGTGCTGTGCGATGTCAGTGCACGTTAAAGAACCCCAGGTGTTCAAAATTTCCGGAGCCCTTTGTCATACATTTACACCCTACCAACGAAATTTTGGCGTGTTCCAGATGACGAGATAACCAAGAAAGCAACCAGACGTAGGCGGATAGATAGATAGATAGATAGATAGATAGATAGATAGGATCGGAATGACTCATGTTTGAGAAGAAATAGAAGAAATACTTCGTGTTTAAAATGAATGTTGCAAAGTATGGTTCAGTGCACAGAAAACGCGTCAGGAAGTGTCCCAGTGCTCAGTTCATTGAGCTGTTACAGGAGCGCAAGCATGAGTTGCAGCTTTTTGAAGGGAGCTCGCATGCACTTGATAAGTTCTTCTATGACCTTCTGAAGGTTGGCTCTGCATATAATGAGCTTTGGAGTGCTGTTAAACTGCTGCTAACTCTCAGTCACGGCCAAGCAAGCGTAGAGGAAGGATTCAGTGTGAGTCGCCAGGATAGCGGCTGGCTATCGCTTACGAGTGTTGCAGAGGTGGAACGCAAATCGAATTTCAAATCAACGGAAATCGGAAAAGTTGGCAGTGACTTGCGAAGAATCCTTTTTGTGCCGCGTTCTCACTCTTCGTAGTCCTCGTCTGTTTAGCGCTGTATTTTCAAATTAAGGGTTGAAGCATGGTTTTAAGTCTAGAACAATGGTAATGTTGTTTTGACGCGTGTAAATAAAATACAATTTTCGGTACGGGATTTCCCAATAGCGTGAATGAAATCACGTACATCAGAGACGAAGGGGCGCCAGCGTTGTTTTGTTCCGTAGGCCACAAAAATGGCAAAAGTATTTGATCGAATGCCAAAGGCTGCTTTGAATTTCTTGCATACACTGCCAGCTTTGAAGTCTAACAGGCTGTAAAAAGGAGCATGGGAGTAGAAATGTTCGTTACAAGACGTCAGCGATCCCGAGGCACTCTGACCAGCCACGAATCATGTGAAGCACACTGATATGAAGCCTTAAAGACGTGCTCGCTGGTGTTGTGGAGTAGCTGAGAAAGATTATAAATTACTGCTGTAGAGTGACGCGGCTATATTATGGAACCACTTAGCCCATCGGGCACTTGGGCGTGACTCATCAAGTGAGACGTATTCTTCCTCTTTCTCGGCTACTACGTAGAAATGACATTCACCTTTTCCTTGTAAATGTCGAATCGCGTGTGGACTCAGCTGGACAGAAAAGAGACGCACGAAGCAGAGGAAACAGTTTGCTTCATCGCAAACATTTCTCTCACTTGGAGGCTTTAAGAGGAGCGATTTGTAAACACAAGGCTTATCTTTTATATTTTTTTGTTGCTCATCGGGGGAGAGGCAATGTATAAATTGCGGTCGTGGAAGCGTCTGTTCCAGCACTATATAGACAGGGAACCCTCGTTGGCATCGAGATGCGTTATGCCTTGTTGATTTTTATGTTACGCCTAGCCTTTGGGGACGTCCATGATTACTATTGTCCCACATGGGCGCAGCAACAATATCTGAAAGATTACCAAGACGCCTGGAAGGTGCGTAGTACAAGCTTTAACGTGTTATGTAAAGGAGCTAGCTTGCGTGCTGAATGCCCTTTAGGAGGGAGAACTGCATCAGCTACAGACTGAAAGCTGATCACTGAAGTTTGCATATTGTAGAAAGAAGGAAGGTGGTCAGAGCACAAGGTACTGTTTGGTTTTGTGTAACGTTATATCTCATGACAAACATTAGACTTTTACAAAAAGTTGAAACACACAGCAGCAATGCAAGTTTATGAAGCCTAAGAGGTCCCGACGATACTTTAGGGCCACATTCTCGTGGGTCGCGTGGCATGTGCTTCTTTGTTCTCCAGCCGCCCGTGCTTAGGGACCGTGCACGTCACAAAGGTGTACAGGATCGGAGTATCTAGGTGCATGAGTATCTTGAGTGCTCCGGTAGACACAATACCGAGGACGTTTAAATACACGAACAGATGATCAACTGTGTCGACTGCACTGAAGCAGCGAATGAGAAAAAAATGTAGTTGATCCCTTTGTCACTGGAATCGGTATAACACGAAAGTTAAATCTGTCTTCGCACATAAGCAGCAATGTGCTTAGAGCACATTGCTGCTTATTCGCTGTTAATATGGTGCGATGACGTATGGAATCTGATACGAAGGGTCACTGTGTTTCAGAGCTTGAATCATACGAACACGACGAGATATTTCCTCCTGAGGTCTACGTACAGCTCGAACGCACCGTGGGGCGAAAACTTCACATGTGTCAACGTTCGAGCGGTAAATGTGTATACTAACCGCACAGTAGAATCCTTGTTTACATTCAAGAATGCAAGTGGACATGGCAATATGTAAGTACGAAAAATGTGCGATTTGACTTTTGAAAAAAAAATTCACGCATCTCGACGAAGTGAACCGTGACGAGTGGGCGAAGCAGTGGGGAATATTCAGCGTTACGGTAAATCACTCGTGACATGCATGTAAATGAGTGACAACACGCGTTGTCATCTATGCTCCTGGTGTTTATGAGGTTCCTGCGGTCCCACGTCGTAGATAGTGCCAAGTTCCAGATCACTTTTTATTGACGCGCACGCTGCGCATCTTTATGGTTCAACTACGCAGAAATCTCCCACCGGCACTACATTGCAGGTCAAGGTCGCCGGTGAACGGTTATCCAGCGCGAGCAGTCGTTTTTTAGGGGCGAAGCTCCTCTTAGTCTAACTTTGTCGTGCGTCAGGCGTCAGGCGTAACCGGCGTGCCGGGAGGCACGCGCTCGCCCTCGGCGCGTGCCTCTCTCTCTCTCTCATTCTTCCATCTGGTGCCTTGTGTGTGAGAGAGAGAGACAGAGAGAGACAGAGAGAGAGCGAAAGGCGTGCGTTGACTATGGAAACGCTCTTTCTTAGACGAACGCTCTACCAGCTCGCAAAGAAGGAGAACGCGCCCTCACCCGCGAGAGACAACTTTGGCGCAGGCAGCGTCTCCTAGCGAGTTTCTTGATTGAGAAATACCGACTGCTGGTGATCGACTCGACAGAGGTGGGTGCGTATCGAGGGATCGGCTGAAAGGAAGCAACACTGGACATCTCGACGGCAGTCACTCAGACTTTGAAGGGACAGGCATTTTCTGCTTCCAGATTGGAGAACAAGTGTGTTCGCTTGTGTGAGATAAGTGTATCAAACCCTGTGACATATGTTTTAGAAAGAGTTGATGTATTAAGATACTTTCATCAACATGATGTGGTAGCCGTGTATGCTGGTGAAGAAGTCCGTCTTCCATTACCTGATTGGCAGACTCGACCGTTTCGCTTCTAGCGGGATGAGCGGACGAAGAACCATCTTTAATGCTTACCACAGAAATGACTCACCAACAACGACCATGGCCATTAATAACATCCCTACTTTGCAATACCGAAGAGCCGTTGCCCGGCTGAAATTTCTGCACTAGCTTTATTTTCATAGATTTAACATTACTCCAGAAACTTACATAAGGCATCGAATTTCAAGACAAACTAGACATACACATGCTCAGACTCTTGAACCTTACTTCGCACGTACTAATCTTTTCATGAACTCTTTCTTTCCTCGGACCGACAATGAGTGGAACGATTTACCTTTTGAAGCGTTCTGTGATAATGATAATCTTGATTTTAATAACTATGTATCCTTCTGTTTTTAACCATACAACAAAAGCTTTCGAAACTGTCTCACATACCATTTGATTGAAATTGTCTAGTTGCAATTTGAATTATCTTGCTGCCATTTTACTTTGTTTGTTATCGTGTGTTCTACTGCTTTATGTTTTGATTGCTTGAACTTTCTTTTATTGAAGTTACATTGTGAATTACTTTTTATTATGCCCCCCTGCTTGGTAGAAAGACCGCAGTATGCTGGAAATAAATAAATAAAATAAAAAAGTTAACTTCGCCAGAGCGAGCGTTTAGGCAAGTGGACGACTTGCCTCTGTCAGGGCTACGACTGTGTTTCCTACCAGCGTGTTTCTGTCCACTTCGCTATAGATTGGCCTATGGCCCGACAGCTCATCGTACTCTTACATAAAAAAAAATTTTCGCGCGATCTTCCAGCATCCAAAACCAACTTACAGCGCAACTCCTTTTTTTTGTTAAAGCGGCTGCCAACAAAATTTTTGCCTCCAATTCAACGACGCGCCTTAAGATGGAGGTCGGCGCATGGACGAATCTATTTAAACACCACACTTACGATACTATAATTTTGAATACTCGATAAACATATATTTACAGAGAAAATATTATCCTTCGCCAAATTAGCCAGGGATACACGGGTACAGTCACACGAAACATGGGAACGAAAGAAAGGAAGAAAATAATCACGTGTACGTACCACATGCCGGCATTGCACATGTGGGTAGTGTACACATAGTGACACAGAAATCACACCACCGACGGGTCTCGAGTGCCACTAACGAACACCAAAATCAAGGATTAAGGCCGCTTACAATTTTCAGTTATGTTGGCCAAGCCATGTAACGACTTGTAGACGTATGTGAACCTATGTGACCCATGCGAACTTTTGTTATTTTCAGATACAATATTACTGACCTTGTTGGTGTAACGAGGACGTATGGCTACAAGACATCGAACGCTATACAGTACACGCTTCCTAGTAAGTAAGCATTTCTAACTGGATCGCAAAGCAGCGAACTATGGCTTACGTTTGTAATAGTAAAGAAATGCAGTTTCTATGTAGTTACAGGGCAACTGCGGCAATTTTTTCAGTGCCCGCGGATCTCAATGAAATTTTTAATATATATTGTCCTCGGTACTGTAATAATACATGCCAAGCCAGGCGGTTGCAGGCTATTTAGTTTTACTGGAAATGAATTTAAAAATTTTTTTTTGCGGCTTCCCATGCGGGCCACGCTGTGTTTTTTACGTCACCTTCAACGCTGCCTACCATGGCCAGCGGGCCGACAAAAGCAAAACGGCCATGCTTCAGCGTTCAAATCCTTGCTGTCAAGTTCGGAAAAGCTGGCATAACTCAATACATCGTCGGATGACCTCGCGACTCATTTTTCTTGCACCAACTCCATATCTCTGATGACGGGAAGGCTGTGACGTCATCGCATACGCTGCACGAAGCGCCTACCCGTTTCGGTTTCAGTTTGAACACGCTTCAGTCGGTTATTTAAAATTATTGGTGCGTTTCTGAGCAGATTGAACCATCTGGGCTGCTACAGGACAGCTAGTACCATTGGAAAACATCGATATCAGAAGATGGCGAAAAAAGCGCCGGAGTTGCCCTTTAACCTATGTAGCTGATATGATGTTCCTGTGCGTGAACGACGGCTTGACATTCTAAAAAATAGAACAGTTGGAAGTCAGCGCCCGTCTGTTGTGTGTGTTCTTTCGTGTACGCGTTTCTTTCGCCCAGCACAATGCCCAGTCCTAAAGGATGTGTGAGGAACCCAATTGTCTTTGCTGTATTCTCAATGAACCAGCCAGCCCTTCTTAAGTGCCGTATGCTCGCTACGTTGTCTCAGTCAAATTTGCTGAAACACGCCACGTTAAGACACTGGCTACCTTTCAACGCACTGTATATCTCTTTTGGCCATAACTATTACATAGGCCTCAGCTGGCGCCGTCTAAGATCTGTGGCGTGATGCATATTAGTGTAGGAACTCCACAGCGGCGTCGCCACTTGTGTTTTTTTTTCGCGCTTCTTTTTCGCAAACGTAATTTACTAATCCAGAATATATTCTCTTAGACTTTAGGCTCCCTTTACGGATTAGTTGATGAAGTTTCTTAGATAATGACAGGTGCGCCAAATAGAAAATACTGTGGCCGGCCGAACTGATGGTGAGCCATACCAACACATTTCCCCCGTCCAGAAGTATAAACAACAATTATTGTTAACACATTAGAGTGTACAATAATTACCAGTTTGATTTGCCCCCTCTGTCGGAATTACATCCAACCTGCATACAATATAACATGTCTCTAATTTTCCCACAGATGGAACGAAGATTAATGACACCATAATTTTTTCTGACTACGAAAAGTGTGACGTCGTCAGTGTTCCATATGAAAATAGCGGCCTGGGTGAGTAGATGAAGACTGCCGTGAACGGCAGCACAGTTGATTCGCCTTGGGAACACACACACACACACACACACACACACACACACACACACACACACACACACACACACACACACACACACACACACACACACACACACACACACACACAGACCGCCGCTTAGTCAGAAGCAGACAAATCAAGCCCTGGGAGCCAGTTGCATTTGTTAAATCGCAGCATAAAGGCAAATATGATTTTGCTAAGTCTTAGTGATACTCGGCAGTTGGTGCTAGTTATGGTATAAATGCGGGAACAGTGGTCGACACACGTAGTAATGGCATCGTTTCATGAGCTTAATGAGAAACATGTTTAAGCACCTTTAGAATTCGTGGTATAAAACCTTGCTCGGAAGAGGTGCGAGAAAGCTAGTATTCCTATATCTCGCTTTAAATAAGGACGAAGAGAAAGGTGAAAGCGCTGCCGTGAGCACCTCAACTGATGTTGAAACCACGTGCGGTGTAGCTTTTCGTGCCGTTGTGCTCTCAGGAAAGTTCGACAACTACTTTACGAATAAAATTCTACCTGCTTTCTGCGAGCAAGGCAGTGAGAAGTGAGTTAGTGAGGTACTCTAACAACATATATAGCAGCTGTCTCATCGAAAACTTATCACCCAGAGCTATTGCATATTGAAACAGTCTTCCGCATCACATTGCATCCATCACTCATCATGAATCATTCCGCGATGAGCTTATTTCTCTGCTTGTTAATAATGTACAACGATGTTCACTTTCATATTTGTAATATTTGTTTTGTTGCCCTTTTATTCTCTTCTTGCTTTTCGATTGTATTCTTGTTGTTTTGAATTTACCGTTGTCCCCTTAACCAATGCTCTTCAATGGGCCTGTGAGGCATCTTGAAACAAACAAACAAACAAACAAACAAACAACAAAACAAACAAACAAACAAACAAACAAACAAACAAACAAACAGAAGTGTGACTGATGCTTTCACGCGCATGGTGCGAGCCACGAAAAAAGATACTAAGTACCACTTGAGTTTTTTTACAGCTCCTGTCAGACACATTGATCACCGCTTTGTTTATTTCAGGGTGCGAGCTGTGGGTCAACGAGCATTACGTCGACGAGCCTCCTCTGTGCTGTCAATATATCTTCGATACATTTTGCCTAAGTGCCGGCGACTACATGGTCTACAAGAAGGACAATTGTTCGGACGTGCTTCGACCGCAGCATGCTGAAGTAGGCTGCTGATAAGAGTGTTTATGTGAGATTGTATATTTGGTACAAAATCTTTTTATGCTACCTGTTTCCTTTATGGAGCATGAATGTGAAATAAAAGTGCACAGAAAAGTTGTATTTGTTCTCCTTTGTGAACATCAAGGAACCGAGGCATGTTCCCTTCCAAAGCTTCACTCGGTTTGCTTGAACAATTCTGAGGCTACCCTCGGTTGGTGGTATCGTGGCTATGGCACTTACTGCTTGCGCGAACTTCTCGGAATCGAATCCTGGTCATTGCAGTCGCATTTCGATGCAGGCGAAATGCTAGAGGTCCGTGTACTCGTTACTCTGCGATGACAGTGCAAGACAGAAAAGCCGACGTGGCGGAAATTTTCGGAGCCCTCCACTAAGGCGTCTGCCGGAATCATGTCGTGGTTTCGGGGCGTAAATCCTCAGAAATTATTATTCAATTCAATTTCAATTCAGTTTATTTCGACATCACAACAGACATTACAAAAGTCACAACAGTGATGTTGTGGACCATTCGACAACATAGCAACAGCAGCATGAGATCATCACTGTTTATACAATAACAAAAAATATGTACTTCAGGGTCATGCCGATTGGCATTTTATTAACAGAAAGAAAGAAAGAAAGAAAGGAAAGAAGGAAGGAAGAAAAGAAAGAAAGAAAGGAAGAAAGAAAGACTGATGTACACGAGCGCACAATGAAAGATAAATCAATAAATTTACACCCTCGCCAGTTACGTCAAGATGAACAGCAGAGCAACAGGTTGGCTGTTCCGACAGTTCTTCGCGACGCGGATCCGGCTAGAATTTCCTTGTGCCGTACACTTATGCCACAGTTTTTCCGAGGTCAGCCTCCCGCAAGACATATGAGCATTTTGCCTTAAAGCTTTGGAGAAAGAAAACCGTCGAAAAGTCAATATCCTGCATGGCCAAGGCTCTATGTGATATCGCGAAGAGAGTGCGCTTCGTACTTTCAGCCAAAGACTAGACGGCTCGAATACACCATCATCGCGCAACATTCGCATGCGAAAGGCTTCTTGTCCGGAAGCCCCGCTTTGCGCCTTGCTGCACTTTGACGGCTGCTTCTGCAGGTGCGGGTATTATTTCGGGAATTGGTCAGTATATTGCAGCTGGATGGCACTAGCGTACTTTAGTTGCTCAAGAATACGCAGCTCGGTCAGTCCAAGCGAGATATGGCTTTTACAGTGGTCATGAATGTTGTAGCTGTTGGCGCCGTTTTATGCATCTACGTGACGACTGTCGCGCCTGGCCCAACAAGATGCCATGTGACAAGTTTGGTGTTAAGTGATAAATTCTGCCGTTTCAGCAGCTGAGTGCCGCATCCCCTAGACCACCCTGGTGGTGAATTGAAATCACGTTAATAAACTAGAACTCAATGTAATTTTAAGTTTTTCATTTCGGTAGCAGCTCAGGAATGCGACGGCGAGGAACTAAAGAAACACAGAAAGGCAGAAAAAAGGAAATAAAGAAAGAAGAAAGGACGGCCTGTTTCGGAGAAGCGTCTTGGTGTAACTAAGGCCCCCAGATTCCCCGCAAGAATATCTGGGGCCTTTACGTGTACGTACATAACGCGGCTTAGCTGTTTGACCATCGTCACGGAACGGAAAGGGCGGTGACCTTTTATCATATGATATTGAAGTCTACATTCATGCTTTTCTATATCCTGTTCACGAAAAGGACTTAGGATTGCAAAGATTCTTACATTAAAGGTAATTATGTCAGATGCTAACTTCCACGAATGCCAAAAGCGCATGCCGTAGCCAGAGGAGGAAGGATCAAACAATTACGTTCGGTGGGAACGGCGTTGTTAGCGAACAAGAGGGCAGGTTGAAAGCACGAAGCCTTTTACAGGTGACATAAATTAATAGACATATAATAAACTAGTAATGACAGAATTGACAAGGAAAATGAAGAACAGTGTGCCCGGAAGACGTTTTATTCAGAGAGATGGTAATTGAGTGTGCGCGCTCTTATTGGCCGCTCGAATGACAGCGCCCAGCGACGTTCTTTCCAAGTACATTTGCACAAGCTAAAGCTTCCGCAAATAAGGGAAACTTCAGGCACCATTTCTAGGCAGAACTGAAGCACCTGGTATATATAACCACATAGGGGTGATTTTTAACACGTAGTACATAGTCAACTTCGCACGTGCGCCCTTTTTTTGCATTACACACGAAGAAAATTGCGAACATATAGTCACATATGCAGCCGTGAAGTCCAAATCTCGACCATGAACGAATAAGCTATTTCGTCTAGTAAAATAAAAATTGTATTAGGGTTCACATGTTTGCACCAAGAAAGTAAAGTACAACAACATTTTAAAAAGACACGTGAGCATCAATGTCCATTAAATGTCGTGTGCATGATACAACAAAGAGAAATGACACACTATGGTGGTAAGGATATCCACATCATACATACACCGTGTCCCTGCTATAACAAGGAAGATGACGCAGTACAATCCACCGTGCCCGATTCCATCCTCACCCATAAAAAACACATACGAAGGCATCGTCGGAAACCGATAGCGCACCCGTGCTATATGCCTCCGTACGTTGATGGCAAAACTCGCACATTACTCTTGGACATATCACAGCTGCTACGCTTGAGAGGCTACTTGTACCTATCCATTCTTGGATAGGTTACAATCACGCGAGGTACGAAGGAAGAAACATAGTATTGCTGGGGTTTTACGTGCCAAAGCCACGGCGTGGATATGAGGAATGTAGAAGTGGACTGCTCTGAAAATTTCGACCAGCTGGGTTCGTTACACGGCACTGATAATGCAGACTGTGTAGTGTGTGGTATTTAGAACAATTCTGAACGATTTAGGGCAGCTGTACGCTATGGGAACGCAGTTACAGCTGTCCCAGTGAACCCGCAATATCAAACGAAGTTTCGGTGCCAGAGTACTACACGGCCTGTACTATATTTGCGGCCATCGGAAACACGACCAGAGCCCACAGGATCGAATCAGCGTCCTTCAGACTAGCAGGACACCTTCGCCACTGTACTACCGCGAACGCACGAGAAAACAGAACCAGCGCTGTCTAACGAATAGAAGATCTGAATGATTTTTTAAAAACGAATCTCAAAAAATTAACACCATCTTCCCAAAGGGAACCCTGATGGGATGCGAAGCAGCAGCGTTGCGCACGGGGTGGCGGCACGGGTTGACGGCGCTAACCGCGGGGTGCTTCGCATCCCATCAGGTTCCCTTTGGGAAGATGGTGTTAATTTTTTGTCGGTCGCGGTAGCGGAGCGAGCGGCGGTAGCGGCAGGTGTTGCGGGCGAACGGACGAGGCGGCAGCTGCCGGCGAGCGAAGCGGCAGCGAGGGAGAGAGTGACGTCAGCGCGCACTGCGAGGGGAGCGTGACGTCAACGCGCAGCTGCGGCGTGACCTACTTGGCACCGCTCCAACACCTGCGGCGAGGGCAGCGCGTTGCCCTCGCCGTACGGGACGCACAAAGGGCGTTACATAGGCTATCAAAGAGCTGCTTCGCATCTAATATATAAACGGAGCTCCAGCTTTTCAGACGATGCTCTGGCATGCGGTACTGAGTGCCAATGAGGAGGCTCATCTCTGTGCCCGGGAGACGGGCCGAGGGCGGGCTACTGACGCCCCCTGGAATGGAATAACTAGGTCCCCGAGTATGCGGAAAAGAAGTTTGATTTTATTTGATTTATTCATTTCCATTTACACACACACACACCACACACACACACACCACACACACACACACACACACAACACACACACACACACACCACACACACACACACTTGCAGAGGAGTGGTAAATGGAGGTGGATGAGGAAAAAAAGCCGCGCTGACGCGGCTTGAGGGAACATGACCCCCTAGGTACAATATGGCTACATGGGTAACACATCGGGAACCATATATCTTGTATACATATAGTGAATGACACACTATGTGTGTAAGGATATCCATCATGACACGTGACCATGTCCGCTATACGAAGGAAGATGAACGCTTAGAATCCAATCATGCCCGATTACATCCCTCACCAATAAAACACACATACGAAGGCATCGTCGGAACCGATAGTACAACCCGTGTCATCATGGCGCTCAGTGCGTTGATAGCAAACTCGCACATTACTCTTGGACATATCACAGCTGCTACGCTTGGACAGCTACTTGTACCTATCCATTCTTGGATAGGGTACAATCACGCGAGGCACGAAGGAAGAAAACAGTAATTGCTGGGGTTTTACCTGCCAAAGCCGCGGCGTGGATATGAGGAAGGTAGAAGTGGACTGCTCTGAAAATTTCGACCAGCTGGGGTTCGTTAACGTGCACTGATAATGCAGACTGTGTATGTGTGTGTATTTAGAACAATTCTGAACGATTTAGGGCAGCTGTACGCTATGGGAAAGCAGTTACAGCTGTCCCAGTGAACCCGCAATATCAAACGAAGTTTCGGTGCCAGAGTACTACACGGGCCTGTACTATATTTGCGGCCATCGGAAACACGACCGGCGCCCACAGGATCGAATCAGCGTCCTTCAGACCAGCAGGACACCTTCGCCACTGTACTACCGCGACGCACGAGAAAACAGAACCAGCGCTGGTCTAACGAATAGAAGATCTGAATGATTTTTTAAAAACGAATCTCAAAAAATTAACACCATCCTCCCAAAGGGAACCCTGATGGGATGCGAAGCAGCAGCGTTGCGCACGGGTGGCGTCACGGGCTGAACGGCGCTAACGCGGGTGCTTCGCATCCCATCAGGGTTCCCTTTGGGAAGATGGCTGTTAATTTTTTGTCGGTCGCGGTAGCGGAGCGAGCGGCGGTAGCGGCAGGTGTTGCGGGCGAACGGACGAGGCGGCAGCTGCGGCGAGCACGCGGCAGGCGAGGGAGAGAGTGACGTCAGCGCGCACTGCGAGGGGAGCGTGACGTCAACGCGCAGCTGCGGCGTGACCTACTTGGCACCGCTGCAACACCTGCGGCGAGGGCAGCGCGTTGCCCTCGCCGTACGGACGCACAAAGGGCGTTACACGGCTAGTCAAAGAGCTGCTTCGCATCTAATATATAAACGGAGCTCCACTTTTTCAGACGATGCTCTGGCATGCGGTACTGAGTGCCAATGAGGAGGCTCATCTCTGTGCCCGGGGAGACGGGCCGAGGGCGGGCTACTGACGCCCCCTGGAATGGAATAACTAGGTCCCCGAGTATGCGGAAAAGAAGTTTGATTTTATTTGATTTATTCATTTCCATTTACACACACACACACACACACACACACACACACACACACACACACACACACACACACACACACACACACACACACACATACACTTGCAGAGGAGTGGTAAATGGAGGTGGATGAGGAAAAAAAAGCCGCGCTGACGCGGCTTGAGGGAACATCACCCCCTAGGTACAATATGGCTACATGGGGTAACACATCGGGAACCATATATCTTGTATACATATAGTGGCCGTAAGACAATGCTGTTATACAATATATGAAAAACAAAGAAACACTTCCACACATAATAACAATATAAACACACTCCGGCATTGAAATAATTAAATGATATAGACCCGGTAATATACAGACAAAACAAACTAACATAAGACACATTATAAACATTCACAAGCGCACTCTACAGAGGAGAAAGCAATTTTGACAGCGATAAATGCTGTAAATTGTAGCCTGCTCTACCATACGAATACAGTAATCTTTGAAGGTTATTACATTGCATTTTACAACCGTAGTTAGTTCTAAAGCGCGGAACCTTCCATACTTCAGGTGTACGAGTTGAATAACGGAATAAGTTGTTGTACGACATCCTGATAAAGGTTTATAGTTCCTGATAAACTACAGAAACTATCTCATAACTGATTGAATAATGGAATTCATCGCCACCAAAGAAAAAAGCTTCCCGTAACGTGACTGCATAAACAAAAACCGTCATGTCACGGGGAAAGTGCACATGTAACGCTCAGCGGTAGTGGTAAACATGCGCCGTCCATTCCGCGCATCATTCAGTTTTCATGACGACTTTGCTGCCATCTCTTCCTTTTCTTTTTTTGTGAATAGCTGTTACAGCATATGCATACATATCTCGCTTGATGCTTGCTTTTATCATTGGAAAGACATTTTCGGGCCTACGGAACAATCTGCACCCAAAAGGCACAGTGCCGGCGACGTGTGCCTAAGCGACACCAGAAGGTAAGCAGCGACTTTCCTCATTGCTTAGGGACACCGAACATTGATGCTAACTCGACTACGCTTTTTTTCCTTTTCGACTATCCCAGGAGCGCCGGTCGTATTCTTATCGCCATCAAAACAAGGCAGCCTGCTTTCGTCTCCTTGCCTAGCGAGAACAGTCCCTACATCCCGTAACACAGAAGACCGGCCCTCGCCGCCTGGAAGTTTAACACAACAATGACCGAGAAGGATGTCGATACGTTCTGCGGGCTTTTGCAATATTTACCTGCTGACCAGCTATTGTCCTTGTACTGCGAGTGCTTCTCGCCCTTCACAGTTGTGTGGCGCACTCCGGCACATGCCATCCTTTGTATCAGAACCTGGCTACGCAATGTTCCCACCCCGCAGGAGCGTCTGTTTGACCTTGCCGTGCTGTGCTCTCGGCTAATACCTGCCGGTGCGTTTAAGCCATGGATGCTCTTTCACCTGGACACACCCTTTGACGAGATTGACGCTTTCGTTTTTCTGGAGACGCTGTCGAACAGGATGAAGATCTGCACTAGCGGCTACACTAAGAGCACTTCGTTCTTGTCCTGCTGTGTCTTCCTGGAAGACGGAGACGTGGCGTTCGAACACCGACTGATCTGCTTTAACATGTGGCTGAATCACCCCTTCCTCGCTATCCACGCTCCGGGAACGATATCCCACTCCGAAAGGCTACAGACCGCCCTCGAAGCCGTTCTTGGAAACCCCGAAAAGTGCCTGCACGGTTATTACGAAGAGCTCAGTAGTGCCTACGCACATGTCCTGGAATTGCAGATGAAGTTATAATAAACTCCTGAGGTTCCACAGAAGTGTGTGCAATGGCTAGACAGCACTTGCGGCAAACGGAATGCAACAAGGTATGCAGATGCAGCGGAAAAAAAGATTGACACAAGTCGAGTCATCACCGGGGCGGGAAAATCTGGCAACGTGGCGTTCCAGAGTGCGCCTCGAGATTTTGAAGCATATCGTATTTTTTAAAGAAGGGGAGGGTGGTGTGGTAGAAATCAATCCAGCATACACCTTAAGTGACAGCTTTCTCGTCGCCTATCGGAAGAATCGTATCAGGATGGGCTGCTCCCTGCTGGCCACCCCCTTTTTTGGAAAATAGAAATGTGCTTCGCACTCTTGCTCTGGGCGTTCCAGAGTGCGCCTCGAGATTTTGAAGCATATCGTATTTTTTAAAGAAGGGGAGGGTGGTGTGGTAGAAATCAATCCAGCATACACCTTAAGTGACAGCTTTCTCGTCGCCTATCGGAAGAATCGTATCAGGATGGGCTGCTCCCTGCTGGCCACCCCCTTTTTTGGAAAATAGAAATGTGCTTCGCACTCTTGCTCTGGGCGCGCTCGGTAACAATAGCGTCCAGTGTCGCAATTTTTCTGGTTCCCTCCAGATGCCAAGCTTTTCCATTGCAGCTATGCCACGTTTTTCTACGAAGCTTAAAGGAAAGTTTGAATCGCGCAACACATATTGTACCTGTATTTTCAAACTGCTCATGAATGCAAGAATTTGGGAATTCATTATAACGATGGGCTCAGCTAGTCGTCTAAATTCTTTAGGACACGGCCCACAAGAACTCGCAAAGACACTTCCGAAGCAAAGTATACTTTCTTCAGAGGTAAATCCTAGCGGGAAACATTTAAGCCTCGCAAACGCTTGGTATTTCATTTCGCGACATGGTAGTTGTGGGATGTTGAGGGAGGTGTTTTTTTATGGAGCGCAGTTTCATGTTAATAAAAATGAGCTGGAAATGCTAGTATGTTTATGAGAGATAGAGATGTTAGCTACGCCCCTGTATTCTTTCTTGTACCTAGTACACAATTCTAGTTGCACATGCTGCCTGAACTCCGATTTTTCTCGGCGAGATTTAGATTCACCGAAAAGTATGTGTCGACAATGCGTGATGCTGCCATTAAAGTGGTCAACAACAGAGCAGACAATCTTTCTATTGTATAGTTTCACTGGCGGTACAGGCTGAGGCTTTTATGTTTTTATTACGCCTCATCATAACTTTTGTATAGTTTCACTGAATAAAGCACCGCCCTGAATGCTTTTGGAAAAAGCGCGTCTTCTTCATTTTTTCTGTGTAGTTTATTTATACCTCCATGTGAACGATTTGTGTAAAGCAGTCACTAGCCCGGCCTTCGTTAGGAACTTGCCTTTTCATTGTCCTTACATATGCTAGATTACGTCATAATTGCACAGCATAGAGCCGTTTTAGCCCCCTTAAGCTTAGACCTGGCACTGATACTGTGCTACTTGAAAAAAAAAAAAACCGCGCAACCTTCGATGACTCAAACACGAATAAAGAAAAGGCCGATTTTCAAGGTACCAAGTAAGTACACCTACAAAAGATTCCACTGATAGCCGGTGGTCCGTTCAGCGTACTCTAAACTGTGTCTTGCCTAAAGTGCTACATAAAGCCAAGACATCAGAGCTCTACATTCGTGGGTGTAGCTACACTTTCTATGAGACCTGATTACGATTGTATGTTGCACCAAAGCACCAGGCCATAAGCGTGAAGCGGTAGACAAATGTTGTGCCTGCGTAAGCATTTAACGTCCATTCGTAGTGAAATATGGACGTAGCACAATTCAGGGTACGAGGCAGATAGGCCTTCATGAAGCAACCGTGGCGTTCAAGGCGTGGCATCTTCGTCGTGCTCCTTCCCCACTAATGCTTTACTTTCTTTACAGTGGTGCTTTCTAGACTCATTACTGTGCTCCCACATGCAAGTTCTGGCCGGTGATATTCAACAGAAACGGTGGTTGCGTGGCTTACCATGATGAACGTCAATAACGCGATATGCACGTCAAAGGTGTGGGCAGCTTGTTCTAGATGTGCGAGGCTGGACTGACAGCTGAGCCAGTGGGCAACCCAACCCACCCCCTTCCGGCTTCTACAAGCTCGATGAAGTCACGTGGTTTGTCACGTGAAGAACAGTTGCATGGTTTTGGCGGGAGCACGTCACTGGAATACCTGTTAATGGTTTTGAAGGGAACATGTCACGTGACCAGTGTTTACGTGGTTTTGGCGGTAACACATCTCTTTGAGCCTCTCTCAACTTCTGTCGGTGAACCATACACGCGCTTCAGTGTAGGGTTTTATATGCGTCAAGAAGTAGGCGTGGCATAAGGTACGCGCACGTAGAATGTGCATGCTCGGAAAATGAAAAAGATATGAAAAAGATATCTGAGCCGTATGGCTCACTTGGATTTCCTAGCAAAGAAAGAAGGAAAGAAAGAAACGTGATTGGAAAGAAAGGAAGCAGAAGGGGAAGGAAGAAAGAGGAAAAGGAAGTCTTCCAGAAGGAAAAAAAAGCACACAGATGCGAAGCTTCGCCTGCTCCTATTTTGGCAATGGGGGAAGAGTCCCTAATTTTTTCGCACTGGCTTCTAGAGAGGCGCACACTCGAATGCGTGTGCGCCATCATATGCCGGATCGGGCGCGATACTACCATGCGTACATATAAGGAGCCATTGCGCACCGCGTCAACTGTCCTGGTACCGCATGCCTTACGCATAATGCAGCTGTCGTGTTAGAAGTTCGTGCAGATAGCCTGGAACATCCTATGGCAAGTCGCAATAATTTGCCTTCTATTCGAAAGGACAGCGAGGTAAAGACTCTATGAATGCACCTAAAACACGCGCATAGCGACACGTTTCGCATGTTTCTTCACGTTTTTAGCATGGTGCTGTCGTGTGATAGATGCCAAACCGGCCACTCATTTTCGTTCCTAGTTAACCAGGGTATCGGCGCAGAGGCACAGGAACCCTGGCATTGTGCCGATCACCCGGTTGCACATAAAAACAGTCATGCGTGAAGCACATAAAGAAGCATACGACCATGGGTTACAAATACAATCGCATCATGGATTTATTCAGAAGTCCCACGCCCTTACACACACAAATACGTACAGTACTCACGGAGTGCGAGCTCGTGGCCAGCGGGGCAAGCAGCGCCGCCTATGGGAGCCAGTGAAAGCAAGCTTTTTGAATGGTGTAGCGCAAGGGCGAGATCGTTCCGGAAGCGTGATTAACGTTTCCTATCGCACATCACCTGTTGTGTGGTTCTTCGTAGAGCCAGCACTGCACCGTAGTCCTGGCTTGCTGCAGCTGGAAGTGCGTGCGTTCGGTTCACTTCATCGATCATGTAAAATTGATGTGTCCCACTGGCGCTACGTCGAACCATACTAGAGATGACGTGCGATCAGAAGCAGTGATATTTTCAGAATGCTCACGCGACATGCCACGCAACAACTTGTATTCACAGGCTCCCATGGTTGGCGCTGCTTGTACCAGTAGCCAATCACCCGCACTGTCGCGCTTCAATCTCCGAGTATTGTCGATAGCCATCTTCATTCCACTCGTGAAATGGAACTCGCCTGCTACATTGCGAAGTCATCTCTCGTTTAAGCGGGTTTACGTTCGACAACTGTGCCGTTTTTTGAACAGCGTAGCATCGATGCCAGGTGCAAAACGCAACAGGGCACATGGAGTTACACGCAGTGAAATCGAGATATGAATCAAGATATGCAAGCCAGGTTCTTGTTCACAAAGTCAAAGGGCGGTGGGCGATCTTCTCACATTCTTCATGTGGTAGCGAAATTCACGGGGAAAATGAATCGCACATGCTCAAAGCGAACGTATTCAAGAAATCATTTTATTCGCACAGAACAGTCAATGTAGACCTCTGCCCTTATTGGCCAGTATAAGTACAGCATCACGCAATGTCAATAAATACATAAAATGAATTCAGATGAATCTAAAACACGCGAATGTGAATGTCAGTTGGCGCCACATGTCTATGCACACTATGGGTACAGAAAGCGATATAGAATGCTTACTCAGCGCTTGATGAAAGCGCCCTGTCCGCACATTTAAAGTTATTTATTGTGTTACGTAACAAGCACCCTTTGAGAAGGTACGTTTTCCAGAATAAAACACATCTTAATAAACGACTAGCCTGTCATATGATGAAATCCCATGCATTTTGGTCGCTCAAATAATTTTTCTCTGCCAAAACTCGGCAAAGAGACTGCAGGCAATACTGTCATACACATAATCTTCAAGTCTATTTGTAAGCAGCATCCTGCAGAACGTGAGCGCCAAACTGAGCCTGTCGATATAAAACATGCAATAGCGATGATCCCCTGATCTGTTAGTAAACCCACGCCCCACGTTACGCGCCAAGCGAACCTAATTCCACTCACATAATTATCGTGATGGGATGCGCTGCATCTTACGACATTCTGGCTGCCGTTCTTGGCTTGATGGGCACTCAGGTACACTTTGAACCTCGGAAACATATCGTGCCATCTACGTTTCCAGGACGTCAGCGTAGGGACACTATTGATCTCTCCGTGATAAATATGCAGGCACTTTTCGGGGTCTCCAAGAACGGTGACAAGGACGTTCCGCTGCCTTTCTGACCGGGCTGTCAATTACAAAGCATGGACCGCAAGAAAGGTCAATCAGGCTACAAGTAAAAGAAGACCAGTCGGTGCTCTATGCTCAGGAGTCGCTCGGAGAGGACGGAACAGCACCAGCAAGAGGCTATTTCAGTATAGCCGGTAGCGCTGGTTCAGGTACTCATGACAATAAATGCGCAAACGCACAGGACGCAGAGAGCAAGTCCTGTGTGTGTGAGCACATTTATTGCCATGAATATCTACCAGTTGGACCGGTTATCCAGCCTCCTCGTTAAGGTGCCAGACTTCGTGATCATCCACAAGTTATCCAGTAAAGCGTAAGTGTCCGTCAGCGGTATCGACGGTACAGACGCGTTCATGCAATAGAGTATCCACGGCCTAATCATGTTGACGCATACGAGCAGAGAGTACAGTACGGCAACGACCGACAAGCGGTCCTGTATAGGGTGCGAGTACTGCCGATCCACATTAAGATGGCGATGATGGCTTGCGTCAAAGTGGCAGTAACGCTGGACAAATGCGACAGGGTGTTGTAGAACAAGGACAATAACCGCTCGCAAGGTACATTTTTCAGGAGGCCGTGCACACAATCGACATTCCTATCCGGCATTGTTGCAGAACTGGCAGGCAGCGGGGACCTTCGGTGTCCCAGAGTGCAGGCGCGATGTTTTCCGGGCAAGGACCTGACTGCGGGCTTCGGTCCTATTGACGGTGATAGAAAGAGGACCAGGTGTCCTGTGTAAAGGAAACCGGAGGAATTTTGTCAACGTGACATGCGCATTCGTTGCCTCGAAACCAATGCAGCAAAAGTCGCTGCTTACCTTTGGTGTCACTTAGGCAGGCCTCCGAAGTCGCCGGGCTAGTACCTTGTAGTTATCAACTGTTCCGTCGCCTTGTCGACAGTCAAAGTGAGGTTCAGTAGGACAGTGTACAGTCGCAGCGGAAAAAGACTGGCGCAGTTGACTCATGGCCGGAGCGGGAAACTCGCGACGCGCAGTGCTATTGTTCCCGAGCACGCCTGTGGCGAGATAGTGCCAAGCCCATTCCAGTTCCCAAAAAAGGGGTGGCCGGCATGTTTTACTTATAAGCCACGAGCACACTAACATTGAAATTGATTGTCTGAATAAAGTTCAAATTCAAATTCAAGTTCAAAAGGCAAGTCGTCTGTCGTTGTACACCGCTGGCCACCCCTTTTTTGGAAAATGGAATGTGGTTCGTACTCTCGCTCGGGAACAATAGCGCCGCGTGTGGTGATTTTTCGGTTCCGGTCAAGAGTCACTTGTGCCAATTTTTTTCCCGTTATGACTGAACATAAGCACTGTTACCGAGCTTAAAAAGAAATGAAACTGGTTGCCAGAAGCTGTGAATGAATCTTAATGCTCCGCGAGGTATAATGCGCAAGTTTTTGCTACCATGTGGCACGAATAGCCACCATGTAGCCATTATCGCCCCCTTCCTCGTGAAACACTGGCTTCTGCTTAAGTGGCCGTATCGGAGGAAACTTTCGGTGAACTCGGTGATCTGATCAGTCCAGGAGCAGCGTCTGTGGCTTATCAAGAAAATTTAGGATTCGTCGACATCTGTCATAAAGGCATTTTTTGATAAGTGTCAGGTCAAGGTATATTCCATTGCAGACGGTCCCAGAAGACCCGATACGTGCGAAATATATTACAGCCTTCACTGCTTAACTTCGCGCGCGCATAGTCTATCCTGATATACTAACTACTGGGTGCGAATAGCTGGGAAAAACACGGAGTTTGAATAAGTCGTAGAACGCCGAGGGGTTCAACAATTCCTCTCACTAGTGACATGGGTAAATAGTTACGGAAGCTCGTAATGGGTGAGTCAGCATGGGCGTCCACGGAAAGATTCTTTATGAAAGTTTCGTTAACAGTTGCGCGATGTGTTTCACTAATGTGGTTACTGGATGAGTTAATCAAGGAAATATGGTGATCGGACCAAGACTAGAGAGGAAAAAGTTGCTAAAAAGGTTATTTTTGGCATATGTGAGCGCAAATACGTATAGACGATGCAGATTTGTAAGGAGCCCAGCGGGAGTGGCTGGTAGGCACTCCTGTGGCGGTACCACAAAGACGTTTCTTCCGATTAGCCAGAAATTTGATGAAAGCATCCTGCCATGGCACATGTGCCTTTGAAGTGACGAAGCGATTAGGGACATATTTATTTTTTAAACGCTACTTCGGCTGGAAACGCATCCCATTTCGACTGCACACAACGGGTATCACAAGTGCTTAAAGGCATGTCTAAAAAGTTTGCTGATTCAGAGTTAATCACGTCAAAGTTTGCGTTCCTGTAGTCCCGCATCATTTCCTCTATTTTTGACTGCTTTTGGATAGGGAACATTAATTAAAAAGGAAAGTAATGATCGAGCACTGATTTGTTGTGTGTAGGCTATAGCAGTAGCAAGGTTTGGCTGATTCGCCGGTATTACATCAAGAATGCTGGTACTGCTGTTAGATATCATGGTTGACAAAGTTGCTAATAGAGTTAGGAAGAAAAACGAACATAAGAGTTCCGAAATTCGCGTGGCTGTGGTGAAGAGGGTAACAAGTAAGGCGAGTTTGTGTTTTATAATACACTAGGAAAGTTAACATCTCCTATTAAAAACAAAGGGAATGAGGGAGAACGTGTACAAACCATACTAATTACTTCATGCAGTTCGCGCTTTTCGCGATTTTTGTGTTCTCAGTGCGTTCTGCACACAGTATATAGCGATGCGCCGCCTTGAACTTGTAGAACCTCCTACAACTTTCCAGGAGTCGAACATTCTAGTAGCTGTTGGTCAGCATGTCGAGCACGCTTAAGAGCCTCCTTCCTATAAGCTGTACGAATCGCACATACTAAACAAATTCAACACTGGCGCCGAAACCAAGTTTGCAGCCCCGCCATGGTGAGTGGCTATGGTAGTCGGCTGCTGATCCGAAAGTCGCGGGATCGAATCCCGGCTGCGGCGGCTGCATTTCGATGGAGGCGAAATGTTGAGGCCCGTGCGCTTTGCGATGCCAGTGCACATTAAAGAACCCCACGTGGTCGAAATTTCCAGAGCCCTCCACTACGGCGTCTCTCATAATGGGAGCTGGTTTTGAGACGTTAAACCCCACAAAAACAAAAAAACCAAGTTCGCATACGGCCTTCTCACTATAATTTGTGCCGGTGACATCGAGATTTTCGTGAGTAGTCTACAGGATCGCAGGCACGTCATTGCTTAATGCTGGCTAGAAGCGGCAATCTAACTACTGTCACGTGGTCGTGAAGATGACGGACACAGTAGAACTGAAGGCGTTGCCAGTCAAACTGTTTATTGGGCGAACCTGTGCCCATCATAACAAAGCAAATCACGCTGAAACACGATAGTGGCGCGAACAGTCGTCGGTCGACTGTAACAACCCACCAGCGTTTAAATGCGTCGGATTTTTAAAACCCGTCACAGCGCGTGTTGAGGCACTGAGGCACTCAAATGTGCTTGTCAGGCACGTATAGTTTGTAGAAGGGTCGAAATCATTCTCAATCAGCGTGCGAGATAAGCGTGCCCTGCGCTGCTTGTCACAGGAAAGTGATAAAGGCGCTCCCCGCGAACAAACCAAAACAAGCGCACCTTTCACTATTGTGAGCGAAAGGCTAGGTGTTTTCCCTTAAGCCCTGTTACCTAGCACATAATGGTAGGTCGAACAAACATGCTCGGTTCATGGTGTCGTATCACTTGTTGATGAAAAGGATCAAGGCAATGAAAGAAGTCAAAACATGGAAACAAAAAGTGTGTACGCAAAGCACAAAATTCGTTATTCAAGATAGTGCCTCGTATTGATAACGCTTGTGTACAAGTTTATCGGCGAGACTTCAAACTATCGTGCCCAGGAACATTCCCTCGAACAAGGTGACTGCCACAGCGTCACTGTAGGTGCATTGAAATTTCGATGAGTTTTAATACACCTGTGTCGATGAGATAAAACTGAGCCAGGTCCTTCCTGTGGATTAAAAAATCGCACCACTGTCGTCGCGTTTCGATACGTCGTGGTATAAGCCCATCGAGTAAGTTGTCTAGGTCACTCTACGTACGCCGAGCCACCTCAAGATAAGTTGCAACAGCACTTCGACCATACTAAGTCTGATACGCAGTCAGAGGAGCCTGTACTGCAACAGACTTAGCGGCAGTACTACCCTAGCAGCCAAGCATCCCGCGACTCTAGTTCAAGCCTTTCCCAGACATTTCTGTTATATCGGTATGGCATCCGAAGACTTGGACAGATTGTGCTACCACCTCTCAAGGATGGAACTTGACCTGCTCTACACTTTGGACGACGTACCCAGGGACGACCAAATTTCTCTCGTCATTCCGTGGATCAGGGGAATGCCCATGCGAGAGGCGGTTACCGCTATTCGCAGGAATCTTGCTGCTGTACCTGATGTTAAGATGCGTCTGAGGTGTGTAGCGCGGATATACTGCTCTCTGATGTCAAAAGGCTTGATCGGTCCCTGGGTCCTTTACCGTATCGGTGATCCCGAAGAGTTAATCGAGGACGCCCCCTTGTTTCGCTTCTTGAGAGCGATACAGTTCAGATACGACTTCCCGTACTTCATGAAGATAAGAAAGGAATATACCAAGATATGCGTACTGGCTCCGGAAAGTGAAGCTCCAACTGCAAGCCACGACGTGTACTGCCTATGCTTCTGGAGGGCGTTGGCACGCGTCGCGGTCTACAAGCCCCGAGAAGGATATTCGGACAAGCTACTCCACGCCCTTCGAGAGATGCTCTGCGGTGAGCCCGACACATTCAAGCAGGGCGAATACCGTGACCTGAGGTCAGCACACGAGGCGGCCCTGCTCTGATGCCATTCGTTGATGATGTCTTGGCGTGTCGGCACCGCAACCTTCAGCACTAGCCAACATCATCAGGTTGCATGGTAAGCAACAGGCTGTAACGTATATGCAAAGTTCGTAACCGCGCCCGTCAGGTAAAGCTGCCGGCAGACGTTACAGCAATTTGATCGATGCGTTCTGTCTTCAGTAGCATTGTAGATATGACGTATGTTGGCGACACACTTAATGTATCGTGCTTGTGTCAGTGCAGGGAAGTAAACGGGTGGATTCGCACATTAACGATACGTTTCTACTTAAGAAAAAGGCGATTCGAAGCGACCGCATTCCCGCCATTCATCAGCTACGTCTACGAGCCGAGTATATTAAGATTGCTTGAATATCTGGCAACAATCTCCTCACTGAGCTAGCGTTTGCCTATGAGTCATATTTAAAAATAAATTGAACTGCAAGACGTCCGGTGACTTCATCAGCGCACATTTCCTTTTCCTGTGCCTAGCCAAGCACAGCGAACCTCCCACTATCTTGCTTTTTTAAATTTTATCCGGTATTTTGACTATCATAAAATTTGCTTCTTTGCTTTTCCAGCTTAAAGACATGAAAAACAAGAGGAAGCAGCAAGACCCCATCCACAACCCTGCTTGGACAAGACAATTTTTCACCAACTTCCCCGTACAACCATATACTTCGGCATTTAGCATCGTTGCGAAGCAAATCGTTTGAATATTTACAGCGCTTTCGCGGAAATTAGGCATCAATCATCGCAAATAAATTTCATTTACACGCGTTTTAGAATAAGCCACGCAAGATTGCATTCCCTAGAAATACTTGCAATCTGAGCATGTTTGTCTAGCATGCTACAACGTGAATATGTGACGTGGCCTCAAATTGCCGACATTTTGACAATCTTTGCAGCTATGCAATCAACAATTATCGCGACTATATCCGCTTTCACACACTGTTCCATTCCGAACAACTTGATCGCGGAAATAAGCCTGTGAAAAGTCTAATAAAGGAAATTTTATTCATTTCGTGCGAGCTTGTATGTCTGCCAGTTTGTTAAAAATATTTTTGCATTCACGCGGCCTCTGTGCTAATTACACATTAAAACTTCAAATACGTTTATTGTGTGACGTGCATGTTGATACAATATTGTGGCGCCGCCGAGAAGTGGTCACCCAAAGCTCCGATGAGATGATCGGAATGTTGATCCATGCTAAAGAAAGCATATGTTGCCGGCTGTTTTGTATCGTTTGTGGCTGTTTTGCCATGTTGGTGAGCTGTCTCGATTATCGTTACACTTTGGGATGGTGACGATGAACGCGAAGTAAAAAAAACAGAGGCAACCGATTTCACCGCGCAGCCTCTCCGCTGATGGTATGCAGTATTGTATTGTGAAACGGCTGCTAACCAAACAGTAGAACTGGTTTTAAATGATGTGCATTTTTAAATTTCTGCGGCTTGACGTCCCAAAACCACTACTGACTACGAGAGACGCTGTAGTGGAGGGCTCCGGAAATTTCGACCACCTGGGGTTCTTTAACGTGCACTGGCATCGCGCAGTACACGGGTCCTCAAGATTTCGCCTCCATCGAAATGCAGCCGCCGCGGCCGGGATTCGATCCCGCGACCCTCGGATCAGCAGCCGAGTGCCATAGCCACTAGACCACCGTGACGGGGCACCATCGCAAACTTCGCTTTCGTCGAATGACGAGCGATGTTACAGATGCAGAGGTACGTGGGTTACGGTACGAAATAGCTTCTTTTCGAGGAAACAAAGATCGCAAGAAAGTCAGGCTAACTGTGTTGACGGCTAAAGGTGCAGCGCTGTCATCTGCCGTCGCAGCTAACGACTCCATGCTCCGTTTTAAAGACGATAGTCCTTCTTGGGATACTTGAACGCAGAAATTTTGGTCTGTCTTTGTTTTTGTCTCTCTGTCAGGGGATTCAGCCACCCGGCCAAAGTTTAAGCACTTGCCTAAGGCCCAGCCATCTTGAACTGGTAGTTGCGTTCATACTTGCGAACATTGTCGATCAAAAAGCAAATGTTACGCATATCTGAGGCGCAATATCAATACGTATTAGGTGACGTGTTCGTTTACTATAAAATGCATAGATACGTAATTCTAAAGACCCTAGTGTTTGTTAGGCTGCGCTAGAAATGCGACGCTATGCACGAAAAAGACCTGTGCCAACGATTTGGTGCTGCTACCTGGCAGTTGCCCAGGGATTCTGCACAAGCTCATGTTTCTCGGCGGCGCTGCCAGATGGCGTCCATAACTCACGCAGCGTAGTACGGCTGGCAAAAGACTATCGTCTTTTGACGACATTTGCAGTGAAGCACGCAGATACGGGGCCGATGTTTATTCTTAATTTGTCACCGACTATATTTTAATGTTGTGCGGCTACATGCATTAAAATAATGTCGTCAAGGAAATTCTCTGTAGGTGCTCTGCCAGTCCTCTTATTTGTGAATGACGGCTACTCGTGTAAAGCATCGTTAGACCCGACCCCACTACCGAGGTGCCATGCTGGACACTGTCGAATTCCGCCATATTGTCAAATTCCGTGATTACGGCATTCTTCAGCCAATTAGGGAGCCTTCAGCTGCCCTTTGAGCCTGTCAGAGCGGCCAAGATGGAGGAATTTGACAACATAGAGGAATTTGCTTATGTCCAGGGCAGCAAAACTGCACTCGACCGTGGTGTTCAGACAAGGGCCATATGATAGCTAATATGTGAAGGCAAAGAAAGAAAGAAAGAAAGAAAGAAAGAAAGAAGAAGAAGAAAGAAAGCTGAGATTGTGCTGGGGTGGGGTGGGGGTGGTAATAGTGACAGATGATCACCAAGGAAAGGCAAAACTGCGCTACATTCATTCAGAAGATTTGACACTTGGTGAAACTGCTTCTATAGTTTTTAAAATAAAAGCTCGCCGCCCACGATCCCCGTACACAGATGGTGAAGCAGCGAAGCTGAAATCTGATACCCCAATAATCATCAATGGGTTAATCTTTACGGCTCATTATGGTCTTTCATTGACTGAGTCTTCGTGTTAATTGGGTTAAAACGTTTGGCTTGCGCTTATCACGTTTATTCTAAATACCCCACACAGGGCTCCCGCATATTCACTATATGTAGTAGTGGATTGAGGGCAGTATTTTACTCCCTAACCTACGATAAGATTCACGAGAGACGCCATAGTGGAGGGTTTCGGAAATTTCCACCATCTGGGATGTTCTTGAACGTGGGACTGACATCGCACAGTACACGGGCCTCAAGTATTTCGCCTCCATCGAAATGCAGCCACTGCGGCCGGGATTCAGTACCGCGACCCTAGGATCAGCAGCCGAGTACGTAGCCATTAGACCACCGTGGCGGGACTAAGCGCAAGAGGACAAAGAAATGCGTGTGCAGTGCTTTCTGCGAGCACCTCAGATGCCGCCAGCCGTTGGGACTGTATTTCTGGAGAACTCCCCTATTGAAAATACGCTGGTCACCCATCACCATAATCCGCCATAACCACCATTGGGGTGCTGGTTTTTTTGGTGGACATGGTGGTTGCATGGTGGGTGATATTTTGTGCTTCATTATATGCACACCCAATTGGCTGAATGCGCCCCATCCTCTTTTACACCTGCGCCCAGTTACGTTGCAGTTATGGCGACGCACATAAAGTATTAAATCACAACATCAAACAAACACTTAAGGTTCCTTCTCTTAATCAGAGAAGACGCCTACCTTGTACATTACTGTCGCTTTTCTGTACTTTTTTTGCCCACACAATAGCAAACAACTGTACGGAGGTGCATGAGAGGCCTGGACGGGCTCAGCCAAATAAATGTGCATTCAGCGAGACACATAACATCAGTCACCATCTAACCACCATGCCCACCACAAATGGTTATGGTGGATATGGTGATGGGTGGCAGGTGGATTTTCAATAGGGTCCGCAATATGAAATGTTGGGTCGCTGCGTTCTTGACGTATTTCGCAACTTTTCGCCCACGGCTAACTTGACAACGGCATAGGCACGTACTGCGTTCCAATTTCGTTGTAAAATCAAAGAGCTTATTAGATGCGAAGCAGCTTATGGCGGGGGCTTTGTCCGTCCCTCCCTCCGTCGTGTGGTGTCCACACCCGCACTGCGCATGCGCATCCTTCTCCCCCTCCTCTCTTTGTCTCATCTCCTCTCAACTAGGCATTCCTCCTCTCCTCTCCGAACGGCGCGCGTTGACTATGGAAACGCTCCTTCTTCGATGAACGCTTTACCAGCTCGCAAGGAACGAGAACGCGTCCTCGCCCGCGAGAGACAACGCTGACGCAGTCAGCGTCTGCTAGCGTCAAACCGATGCAGACGAGACGCCTAGCCAAACCGATGCAAACGCGGTGTGCACCCCCCGTGCTGCTTCGCATCGCCTCATGGTCCCCTTTTGCGGGAGATGGAGTAATTTCTTTGTTGAAAAATATTTTTGGCGTCCCAAGAATTTGTTAGGTATAATGCTGTTTCTAGCGCACACGCATGCCCTGTATGATTAATTCAAAACAGGAAAAAAGAAGCTGGAACAGACCGTGAAAGAAAACAGAGCAATACAATTGTGTACCCAGACAGTGTTGCTAGTAATCATACCATGTGATCCTTTCAATTGTCGCACGACTCTTATATCTTCTCAGAAGCGTTTGATCATACACTACGTTTCGGCTAACTTGCGCCACCCTTTAAAACATCCGCGAGTGCGGTACGAGGCTCTAACCAACCATCACACATTTTGGTCTTGAGCAGCTAAGAATATTTTTAAAGGGACATCAGGTAATTAATAATAATTTATTGGCTAACTTTTAAACGAATGCTTTAAAAGCAACATTTCTAAGGATGAATTTGTAATGCATGCTAATCAGTGCACAGAGAATGAATTTTCACGCTAGTAAGTGCAATGGTTTCAATTTTTCCGGGCTTCTGAGAAAGTGTACGATAGAAAAAGCATTCATGTGATTAGGCGCTTGTGCACGATGACATTAGCACCCTCAAATGTGCTAGGAACGAATTATCGGTGATGGACGCATACAGGCCGTACTGAATAGGTCACAAGAAAAAATGACGAAGGGTGTCGACACATTTCGCCCTTTCAGCCTGTCGATGCATGCCGGCTGCATGAGCGATCGGTGATTCGTTCTTAGGAAGTTTGAGGGTGATCACGGAGCTGCGTCCAACGGTAAGCCATGGGGCACTTCTTGAAGTATTGCGCGATTTCTCAGAAGCCAGGGAAAAATTAAAAACCATTGCACTTTTAAGTATAAAAGTAGGTTGTTTGGACACTAAACTCTTTTTAAACTTCACCATTCAATAAGTTGCATTAAAGCAACCGTTTCAATGCTGGCTAACTGTTATTAATTGATTACCGCATATCATCTTAAAAATAGGCTGACGTGGTCAAGACGAAAGTGAATGATACTAAGTTATTTGCATCGCCCTAAAGCGCACGTAGGATTTTTGAAGGGGTGGTTCGTGTTAGGCGAAACACCCCGTATAACCACTGACGACGTGACTACACGTAGCGAGATGGTGAACTTGAGTGTGCACATGTGGATGAGGTACCACTTAACACTACCCCTCGTATCTTTCCAAGAGTTGTCCTAGTGTAGTGGCATTGCAGCAAAGGTCTCGTGCGCACAAGTTGTTGATATCGCTTGTCGGGGATCTTACGAATACGTCGGCGGTTAGCAGGAGGACGTGCACACGCGCATCAAAACCACTGCGTCACATTCGCGACAGCGGCGCACTGCAGCGGAATTGACGGTATCACCATAGCCGGCGAGCGAATTCCATCTTAGCTTCGAGCTTCCTCAGGACACGCACTATTTGCGGGATGGCACTTGTCGACATAGACAGGCTGTGCTCTGGACTCTCCAACATGCAAGCTGATGATCTGTATTGCCTCGACGACGACTGCCTGGACGACGAATGTGTGAGTGGCAGATGCCCGTACGAGAAATGTCGGGACGACGAACGCCAGGACGACGAAAGCCAGTCCGACATATTCCAGGGCAAGGAACGCCCATACGACGTATCGTTTGACCTCGAATGCACGGACGACGACAGCCAGAGCGACGAATCATCGATCAAGCAGTGCCTATCTGACCAATCTCTGGTCGACGAGGTTCTCGATGACCAATCACTGGTCGACCCATTTCCGTCTGGCAAACCCCAGGACTACCTAGGCATTGATGTGCAATCCGCGGGTGAACAGTGCTCGAACGGCGATTTCCGGGTAGATTCGCGCCTGACTGATGAATCCTCGGTGGCCGAGTGCGAAGACGACGAACGCCAGAAACCTCGTCCTTTTGCCGTTCCGAAGATCAGGGGCAGGCCTGTGGGTGAGGCCGTAACCACTCTCCGCAACCACATTGCTGCTATCCCGGACATGAGGAAGCGTCTGAAGTGCCTGTCTGTGATATACACGCGTCTTATGCCGAAGGGCGTGGTTAGTCGTTGGGACCTTTACGGCATCGGTGATGCTAGCGGTCCCTCCGAGAAAATCCTAATCACCCGATTTTCGAGGGGCCTAAACTGGAAACACCATTACGGGTATTCGGTTTACGTAACCAAAGAATCTACTTGCCTGTGCATACTGGTTCCAGAGGGCTACTACCGTAGTGGCGGCCATGAGGTGTCCTGCCTCTGTTTCTGGGGGTCCCCGTCCTGCGTCGCAATCTACAAGCCGCCCCAGGGATATTCGAAGAGACAAGCGCGCGCCATCCGCAAGATGCTCCGCGGCGATCCCGACCGTTTTTACTGGGGCGAGTACTACGACCTCGATTCGGCGCGCCTTGCTTCAACTGGCCGTACCTGGGTCACACAGAAACGCTACTGAAGAACGATGAACCGAACCCTACCAGCCGGCACAGCGGACTGCGACGTGTTGCATGGTAAGGCGGTAAGAAAACGTAATCGTGCGATATGCTTAACGTTTCGTAACCAAGTCGTTTCGCCAAATGTGCGGGCGGGCGTGACCGTAAGTTTTGTGTAAGCGTTAGTAAAACTTTAGCGTAAACTTCAGGGGCAAGAATCCACGTCAGAGCGTGTCTTGAACCTTGAACATTCTCCACGTTCGTTTTCTTTGAGCACATTCGCAATTCCGCAGTGACGTCAAGGTTGTGGTCAGTCACCAGGAACACATGGTCCCACCCCATGGCATCCGCAGCAACAGTACACTGCAATCAGCCAATGGTGGTTCTCCTAATTATTTCATAGTCTATGGCAGTGACGACGTGTTGTTTTAAGGAAGAGCGGGGGCTTTCTGGATGTATGTTAAAACGAAATTTCAAACGTTCTGCAGGATGTTATGCAAGGAAACTCGGCTGACATGTTCACAAGGGCCTCTTCGACATCTCAGTTGTGTTTTCCTGCTATGTTTAGACAGCGTTGTAGGGTGCCTCGCTGAATATGTACCCCTTGTAGCACTGCACTAATACGGATAAGCATACTTGTGTAACGTAGCAAGCACGCGTACTTCATTGTAGAATGGGCTACAGTGCATTCGTGCCATTTCGACAGAACGGTTGCGTTACGAAGGACCTGCAAGAAAGCACCTGTACGTGACGTCACGAAAGCCTGTGGCTCTGTATACGTAATCGGTCGAGGAAACGATACCTGCAAAGCTGATTTAGGAATACACTTCACACTCATTCTACCATATTTCTTTCTTTCCTGTGCCCAAGAAAGTTCGAAAACACACAAGAAACAATTAACGCCTCCTGCTTCTTACTTCATCTTGTTCGGTAACGTTGATATTGTATAATTTATTGCTCGGTTTCTTTCCCTTTGCAGCTTGCTTACGAAGTCCCATGCCGAAGAGAACCTGCGATGACCGGAACTACAGCGCTACATAGTCAAGAGCCTTGTCGTCAAAGCAATAACGGAAATTTACATTCGCCATCACTTTGCAGCTACTCGTTAGGTAATCATCGTTCGCCTGAAAATATGAAGACAACCTTCTTAAGCTTTTTATCTTTGACACTTCGACAGAGCGTAGCCTTTAGAAACGCCTGCACGCTGTGCTGAGCCACCCTGCACGATGCTGCAAAAATGCATGACGTGGCTGAAATTACGTGGCCGAACATTATGCGTCAGTATCATTGCAGTTTATTAGCATATACGTAGAAGACTCAGGTACTGATAGCCAATTAAGGTACGTTTCTTGTCATGAAGTCTCTTTTATGAATGACTCGAATAAAAGGCTTTTTATCTATTTTGTGCCGTGTTTGTTCCCTTATTTCTCTTAAAATCATCTTGCTTGGTTTGATTTCTCGTGCAAAATGATAAATCGAAGCTTCTTCCTTCATTGAAGACGGTGGAAGGCGAAGCTTTCTCCTATGCAAACTGAATCGTAGTCGAAGTCCAAAGCCAACGTCCGCCCAATGAACGCAGAGAACGGTGATCGATCCCATGCGATGGTTATGTGATTTCATTGCCGTTTAGGATTGTGTTTTTTGAACGTTGAAGTTGAATGAACACCCATTTCGTTCGAATTGCTTAACCTTTAGGTAAGGTCATGCAGCCGTACATTGATTAAATGCACACATTCGCACTTTCACGGGCGACTCTACGCTTGCACAGTAATGCCTTTTGATCACTGTGGTAGAAGCTCCGAGGCTCTGTGATCGTAAGATGACACAGGCAGCTTGCAAACGTGAGATCAATACAGGAATGGCGTTGCCTTGTGGGTCTCTGTAGCCTCTTCAGTTTCAAGGAGTAGCGATCCATGACGAAGCTCTCGATCCATTTGAAACGCCATAGCCACAGGAGGCTATGGCCGCGCTGTTTCGCCACATCGACGTTAAAATCGGCGCATACGAATTCGTCTGGGTAGCGTAGCGTTGTAGTTCCCGTTGCTCGTATTGGTACCATTGCGAGTGCAACCTGTAGCGTTGTGCGATGCATATGTTGTGTGTCCCTGCTCGATCATGTGCGCAGGTGCTCGATCATTGCGGTACAACTGCGAATGTGAATTGTAGTGTTCTACTGTACGTGTATCATGCGCCATTCTTCTGTATTGTGTGCGCAGATAGTTCGATAGCGTAAGTTGGTTGTCCCGCAGCGCGTTTTCGGAGATCATGGTCGAATCACTATAACATAGAACGCTTCGCTTTAATAGCTGGAGTTTCACGGGCCAAGGCCACAATATGGTTATCGGACACGCCGTAGTGGAGGGCGAAGCGAAAATTCCACCCCCTATTATCCTTAAATGTGCGCTTAAGTCTAAGTACTCGGATTTAAAGCATCCTCGCCTGCCCAGAAATTCAACTGCCGAGGCCGTGATCCGACCATCGCTTTTCTGATTAAAGGGGTCGTGAAAAGTTTTCTGAACATTTTGTACTAAGTGCCTATTCGGGGTCCTGACCCTCCAATCAACAATATGCATTGTTCCGTTGCACCGTGTGCGTTGATTTAGAGCGATAAAAAACGCGGTTTCGGTTTCACTGCGTGCGTTCCCCTCAACTTTGCAGATGACGTCATCTTAGTAGCCGTCATACCTCCGAGATTAGCGCGCCCTCGGAGGCCATGGGAAAACAAACCGTGCTGCCGCTTTTCTTCCGAACGGTGGCACCGCGCGGTTTCCAAGTATTTTCTTCCTTTCTAGCTTTCAAGTAAATCGATTCCTTTAGAGCAAACGCGAGTTCACTGTGCCTTTGAACTTAAAAGTATCTTAACTCAACGTCACGAAATAGTACCACGCCGGCCGGTAGTGTCGCATAGTCGTTTCGGGAGCGCAAGAAAGCTGAGATTTAAAACGGGCGTTGTTAAATGTGCACTGAATATTTCGCCGAAATATTTCGGAATCGGCTTGTCGAATGCGTATCATCATCATCATCATCATCAGCCAATTTTATGTCCACTGCAGGACGAAGGCCTCTCCCAATCCTCGCCATCCTTGCCTGTCCTGCGCGAGCTGATTCCATTTGATGCCTGCGAATTTCTTGATTTCGTCCCCCCATCTTACTCTCTGCCGCCCACGGCTGCGCTTACCCTCTCTTGGTATCCATTCCGTCGTTCTAACTGTCCATCGGTTATCTAGCCTTCTCATCACGTGGCCTGCCCATGTCCATTTTTTCTTCTTAATATCGTTCATTATGTCGGCGACCCCCGTTTGTTCTCTGACCCACTCGGCTGTCTTCCTATCCCTTAGTGTAACGCCTATCATTTTCCGTTCCATCGCCCGCTGCGCGGTTGGCGACGAATGCTGGCGACGAATTGCAAAAGATGATTGAAGACTTAAGCCGAGAAAGCGCTAAGGTAGGATTAAGGATGAACATGCAGAAAACAAAGATAATGGTAAGTGGCACTGCGAAAAAACGTCTGTTCAAGGTCGAAACCCATACATTAGAAGTCGTAGAAGAATATCTGTACCTAGGACAGCTACTTACTGGAGAACCCACCCATATAAAAGAAATCCACCGTAGAATAAACATGGGATGGCGCGCATATGGCAGACATTCACAACTCATGAACGGAAACCTACCACTATCACTCAAACGGAAACTATATAACTACTGCATCCTGCCAGTACTGTCGAATGCGTATTGAAGCAGTGAAAATTACAAACCGGCATCTCCAAATTCTTTTCACGACCCCTTTAACAGACCATTGTAACCGTAGTACTGCCATGGCGGTGAATGGAAGGCGTAGTTTGTTCAAGGAGCCAAAGGGCTAACTCAGCTGGCATAGTTAAATTATCGCTAGATCGAGGGACGGTTACCATAAGAATATAAAGAGTGCAATGGATGGCGTTGTACATTGGTCGATACAGAGCAGGACTCTTCGCTCCGGCGGCAGTGAATCTACTTTCACCGATTTCTTGGGTTTCACGTCCCAAACCCACGATGTGGTTATGAGAGGCGCTGTAGTGGGGGGTTCCGTAAGTTTCGGCAACTTTGGGTTCTTTAACGTGCACTGTCGTCCCACGGCACACGGGCCTCAACATTTCGCCTCCATCGAAATGCAGCTGCCACGGCCGACATTTAGTCCCGCGACCTTCGGATCAGCATCCGAACGCCATAGCCACTATAGACCACCGTGACGGGGCGCGGCGATAAATCTATTCGCCACTAGACGAACTCGAGTGCGTTTGCACATTATACTAATCGTTTCACTCACTTGGTTCCGCCAGGTGTTGCTGTTACCTGCTCAGCAGCCAAGGAGTCGTGGATTAGAGTGGAAAAATGAAGGTGAATATATGTGAAACTTTGTAGTACACCGTAGCATAAGCACGTTAGATGCTGTACACAAGTGCAGCTTTTTCCTGCTTCCATTGTAACATAATACTGTGCTATAATCGTAGTTAAAACTTTGGGGAAGGCATGTATTTGTAGGCTTTGGGGAAGGCATGTACTTTGTGCTGCCCAGCAACGAGGTTTCTTCCACGCTTCGTATAGAGGGTATCTAAATATTATTATGGCAAGGAACTTTTTTAGCTGAGGACGCACTTTATAAAACAACTAGAATGGAGAATCCGTGAAATTTTGCAGGTAGTATCTTTCCGGCTACATTTTCGGCCGTAGTTCTGCGCGAACTAAAATGTATTTCCTCTCCCCTTAGACATGTCCTGCTTTTGAGAAGTCGGCAGAAAAGCAACGCGCGGTTTTCTGCGGCGAGGTCATTGCCTTTCCTGGTAACGTATCACGGCAGTGTGGGAGCGAAGTTTTATGTTTTGGTGGTCGTTGCACTGTTGCATCATCTTGTAGCATTATTTAGTTTCATTATTTAAATGTGAGAACATGGGAGGCTGATTGAGCGTTATCAAACGCACCATGAAAACCTAACACGCGTGAGACAATGATGAGGCAATTTTAGGAAGGTTAACGATAAGATTTCTCCGTAGTGTAACGCCATATCACTTCTGATGTTTTACGCTCACCCTGTATGACGAGTGTCGTGGAGTTTTCACTCAAGTTTTAGCACTCGTCAGTTCTTTTAAGATGAGTTCTCGGTACCCATTTTATATGTACTACGTTATTGGGGTAGCCTGCGATGAGAATTATATAATTAGGCGTGAAGGAATGGTCCACTACCTTTGTGCGTGCTCATTCTGCCACAGGATTGAGATCCTAAGCATTGTGCTTAGCCTGAGCTCGATTGTTTCTGGTGTACTTGGATGTAGTTTTATTATCAGTTATTGGACGATGTAACGATTCGAATAAATCATTTCTCAATGCGTGTACTAGGCATTGTTTATGGGTACACTACATATCGGTTTTGAATATCATTTTGACAAGAGCATTAGACATATCAATACAGTGAATATTACTGACATTGCTTTCGCCTGTGGTTCTTGTGTGATCGTCCCGCAGGGTGGGTGTCTGTCGTCCTCTATAAAGGTATTATTGAATGGGATATGGAAAGGTGGCGCCACCGGAAACGAACGCTAGTTACCTGTGTATGGAAATAAGCGTCACTAGATGTAGGCTACGTCGCGATCGTTTGGTAATCGTTGGTTATTTCTTTGTGCAGTATTCTCAAACGTTGTCATTTTGCCTTGATAGTTAGCCGTATATTTTTTTTCTTCGCTCTTTCATGAGGTTGGCGTTCTGTTATGCTCAACGCTGTCATTCCCATAACGGCTGCAAGGTCAGTGGCCGCTGTGCCACACGGCACTTCATTTGAACTTGGGGTTAGGGGTAAGTGCACGTTTCTTAACTTTACACATCGATATTTTGAGTAGCGTATGTATTGAAAAGTTGGAGTGTTTCATTGACCGGTACAGTTAACCACGAACACATCCTCAGCGCAAAGTCCCTGCCTCCTTTCTTGCGGAAAACCATCTTGCTCCAGCTTTTCGTTTAATTTTTGGCCGGATGCTTTTTATTGACGAGGACGTAACGAATGGAGGGGATGCTCACATTTTGTGACAACAGTGTGCTCGAAGCTATAGCTTCACATATCAATTATCTCCTGGATGTCTGGGAGTATGTAAGCTGGTTACTTGTCTTGCACAGGTTTTCGACTTCCTGTTATGATGGTGTTACAGAATATAATCTTCAAAACACGATTCTTTAAGGTCGCTTAGACAAGTTTATAAGTTGCGGCATTGCGTACAGTCATCCTTGCTTTCTCGTTTACGCAGGTTGGCCAAGGTGTACACGAAGGCATGGCTGAGTGCCAAACCTACAGACGTATATTCGTTCAAGCTCCTTATAAGGGATTATCTGTTTTGGTTTCTTTTATGGGTTAGTTATACGAACACTATAATTATATGTGAACTAAAAGTTTTGACCGTGTTCTCTTGTACCGTTTTAGTATGACCCCGCCAAATTATTTTATATGGTTAGAAACGACAGGTATCAGGGTAGTTACAAATTCATTTGCGTGTAAAGATATCGTGATGATTTGGTATCATGTATTTGGTGCTGTCCACAAGTAGTGTGGATATGTCATGGACACTGCTTTCTCGACGAAGGTTAGTCTTATCAGCCCCATCTTTAGGGTGAACGCATGTTTTTGGAGGCTGGTTATAAGTGCACATTTTTACACTCTTTCATTTTAGGGTAACAATGAGTTGTGGTTTTAAGTAGCCTCATCTAGACTTCAGCTGAACATTGGCAACAAATTGAAATTCTTTGGACATTAATAACTGGTACCCTTTAAGTTGCGTGGTTTGTAATGGTTTTGTGTATAAGTGCTCCATGTTTATTTTCTAGCCATTCTCCTGCTGCCTAGTTGCGTAGCACATTCATGCTCTGCTTTGAGTCACGCGATTTTTTTTCTCAAGTTTGCCCTGATAAGGAATCATAAAAATTCCCAGATTATTTGGAAGCAGTTGCTGAGGCTATAGCTGCAGAGCATTTTTTTCCTATGTACCCTCGCAGTATGTAAAGTGATGTTATTTGGCACTGACCTTACAGCTCTTTTGAGGTTGCCACAAAAAGCACGTGGTAAAACATCACTGCGTTCTTAGTCGACCGATATTGGTGTGTTGTCGATACCACAGACATCCAGAAGGCTTGATAGCGTTTCGTCATGAGCAGTGGCGATGCGCGTTGCGTACACATGTGCATCACATTGCTGTATATCGGTCAGTGTAAATGTCGTCGAAAGACGATAGTCTTCCGCCGGCCGTACTACGCTGCGTGAGATATGGATGCCATCTGGCAGCGCCGTCGGAAAACATCAGTATGTAAAGAATCCCTGGGAAACTGCCAGGTGGCAGCACCAAATCATCGGTAGAGGCCAGTTTCGCGCATAGCGTCGCATTTTCAGTGCAGCCTGACAAACACGAGGGTCTTTAAAATTACGTATCTATGTAAATTCTAGTAAAGGAAGACACCACCTAATACATATTGATGTTCCGCCTCAGATATGCGTAATATTGGATTTCTCATCGACAATGTTCACCAGTATGAACGCAGCTACCAGTTCAAAATGGCTGGGCGTTAGGCAAGTGCTTAAACTTTGGCCGGGTGACTGAATCGTGTGACAGACAGACAAACAGAAAGACAAACCAAAATTTTTGCGTTCAAGTACCCAAGAAAGACTATCGTCTTTAAAAAAATAGGCAATTTTCCTGAAGAATGCCCGAAACACTTTTTTAATTTATCTCTCTAATGCTTTTTTTCCCTTTCTTCGGTCATCTTCCGTCTTGTTACACCAGTTTACCACCTTGCTCTTGTAACGGTTCTCAGATGGCTTGGCCCGGCTACCGACGTCTCGGGGCTGTCGCATTGGGCTGGTGATCCTAAGTGACCGGGACGGAATCCCGGCTGCGGAGGCAGCGTTTCCAAGGAGACGAATTGTTGAAGCCCGTGTACTGCGCGATGTAAGTGTACGTTAAAGAACCCTGGGTGGTGGAAATTTCCGGAGGCCTCCACTGAGGCATCTCGTTATTGTGTTTTCGGGGCATAAAACCCCGAACTCCAATCATCACAGATCCTGCCATCGGCACGAAACCGCGAGGTAGATGTCTTGGTCTGTGATAATACGTGTGCTTGCTAATAAAGGCAGTTTAAGATAGACTGCGGTTGCTGTTACTTCCCGCTTATGTCATGTTTTTCCTGCTGAGCGGTCAAGGTTTTTACACGAAAGATGGAACAAACATTACTAAGCGCACAGCTACAAACAGCCGAAACCGTAGCAAGAAAAAGAATTATATGCAGAGCAAATTCTAGCCGCAAAGCTGCTACGATTTGCCCTGCCATTATCTGTGGTTTAATTTTTGCCAAAGTTGCAACAAGGCTTTCACATTGCTGCCAGTTAAATTTCACAGCTGCGCCCACAAGCGAGAAGCACGCATTGCGTTTTGATGCTACCAAACGAGGAACAATAATTACGCCTTTGTCGCGCGTAAATCAAAATGTGACAGCTATGTTTGACAATGTCATCGTCATTGAGTGCTTTTCTCGGCTGATGCACTTCCGTCAACTCGGTTAAAGATTTTCAAGCCATCGTGAGGCGAAGAGAGGGAAGCGTGCACAAGAGTTCAAGAAGCACAGCGGCGTCCTCAACACGCTGCTGCCTCTGCCGTGTGCAGATATATGTTCTAAGGTCACCTAAAACACTCCGATGAATTGTTGAACCATTCCAGAATGTCTATTAGGCATAACAACCACATGCAGCAATATCTGTTGCACAGGTAATTTATGAAGGAATAAAAGTTTATTTCGCTGGGGTGAAGAACACATTTTGGACTGACAAGCATTTGATAATGCTCTCAGTTGTCACAAAAGGTAAAATGCTTACGATACGCAGATTGTCACAGTTCAGCCGCTTTGTCATCTCTTTGCATACGTTATGGCGGGAGACGACCAACCATACTATGTGGGCCGTTTCTACAAGTCGCGGTCCCTAAATCTCTCCCCTCGCCTTTACGAAAAAGTAAAATTTTCTTGCTTCACAAAGCTCGCACACATGCCCGATGACAGTATGGCATAGCCTCGTTTGCTAAGCCTCGTTGTCCTTCCAGTCACCGCAGATGTCATGTGGCAGCGCCTTCAAGCTGGAAACGATAAAGAGATAAATGAGTTTGATTTCAATGTTTATCATCATGCGAAAGATATATAAACCAAGGGCCTTGGTCGCTTTGGTGGACTTAGCGATTCAGCTAACAAAGCGGCCAATTACGTGCTCAAAGAAACCGCGATCGCTGCTGTTAGCATCGCAAGCTCAATATTCGATTGCAGTCCGAATCAGCTAGGCAGTACAGTATGCCCTGGCAACGTCTCGAATAGCAGTATAGGATTATGTAACAACAATTTCGTATGAGTAAATAACAGAGTTACATTAACAACGGTAACCGGAGACCGACAAATGTTCTGCACACCAATCTGCTGATCAGTTGCGCTGTACTGCACACTTCAGAACATACTTAATGTGAAATTGAAGTTCTGCGGAATTCCGCAAGGCAGAGTAACATTTTATTCAAGGGTACACCGGTTTGTAGCAACTGGTACAACAGTTTGTAGTAACGGCAATGGTACACTGGTTCGTAGCGAACATTTATCCCATGACCAAGACGACCATCAACTAAGCATTAGTTTCTGAGAACTTCGTATGGATTCCCTGTAGGTATGTAATACAAATGGCTTGATGCCAATTTTTCGTTGCAGAGAATATTTAATGTGCCAGAACTTGTTTCAAATCTAATACGCCTCCAACAAAGAAAAACACTGGCTATCCCGCAAACGAGAGTACAGTCGTGAGGATGGTCAACATAAACACAAGGGAGCGCGTGCAACGTAGTAAGCTGAGTGACGGCCACCTAGCCTCACGTATGAGGAGCATTGCCATAGCACTGCTGCATGATCCTTGGCAGAACTGCTTCAGCAAGGCCATCACGCTTGTCTCGTTATCTGAGAGTGCGCTCACACATCGCGATGCACGCAGTGGTGCCAAAAACCTCGCCGTTAAAACATTGCGCACGTGTCAAGACCCAAGTTTGTGTAGCAGTCGTTGCTGATGGGGCCCATTATCTCCTGTGTACGCTAACCGTGCTCACGACTGGTACGTGTAAGTAAGCATAACATTCGTGCCGCTAAAGCACATTACTTGGAGATGGCACTAGTAACAACTTTAAAGGACAACTCCGGTGATTTTTAGTGTCCACTGATTTTTCAGGAAATTTTCAATATACATTCTCCTCGGTACTGTGATAATATATACGCCAACCGAGCGCTTAGCAAGACTTCTTAGCTTTCCTGGAAATGAATTTAAAAAAATGTGGATGATCCCTCTGTCACAGGAATCTCTATAACAATGAAGCGAAGCCAGTCTTCGCAAAATTGAAGAATGCATAAGCGGCAGTCTGGCGCATCCAGGCGCTAACGGGAGATAGCTTGAGTATTGTGAACATGTGAACACGTTACATACACACCAACGGCACCTCGACACGACACAGCATACGGATGCTCGACAGTTGTGCACGATTGAAAGTTCTCGAACGATTCACATTGTTCCTGAAACACTGTATTGCCACGCGCCAGAGCTCTGCGCTAACCTGCCGTAAACAATCAGCGTCCGCAAACGGTGACACCTTCCAAGCAGAACCGAGCAGCTTGTCAGCGGATCGTTTTGTGAACACACACACCACTGCAGCGACAAGACAATCATGTGCTGGTCGACGGCCGTCTTTGCGTTCCTGGAGGAGTATGCGTCGCAGCTCAACACGCAAGACAAATTTTGTAGCGGTCGCGTTCCTACTTCGCCCGAGGAATGCACCGTCACGACACCGCCATGCGGCCGTGCCCCTAACTTCCGCGGCGGTCGAGACGAGACCACCGAAGCACTGACTACCGGCGCGAATTAGAATGACCATCTGCTTCGCTCTACCCATCTTTCCTAGATGGCGGTATCACCACAGCGAACCAAGAGTGCAGTAAGGGAAGGCAATGTTAATTTAAGAGTAATCTTGCTGGTTAAACCCCACAGTTCATTGTACTAGACACCTTTACGTTAACTGGACAGCAAATAAATGGAAGTTGAAGAGCGCTGTAGTGAACATATAAGGCCCATCACTTCCCTTTGTGAGAAATGCTTCGGTGGTGTATTGGTAGAGCATCCAGCTCCTCTCGTCAAATCCAGGGTGATGGTTGGTTCGAGTCCAAGTGGATGGACTTTTTCATTGGGAATATATGTGATTTTTTTCAGAGACCCACTTCCGTTGCGGAAGTACGTCACAGATTTCTTGGTGGACCCCGCCATAAAACACTTTCGTGTTAAAAAATATTTAGCGGATTATCCCGCCGACCATCCTGTATGTTTTGCGTCATCACCTTCAACGCTGCCTATCCAAGCCAGCGGGTCGTCAAACGCAAAATGGCCATAGTTCAGCATTCAAAACGTCGCCGTAAAGTTCAGGAAGGCTGGCATAAATGAATACTTCGGTGGATGACCTCGCCACTCATTTTTCTGTTGGTGGGAAGCCTGTGACGCCACCGCAGACGCTGCACGAAGCGTCTACCCGTTTCAGTTTGAACACGCATCTCAGTCGGTTATTTAAAAATTATTGGTGCATTTCTGAGCACACTGAACGATCCTAGCTGCTAGAGGAATATCAATACCATTGGGAAACATCGATATCAGAACACGGAAAAAAAAACCCGCCGGAGTTGCCCTTTGACAGAAGCGACTGCGGAAACAACACGACAGAACCGAAATCTTACCCCGCCTGAACGAAGCTGTTTTGAACTGAACTACATAAGTAATTCAAGCCTTTTTGAAACAGCTTGGCTCTTTCAGTAGGCGGATATCGGCATCTTCGAGGCAGGCATGCCTTTCGAACGTCAGTATTAAAAAAAAACAGGCGTACTGGAAGTGGACACTTTAGTGGAAGTTTAAACGAAACAATAAGGAGCAGGAATCGTTTCTGGTACTTTTTTTGGTAGCACCTGCCACACGTAATGACGTGTTACAAGAAGGGTAGATGGTCTGAAAGCGCTCAGCTTTAAAATTATAAGGGCACTTCAGGGTCATCGACAACGTCAGCTAAAAGCACGGCAGCCTTAATGAGGATAAGCGCAGCTCTAAGGTCTGTGTCGCGTAAACCTGAATGCCACAGTAAATGCTGTTGAAACTGTAACAAAAATTTTTTGTTCTTACCTCGAAGGTTTGTCAAGGTTGCCTGGCGTTCGAACGACCTCTGTTGACACAAAGATGGCCGTCTAGCATCCTTTCACGGCCTAGCGCTGAGTAACGGCAGCGACGGCCTGTTTTACTGAATCAAGGTCTTTGTAGTCACCCCACTTGTACGACTCGAGATTACCGCGGACCATCTTGCGAAGCACCGCTGTTTCTGCGTCGGTATAGCCCTGAGGTGGTCTGTAGACCGCAACGTATGCCGGGGACTTCGGGAAGGCGAGGCAGTAAAATTCCTGGAACGCCTTGTCGGGGTCTTGGTCAGGAACAATGGCGCATACGTCGGTGTACTCTTCGCCCGTGTTACACGAGCACCGAGTGCCGTTTTTGTGACACATCAGCCTCATGAAACGACTCTGCATAAAATCATTATTTTGTTTTGTAGTTGAGGAACGTGGTAAAGGACCCAGGGACCAACCAAGCCTTTCGGCATAAGCCAGGAGTACATGTGAACTACACAACGCATGTCGACTGCCTGGGTCGGCGATGCCTTGAATATGCTGACGCAGTAGAGACACCGCATCTGGAACGGGCATTCCTTTGACTTTCGGAATGGGAAGATACCTGTTGTCGTCCAGACTGTACAGTTTACCAGCTTCCATGCAATGGAGGTGGTAGCACAACTTGTCCAAGCTTGCAGCTGCCATGCCGAATAATGCCTGTATTTGAAAAAAAAAAACACTGACCTCGATCCTTGATTCGGTAGTCGTGCTGCGGCTATGCTGTTAGTACATCAGGTGGCGTGCTGTGCCTTTTCCTGATGTATTAAGCTGTTTTCTTATATCTGCGTTCTTCCTAGGCTGATATGCGCAAAGTAAGGGCGCACCTCCTGTTAGGCAACGGCTTGATATCTCGAACCAGAACACTACAAAGAAGATAACTGCAGGCGTGCTTTGACTATGACGAATATTTCTATTGAATCTGAGTGTTTAGGTTACATGGGAATGCACTGAGACAATTGCATGGCATTTGAGACTCGCTGACTTATCAGTAACAGTTTGCTGTTTTCTCGGCTGTCTCTAAAGGAAGATAAGATGCCCAAGAGATTAGAGGAACAGTGAACTGATATCTATATTACGAAGGTCATCGAAGTCGGTTGGCGGTGCGCTTCTGTAAGGGTGCACGCATAGCGCAGTTTCAAATCACACAGCGCAATGCAACTTGTATGCAGAAAGGAAGCATCCGTGTAAACGACCACGAGTATGTGACGTCTATTGCGAAATCAATTTCGGTGCGAGATAATTCTTGACGGCGCACATCGATTATATCTGAGCCCAGTAATTCCATGATTGCTATTACGCAAACTATCATAACTTTGTAATTGTTTCGTAATTGCTTTTTGCGCAAGTTCAAATGGGCGTGGGTTACCGTCCGGGGCTGAGCTGCCTATATAGATCGGTGATTGGTTGGGATTTACACTTACGCTCGGTAAGTTTTTTGTTGGGGCATCTCAAACATGGCCCGGCATGTTTTCTTCGCATGTCAATGTCTTTCGAGGTAAGTACGCTGATAAGGGTCAACATGTCGAACCGGATGACCATCAGGTGATCCTAAAGCACGCGTGTTGTTATTCTGGACATGGCATTATTCATTCGCCAGCGATGCTTCTAGAATAAGAATCGCCGGAATGCATAGGCTAGGTAGAATTCATTCCCAATAGTGAAATGTATGAGCAATGGAAACAGCGCAAGTACCATAAGGGGGAAGGTGGCCGGAGAGAATAATAGGAAAAATGTTTGTACATACCGTAACACAATGCAGTAGTTGAGGAATTACCTACAGAAATCAACCGCTGTAGCAGGGGCGGGGGGGGGGGAGGTGGCTTTACGACTGCAATTCGACCACCTTGAACAAAAATAGCCCGTATGGGCGTTCGGTACTGCTTATGTGCCTTTCTCTAGCCAAAAGTGCCGCATAAGATGAGGCCGATTCGTTGTTTTTCAGGCGTTCTCAAGTATTCGAGATGGTGCGAATATATTGTTAAGCGCCATTCCGCACACTTAGTGACGCATCCTGCCTCGCCTGAAGGAATGCACTAAGAAGATGGTGAAGACGACGATCAGAGCAGCACTCGTGCTGATGCTCTGTCAACTTGTCTGCTGCTGTCTTTCGTTGCATATATTGTGTAAATATAATTTCTATACTGTTTTCGTTACTTTTCTCTCCGTGGAATTTTTGGTGGAGATGCTGGGTACAGAAGCTTCGGTAACGTATGCAGAAACGGCGCAGGAATCGATAGGAGAGATGTTGGCTTGATCCATACCGCCTGGGATATGTTGCGTGCGCCAGGTGAAGTTCAATATGGGTAGCGATGTTCCATGACCCGTCATTATAACAAGAGCGTGAGGAAGGGTGACATTCTTCGCCAATAGGTAGGTAGGTAATATACTTTATAGAAGTTCTGAAGAAGTCACTCCGCTCCTTTTACTGAGGGAGGACATCATGCCGCTCACACGTTGGGACGGGAAGTCCAAGCCTCAATGCCGCATCGTGGGCCTTCTAGACTTCCCTGAGTTGATGGAACCAGTCGTGACTCTTTATCAATGATTGAAAAGTGTCTTGAGAGATTGCTTGTGACATGTGGTGCTGTAAAAAGGGCACCCCCAGAGCATGTGGCTAAAATATCTGTATCCGCCGCAGTCGGGACATGAAGGGGAGACCTTCGCGAAGGGAACATAGATGAGAAGGCTGAGGTACGAGTGCGTTTGTAATAACCTCATCGTAACCGATTGAGAACGTGAAAGGTTTCGATGGAGCAAGGAAATGCCCCGTGAGCAAGCTGATAATGCTCTGTGACTTCGTTAAAGGTGTAAAGTATGTCCCTAAAGCGGGGGGGGGGGGGGGGGGTTAGGGGGGAGTTTCGTCTCTGCCACTATCGGACCAGACCTGTCGCTGATTCCAGCCGGGGCACCGACGCCGGAGAGCCCGACGCGGCAAGCGAGAGAGACCTCGCGCACGAGCTTGGGCCAATTCGTTGGCGTTGACAAGACCCTGGGAATCGTCTGTCCAGTTGTCGCGTGTAGTCTGATATCTATATCTTCTAAGGACTTCAAATCCCATTTTGACAGTCCTATAGATGAGTTTGGTAGGCTGCCGGCCATCGTAACTGGTGGTGGCATATTCCGCTGTTGGTCTTCCTTGATGAATCGACAGAGCCGTTTTGCGAAAGCGCCGAATATGGTTCTAAGAATCACCTGTCCTTGGTTTCACCAGCATAGTGTAGGAGCTGTATCTTTAAAGGATGCAGAATTCACACATTAGACATCAAAATGCCGAGTTCTGTGACAGGAGTATGTGATAAGAGTATGGATTAAAAAAGTATGTTTTAATGGTAGTTTGCTCGGGACACACAAGCTTAAAATTTAAGGCAGTGAGAGGAAAAGGTGTCACGAACTACAGAACCGGGCAGGAGAAGAAAGCTGCTCGAACTAGTGTGAAATTCGTAAAACTCCGATTTCTTGCCATCGGCGACGACCTTTTCCGATGAATGCCAAAGCAGCAACGAACAACGCGATAATACTTCGCAGAATTACATGTCGAGGAAACAAAAGAACATGCTGGTGAGATTATGGATTCTTGCGTAACCCGAGCACAAAAGTTATGCTGTTTCGCAAAGACACAAATAAAGTATACGCAGAGGGAAACAGCAGAAGCGCGCCCTAGGTTGTCTTCGTGTGTTTCCTTCTTTTCCAGGTACTCTAAAAGCATTGTGAGAAACGCGATTCGCAGTGCTATTTGCTCATTCTTAACGAACAATGCAACAGGCCTTCTCCATCGTCTTCTACTTCTAGGTAATGCATCACGCATTGGGGAAAACATTTCTGAAAGATTTTGCCGTTAGCCAGAGTAATCTCTTCCATAGAAATGCAAACGAAACTCCGACGAGGTGCTGTTCCTAAAAAAAAGAAACTTTCAGAGAAGACGACAATCGGACGAACTTTCATTTGTTTGGGAGGTAATGCATCGGTTGAAATAAAAAGGAAATGTCGAACCAAATGGTGTCAAAAAATAATAAGGTCTCGATTTCTACATGCGAACCTGGTTGTAGAGAATAAGACTTCCGTGTGGAAGCAGAGACGTTCTTATGCTTTTCTACGACACAATTCTAGGATCGCGTTGCGTCCTTATTTCTTTCACGCTATTAGTTTTCTACCAGAGAAGATTTCCTACGATTCTAGATTTGACCAATCTCTCTGCTTATTATCGTTTTACATCAAGCCTTCGCCCCGCAAGGCTATTCGCTTGGACGTTCAACAGGAAGAATACAAGTAATACGACGAAGTTTCACTCAAGGAGATTTACTTGAACCTAGGCTTGTTCCAGGAAAGCGAAGGGAGGAAATAGAAGATGATGTAGTATGAAAGCATCGCCAAGTTAACGAAGTGAGAAAGATTGCTGAGGTGGGAAATTGACATTGAGCAAAAATAAAACGAACTAAAAACAAGGAAGTTGTCATCAGTGGAATACGAGAGAACATTGTTGAGCTGGCGAACACGACAAGCTATTGAATTTCATATTGCCGAGATGTATTTCTGAATAGTGATGGTACAAGAAGTTGTCAATTTGCAGGAGCACGTCATGTGCTTCTGACGCGCAGGACTGCGCAAGACTTCTGCTGCCCTATGTCGACAGTGGACACTTTCGGCAACGACGATTCAATGATCTGTTCAGAATTTCTCAATTCCTTTTGACAGCTTATACTGGAAGCTGATTGTGATGGACCACCTGTCGCGACACTGTGGTGCGACATAACATATCTTGAGCGAACTCACGTTGAACCTCCATTCCTAAATACGCACAAAATCTATTTTACCGTCTTCCTATAATTTCAATCAACCACTTCCCGACCAAATGTTTGAACGGTCTTGTAGCACCTAGAGGGCGAGATGGATAGCCTTATCAGTCGCATGACGTGCCGTAGGACCATGCGTAGTGTTAGGAGCGGATACCGTGTTCTGTCAAAACAGTAATGCTCTTTCTACATAGGTGATATTGGGTTCAGCAGGAGAACACAGCATTGTTTTTGTTGTGTCCCTGATCGGAGCCGCGCTGAGTGTGCAAGGTGCTGCTTTGGTGCTGAGGTGCAGGATACCTGAATTGGATGAAGCGTGTAACCCACTCCACTACTCATGATCGTTGCAGCGTGGCTTGCTGCCATACTTTGCTGCTTGAGTGAAATATATCTTATTGCCTTAATGAGTAAAAAATTTTCACCAACGTATGTTTATTACTCCTCTGACGAACATAACTTTGGATAAGGGGCTCTGTAAAAGTCACTTTGTAATGGGTTTCAACTCGGGAGCAAGACGATACCGGGGACGTCGCTCTACCAGCTGAGCTAACTACGATTCTAGGAATTCGCAGCGCGAGCGCGAAACAATAGACATTTTTTAGTGCAAGGGAATGGCAAAGGAGTTCTGCGAAAATCAGCTTCGACTTCAAGTTGTCGATCAGTCCACCCTCCCGCAGCCAATTGCTAGCTTTCCCGTTAGCTAATTGGCTGCGCGACCGCTTTGAACATGCGTTCGTCTCGAGTTGGAACCTCGGACCAGTATGATTTCTTTGTCATTAAGGAGCGTCCGTAACTACAAATTCGTATGAATTTTCTCGCAGCTTTGTGCTACAGACGAGTGTACACTTCTTTTCTCGTTCATTTTCGTGAACATGGTAGCTAACATATTGAACATCTAGATAACTTACCGTATAGAACTAGTAGAGTATCATAACCCACTGTGGCTCAAACAGGTGGCGTGTGACGAGGTTATCAATATACGGCATGGTTCTTCAAGCTGGGTCGACTGACCTTGCATGGTTAGACCTTTTGCCCGAAATTCTAGGCGCCAATTGTTTAGTAAAGATTGCTTAGTAAAGATTGTTTAGCACCTGGGGCAGGCCTAACATTGTTGACGAAAGTAAGCATATAGAATAACAGAGAAGGTGTCCGTGCTCTTCAGGTCGAGTGAATCATAATATTATCACGTACCTATAACATTTTGTGCGGAAAAATGCACAGGGAACTATTACACTTCTGACCTCTTTGCTTTCCAGTTGGAGCGCGACGCCTGCTTGCATTTCGACAACAATGGGTAAGGGAAATTCCTTTTCTGAAAATAACAGGAGCATTGTTGTGAGGAAAGTTATCGTACAAGTGCATTACTTATGCATGTGACGCGTGGACTTGCCTCAAGGCTACCTCGTACAATCTGCCGTAGTGTGCTTTAAAGATTTCTTGAGCTGAGGAACTATAATCGGTGGCAAAGTCAGTATGAGTCCTGCAGCCGCCTCTACGATTGTTGCTGCCCTCATACCCGTCGCGGTTCTTGGCGAAGACACGTCCGTCGTCTGCGGTAAGCACGAAAATTTTCGTTCACTAGTCGCTGAAGAAACACAAGGATATGTGCCACTTCAAGTCGCGAAGAGCTGCGTCCATGGCTCGTTCAAAAGATCCAAGCGCATTAGAGAGTTCAAACTTCGAGACCTTATGTTCAAATAAGCCGCCCAGTGCCCAAAAGTTGTGTGGGGGGTAAACGTCTGTCATAGATACTAGCCAATGCCCATAGTGCAAGCGTAGATATTAGAGTGGACCCAAGCTTGCACAGAGGCTGCAGCACGCGGAGATGACGACGATGGATATGAGAAAGAATGAACAGAAGACGACGTCTACGAAATAGAGCAAGAATATGACGGCAGCGAGGAAGAGGAGGAAGAAGTGAGCGAGGTAGTAAATAGGAGGAAGATAGGATAATGAGGAGTGCGAATGACTACAATGAATTGGACTAATCAGAAGACAAAGAAGAAGAAGAGAAAGAAAACGACAGCGAAAGAACAGAGGAAGCAGACGACGACGACGAAGAGCATAGAGAAAAAGTAGACAATGGAAATGCAAGAATAGAGAGAGCAGAAGTTGATTGAGAACAATGGGAGAGCTTACAGCAAGTCTACCTTACGGTGCAACTGTTTTGCGCTTGTGCGTAGGGCTGAGAGTCCTTTTTTCTCATTTTGAGTGATAGCGGCAGAGAGCATCACCGCCACTTTCAGCTATTATGACTTGTCCATTATACTCTAAGAGGTCAGATATTGTGCTTTTCATGTGCGGTCAATGGCATCGTCGATTCACACTGGGGAAAAATGTCCTTGCGAGGGATTCTTTTAAGTGGTGGTTGTCCACAGAGAACTGTGTCGCATCCACTTTACCACACACAAGGACGAATGGGGAAATGCAGGTACTCTTATGTTTGTCTCGTCTAGCGGCGAAAGTTGTTGCCGACCTGTTCGTCGACAGCGTGACGTTGTGCAGGAGATACACGATAGGGACGTTGCCAGTGGACTTCCAGTTCAGAGAAGATTCCCCTGTGAGAGGCACAGAAGCTGAGGTACTTTTTCCCAGCGATGCACTGTCACATCGTTGCATCGCTGGGCAAGAGGTCGCATCTAGAAACACAGCCCTGAGTACACTGAAACTAGAACGGTAATTCTGACCCGATATCTGGATAACTTGCACGACCTTGATCGTTCCACAACGACAAGACATTTTAATCGGAGGAGTATCAAGGTGTATGGGAACGGGGTGCAAACACACAGCTGGTGCTGGAAGCCTGTCTCACGTCCACTGTGGCAAAAGGCAGCTGCAGACTTTTCTTAATAACGAAGGGTTGGTACAATGTCTGAGGACACTGCGATTCACGTGCACGATCGTTGACGCGTTCGGTGCAGCGTGGGTGTCAGCCTGGACAGAGCTTAATTGGAAGAGAAAAAGTGTGGGCGAACATAAAATCCAGAAAAGACGAGGGTGATATCAAGGCCTATGCGCAGTGCACAACGACATTTGGCTGGAGACCAATCCTAGCCGAGAGCAAAGTCATGAGAGCCTGTGGGAAGGTTGGTCAATTTTATGACGTGTGGAATGTCATACGTTCTCACTGTCAACACGAGCAGTGGAAGCCGCTCAGGGCTGAATATGCCATGCAAGATCTGTGCGAAGGAGCCGTCGAGAATCGCCTTTTTGTGCAGTGCATGGTGACTCCGAAGTAAGCGGCAGTTTTGCGTCCATAGCATATACGGCGGGTCTCGCGGCCGTGGGTGCAGATGCGCGAACGCTGTCTACAAGCACCTCTACCCGTCCGCCGGAGATTTTTGAGGATTCACATTTCGGCTATCTGACAGGCTTTACCTCTTGGACTGCGTTTCGTTATCATCTAGCCGAGTTATTGACACTACGTCCTCAAGAGTTAGCGGCGGTGTGGAGACGGCGAACGGTGGTGGGTGGTCGCTGTCGGGTGGTATTTCGGTGACTGAGCCGTAGGACGATCGGTATGCGGACTGGTGGACTGTACTATCATACGTCGCTAAGCGGCCGCAGGCAATAGGAGTAGCATGTGAAGTGACACGTAGCCACATGCAGAGCATCTTTGCCGATTGTTCAAAGTGTGCCGCCGGTTAGCTGGCGCATGCCCTCTACAAGACGCTTTGTAAGGAGCGGCTAGCTTGGGCTAGCCGCTCCTTGGGCTAGCTATCCAAGTTTACATCTGCCTTATGTTAGCTTCACAGCAAGGCTCTGCCTTGCTGTGAAGCTAACATAAGGCAGATGTAAACTTGGATAGAGTGGTTCGGGGGCCTCGCAACGAAATCATCAAAGCTAAGTGGCGCTCCTAACGTGGCCATTAGGGGCATGACAATGACTTCGGTGTCTCTAAGTGGTGCAGTGATGAGCACATGTTGCTTCTGGCCTGAAAAAAGCCTCAATGGTTCCTCGCTCACTCAGGGTGGAGGGTGGAGGCATTGCATTTATATGGAAGCTGTATATGGCGACAGACCGAAGGCCATGAAGGATAGCTGGCCGGAACTTCTTTCCGAATGAATTCTTTCATTTCGAAAAGCAGCGCTGACTGGTCAAAGATGGTTGTATCGAGTAACGAGGGTTGTTGCAGACTGGGTATTCTTCGCAAACAACACGTGGAACTGATCGTCCTATATTCCTTCGGCGAGGTTAACGGTTTTGTTGGGCATTACGGCGATGACACTATACGGAAGTCCAGGGCCCATATTCACAGAGACAGCTCACACTAAAAGATGTTCGTAAGCGAATGCTTGAGCCAATCCTGAAGATGGGCCAATAATTAGCGCAGCCATCTGATTAATTCTAAAGAAAGCACTTATGAAAGAGATGTTTAGTCACCACTATACAAGGGAACACATGTCTAGGCACCTATATACTCTTGTATGGTGGTGAAGTGTCGAGGCCCGTGTATAGTGCGATGTCGGTGCACTTTCAAGAATCCCATGTGGCCGAAATTTCAGGAGCCCTCCTCTGTGAAAGTTTGCATAATCGTGCCGAAGTTTTGGCACGTCAAACCCCAGAAATAAGTCATGTATTCATGACTTCTCAGTATTGATTGATTGATTTGTAGGGTTTAACGTCCCAAAACCAGTTCTGATTATGAGAGACGCCGTAGTGGAGGTCTCCGGAAATTTTGACCACCTGGGGTTCTTTAACGTGCACTGACATCGCACAGCACACGGGCCTCAACATTTCGCCTCCATCGAAATGCAGCCGCCGCGGCCGGGATTCGATCCCGCGACCTCCGGATCAGCAGCCGAGTACAATAACCACTAGACCACCGTGGCGGGGCGACTTCTCAGTATGACATCCATGATATGATGTTGGGCGGTCTAAATATGCACTTGTATTTGAGTAGACCTTTTGTGAAATGCATTATGCTGTACAACATCTTCAGTCTTTTGTTCTTCCTCCACATTTCGAGCATTGCCACACCAAAGTCTCCTTTGCAAATGGGAAGCTAAATCGTCATCTGTGATAGCTAAAGAGAAACCTTACTGCTAGATTTGTGCACATTATAGCACGATGACGTCCTTTTGTAACCACGGGTCCCAGGTTGTGCAAGCATACTCGAGTACAGGCTGGACGTTCACATCATACAGTGGAGCGCAGAGCGCGCGGTATTCTATGCAACTATGCACAGGCAACACATATTGTGGTACAAGGCATATTAGGATATAATGACAAACAGGAAGCGAGGTAGTTGTCAAATTATCTACAAATATAACACAGCCGCATCGCTAGTTAAGTAGCACCATGCTCTCGCCGATTGTTTGCCTCTTTTGCAGTCCTACTGCTGTGTTCAGGGCCTGGCTCTAAAAATAGAGAATGACTGTTTCAGACATATTAATGGTAGCAACATGCACTTATGCATAGCTTATGATTGCATCTATGTGTGATAGCATTAAGCACAGTGGGGGTGTTCTTATGTAGCTTGAACTATTTCAGTCACAGCTGCATGTACAGAATAATTACAGCCTCTATCATTTTATTATTATGCAAAAAGTATTTATTGCTGTCAATTGCCCCAATGGAAAAATTACGAAACTAATTATATTTTCAAATGATATGCATAAGTTCTTAGAGAAAGACATAACGGCATTAGTGTCCTCTATTCTTCTCAGGGTCCTTCAGTCGCGGCTACATAAATGGTAAGTTATTTTACGAAATATGTTTGACAAGTTCGGTAAGTTAAGGAGGTTGGCATTGGTGTATAGCTGAAATGTGTTGCGTAAAAACAACTAAAAAGGAAGGGTGCGTAGACCAGACTGGGCACCGCTTGAACCGTTGTTCAAGCGAGCATGAGAGCTCTTTGAAATGGGCTCCATTTTCCAGTCTGGGCCTACATTGCCGTCGCTGTGGTTGAAAACCACTCTGTGAACTAAGCTCTGTTTTATTTCTCCACTGGCGTACGAATAACTTGTGAAACAACAGAGGCATACAGCATTCGCTAGCAGGGCGTTATGTGCGTATGCTTAACTCACAGAGTATGAAAGTGGTGTTTAATGCGTCAGCAAAAGCCGAGGTACCAGATGAAGCCCTTCGCAAGAGTAACTCCTGCTGCCTGCGCGTGCCGAGCTTCAGCCGTGCAACATGAATCGCTTCGGTTTAGGATGAACGTCTTCCACTTGGAATGAGGCGTACACTTTTGAAGTTCGCCTCTGTTAGACACTCGAGAATAGTCAATGGTCCGGCGTAGTCCGCGAGTACATTTTGGCACGAGCTACATGCTCCTACGGCGTCCACAGCTATACGAAGTCGCCAGAGACATAGGTGACCCTTATGTAGTCCCTATCGTAGCATGCATTGGCGCAGTCTTGTGGGGCCAATGTGCTTAAGAGAGCAAGTAGGTGGACCTCCTATAATCGACACTGTCTCACAATAGAGGAACCGTCGCGAATAACAAGAAAAAAATATGATCTGTATGACGAGACCGACGAGCGTAGATGTATAGGAAGGGCTATAGCAGGTGGTGTCGTGTGGTTGAAAATGTGCGTAACGAATATTAGGGCTTCATACTAATCCTTCCCCTCGCATAGGCTCGTCCGCCCCTGTGGTGTAGTGCTTAAAGTACTCGGCTGCCACCCAAAAAACGCGGGTTCGATCCCGGCCACGGCGGTCGTATTTTCGATGGGGGCGAAAATGCCAGAGGCGCGAGTACTGTGCGTTGTCAGTGCACGTTAAAGAACCTCAGGTGGTCAAAATTTCCGGAGCCCTCCACTACGGCTTTTCTCTCCTTTCTATCTCTTTCATTCCCTTTCCCCTTCCCCACGGACTCTTAGCCGGGCTCCCGACATGGGCTGCAGAAATTAGCGTCGCGGTGGTGTAGTGCTTAAAGTACTCGGCTGCCACCCAAAAAACGCGGGTTCGATCCCGGCCACGGCGGTCGTATTTTCGATGGGGGCGAAAATGCCACAGGCGCGAGTACAGTGCGTTGTCAGTGCACGTTAAAGAACCTGAGCTGGTCAAAATTTCCAGAGCCCTCCACTACGGCTTTTCTCTCCTTTCTATCTCTTTCATTCCCTTTCCCCTTCCCCCACGGACGTTTAGCCGTGCTCTCGACATGTGCTGCAGAAGTTAGCGTCCTTTCCTAACCCGAACCACAATCAATCAATCAATCAATCAATCAATCAATCAATCAATCAATCAATCAATCAATCAATCAATCAATCAATCAATCAATCAATCAAATTAGCGTCATTTCCTTAACCAAACCACAATCATCATCATCATCGTCAGACGCTGTGGACCGGATAAATCGATGCACACCGTTTTTGTCTTCTTATTCAGCTTGCACGTGGAACACGTGCGCCCACCAGCCGCACTTTTGCCAGTGTAGGAGTGGGCTGAGGGCATGCACGCAAAAGAAAGAAGCTCGTGTGGGAACGTCGCACATTGGGAACTACGTAGTAGTGGGCGTGCACTCTTGGGGACGAGAACTAACGAAGGTTATGGTGATAGCTTTTTCACACACCACACACCAGTTATGAACAACTTCACATTAAAAGTTATACATCGTAAACACTAATTTTCGCGGTTTCACGTGCGGAAGTCACATCACAATTGCGAAGTACGCGTTCCTGAGGAAGTTTCAGTGAATGGGAGCTCGTCTGTGTTCTCACGCGCACTTATATTTACGTTCACGTTGAAAAGGATTAGCACGTAAGTTGCGGGGGTCGTTGACTCTATGAAATGGAGCTTTTCCCAAGCGTTTCCCAAGCGTTTCCCAAGCGTTTCCCAAATGCGTTTCCCAAGCTTACTAGTCTGACATCCTAGCTGATAAGTTAGCAGGGAGGTATTAGGTATTAAGCAGTAGTGATAATGTAGAATACGTTGACCGTAGTTGAGCTACCTTCGGTAACAGCTGTGCCCAGGGTATATCCATAGCGCAGACCTCACAGATGTCATAAAGGCAACGATGTCCACTAGGCCTCTGTAGGCGGTAGTGGTGGCAAGCGATAAAAGACCTCTAAGCGTAGGAAAAAATAAATTTTATCCTTAACAATGAAAAAGTACTGAATGCTACAGGCAACGGCCTTTGTAGTGGACGTGGGCTACGAAGAGGAGGTTGCCACTCTCTAAGCTAGGACACGTCCGATTTCTCCGTGGTTTTTTTTTCAGGAGAGGGCTAACCTGTGCGGCAGGGTTCGTGCCCAAGCATGCTTAGATCTTGATGGCGATGCATGTAGCAGTGGTTGTGACATCTTGGGGGTAATGGAGAACTCGGGAGAGCGTTACGGCCGTGGGCAGCAACGTGTTTATAACAGCTGTTGCTGAAAGTGCGTCTATGAATGTGGTGGCTAGTACCCTTGAATAATGAGGCACTTGAGATCTTGCAGCAAAGAACCAAATAAAATTGTTGTTAAAACACTCCCTTGAATGCGCCACTTGTAACTCTCGAAACATGATTTTATGCAGAGTGCTGGCACGTCCCAAAGAAAGGACAAGATTCATGCAGGGGGTGCGAGAAATGGTACTACAATCACTCCTCTAAGAAGTGCGAGACTTTTATGAAACGAGGATGTATAGACGAGTGCAACATATTCGTAAAAGAATCAGATTGTAATAATGCATGCGGTAGTGCCGCGGGTAAATGAAATCGCTCTGTGATGTTAATATACTGAGCGCTTCACGGCATGCAATAAAGAGTACTGATTGCGGCGTATACAAGCCTGTGATCAATGTGTTTATACGATAAGCAAATATTGCCTGTTGTAATTCTGATTTAATGGCTCGAAGCATTCAGTGATTTTCCTTTTCAGCAGTGACCTGTTCGTATAGGCGGAGGCCTATCCCGTATAAACGACTGAGAATGACGCGAAACGTGGACGAAATGGTGAACATCGCAGAGCCAGCCATCTTGCTCCTTGAATGTGGATTATCAGCAAGGCTATGCGCCACGGTGGCACAGCAGTTATGGAGTTTGACTCCCGACGTGAAGGGCGTGGATTCGATGCTGGCCTCGGTGGTCGCATTTTCGGTGCAAGCGGAAATGGTAGAGGCCCGTGCGTTGTACTTCCTTACTGCACGGTAGGACGCCTCAGGTCGTCAAAAATTCCAGACTCCTCCACTACAGCGCGCCTCGTAATTATATCGTTGTTTCGGCACGTGAAGCCCGAGTAACTGTTATTATTATTATTATTATTATTATTATTATTATTATTATTACAGATCAGCGGAGATGTTCTGCACACAGCTGGCGGTGGTATGGACACAAAAGACGCGTAGATATGGACACAAAGTGAACGAAACAAGAGGGCCGCTAAGTAGGAACCGCAAGGTTGCACTATTGCTGAAAAGAAGGTAGCGGACGTTTGAAGTTTACTGCAGTTGTAGCAGCATCGCCGCCGAAATGGGTAGGAGAACGACTGCTCGCAGGGAACAGGCCACTGCCTCGAGGACAAAAAGGGCGCCTGGCTCAAGTCATGACGAGTGGCCGGTGCAATGCTTGGTTTGAGATTGTTCAGCGGAGAAAAATGAAACGTAAGTTACGGCGTTAGGTTTAGTCGAATGTACTCCTGTTCACTGTGGCTCATCTGCACCATTAACCTCGCATGCCACAGAATTGGCGACCACAGACAGCGGACATGGCTGACGACAACAGGAACGCCACAACCGACAGCGCTCGAACGATCCTTGCACCACTGGGTGACGTGACCGCACTTTCAGCCAGTTATCCCAATACTGGCCAGCGGAATCATAAATCTGAATCGCCCAGGTAAAGTGGCAGCTTGGAATAGTGCGAATCACGTCGTAGACTCAAAAGTTCAACCATCTGGTATCATAGTTCCCGTCCAAGATTGCCAACGAGGTTCTCGACCTGACTGTCCAACCGCCGGCAACAGATCCCTTCGACATCCTCACGAGCGGGCTTATCAAGCGCACGACAATGTAGGAGCACCGACCGCTACAACTTCTCCAATCCAAACTTCGTGGGTAGAAAAACCGTCGCAGCTCCTGCGTAGCATTGAACAGCTCCTGGGAGACAAGGTAGCTTCCTTTGATTAAGGCTTGCCTAGGGAATTCTTCCTACATCGCATAGTGCTGGCCTCTGCAATCAGTTTACCCATGACCCAGTAAGCCCAACTTGCCGACTCCGTCATGGATGCACGAAGTTCCCTGGTTTCACTCGTGTGGAACGTTCTGCCACCTCACTGCTGTGGAGTTATTCGTTCTCCTACGAGGTTCGAGCCTGTTAATCATTGCACCCGTCACGTAACAGTTCTTACGCACTAAGAACGGGTTTCGCACGGATAACAGTTATTGCTTTGCTAGTGTTTCTTGAAGGTTTAGATAACCTTGCCACGCTGGATAATGTCGATGAAATGTATCCGCTGATTCTATTCACGGCAACATTGGGAGTTCTATACTGCTTTGATATATCTGTTTCCTCCATTTTGCCTGCTCTCAGATGGGTTGAAAACCAGTCTCAAATTGCGGCTGCAATCAAACCACCGATCATCGGGAGAGGAAGTACTGTGATGTGCCACTGTTTTGTTGTTTCTGAAGACAGAGACTCGTGTATTTTATGTATTGAACTCAAAACGAACAGAATAAATACTGTCCTGTATATATTTATGCACATGACGCCAGCCCATGAACGTATCCTTGCCTTCATGTACGTAACCTTTACCTTCATCTGCGTACTTTCCTGAAAGGAGAGCGAGTGGTCTTTACCTGTGTTCGGAATGAAATGGTAAGTTTTGGGATATGTGCACCGCAGTAATATTTCACTCACACGTTCATAGGCGTAATGCTTTATTCATCGGGAATGTGTTCCCGCTTGCTTAAAAGAGCACTCAGTTTTGCCGCTCATTTCGCTGCAAAGAAGGAAAAAAAAAGAGCCGCATATATCTGCATGAGCGCTCCCGCTGAAGGCAGGCCGAAGGCCACGAAATGGGCAAAAAATCCATCAGGATATCACAGTGCGTGCTCCCGCTATTGGTAAAGTCAAGGTGCCCAGACCACCTCATACTTTCTCCCTCCGCGTAACAGTGTCTTCCACGTCACGAGGTGTTGAGAAAGGCAAAAGAAACTCATAACATTGCTCACAGAAGCACCAGCTCTAGTAGCTACGAAGATTTCCATATTTTCCTTTATAAAATGCTGCTCTGTCTTACAAAATTCTGCAGATATCTTCGTGAAGGAGCAGTTCTATGTAGACATTTTGATCACTGAAACTACGAACGTCCCTAGTAAAAACTTGTTGAATATGCCTAATGAGATTAGGGCATCAGTCACGTTCGTCATGTATTCGTACCGAGTGGCACGAATATTAGCATTTACAGCCCGAACGAGAAGACCACAAAGCGTGGATACATGAGCGACTATAGATAGATAGATAGATAGATAGATAGATAGATAGATAGATAGATAGATAGATAGATAGATAGATAGATAGATAGATAGATAGATAGATAGATAGATAGATAGATAGATAGATAGATAGATGCCGTCGGTGGGGTCTAAGTTCGCCGTTTAACGCTTCGAAGTTAATAAAAAAGTAAATTTCACTGAAGTACTTTGTCCTGGAGGGGGGGAGTCTGCTAAACGACGACGTTAACTACCTGTAGAAGCAAATATGAATAACGGAAAGTGGTGTAGGTATGGTCGGAAGGTATGTTGTGGAGGTACAGATTTACAGGCTTCACTTCTCATTCTCCCCTCGATGTGTCCAGTCCAAGCGAGCCTTAACTATGAAAATTTTCCAGTGAAGTACATTAACCTGTGGACTACATTAATCTGACGCGGCTGACGCCTGCCCGTCCGATTAGAGCAAAACATGAAGTATTCTAACTCACACAAGTCCAATGGAAATGGCAGCTCACAAAGGCTATCACCTCTAGGCTACAGCAATAACTGGATATAGAAGTGCGTGGGTGTACGTGGCGCATTCTTTATCATGTCACGGCCAAAGTGCTGTTAAAGAAATTTAAAGATGGCTGTCGCGCAACCTTGACGAGAACACAGAAAAAGAGACACGGACAAGCGCAATTAAATAAAGAAATTTCTTTTCTTTACTTAATTGCATCATTTATTGTAATTTATGCGGAACTTCTTGAAAAAAAAACTGTTCAGTTGACTTGGCTTTGATGCGTGTTGTGGTAAACAGGGTTAAAAGGGAGAGGGGTACTTGCTCCGACATTGGCGCGAATTTCAAATTGCCGAGATGTATTTCTGAATAGTGATGGTACAAGAAGTTGTCAATTTGCAGGAGCACGTCATGTGCTTCTGACGCGTAGGACTGCGCAAGACTTCTGCTGCCCTATGTCGACAGTGGACACTTTCGGCAACGACGATTCAATGATCTGTTCAGAATTTCTCAATTCCTTTTGACAGCTTACACTGGAAGCTGATTGTGATGGACCACCTGTCGCGACACTGTGGTGCGACATAACATATCTTGAGCGAACTCACGTTGAACCTCCATTCCTAAATACGCACAAAATCTATTTTACCGTCTTCCTATAATTCAATCAACCACTTCCCGACCAAATGTTTGAACGGTCTTGTAGCACCTAGAGGGCGAGATGGATAGCCTTATCAGTCGCATGACGTGCCGTAGGACCATGCGTAGTGTTAGGAGCGGATACCGTGTTCTGTCAAAACAGTAATGCTCTTCTACATAGGTGATATTGGGTTCAGCAGGAGAACACAGCATTGTTTTTGTTGTGTCCCTGATCGGAGCCGCGCTGAGTGTGCAAGGTGCTGCTTTGGTGCTGAGGTGCAGGATACCTGAATTGGATGAAGCGTGTAACCCACTCCACTACTCATGATCGTTGCAGCGTGGCTTGCTGCCATACTTTGCTGCTTGAGTGAAATATATCTTATTGCCTTAATGAGTAAAAAATTTTCACCAACGTATGTTTATTATTCCTCTGACGAACATAACTTTGGATAAGGGGCTCTGTAAAAGTCACTTTGTAATGGGTTTCAACTCGGGAGCAAGACGATACCGGGGACGTCGCTCTACCAGCTGAGCTAACTACGATTCTAGGAATTCGCAGCGCGAGCGCGAAACAATAGACATTTTTTAGTGCAAGGGAATGGCAAAGGAGTTCTGCGAAAATCAGCTTCGACTTCAAGTTGTCGATCAGTCCACCCTCCCGCTGCCAATTGCTAGCTTTCCCGTTAGCTAATTGGCTGCGCGACCGCTTTGAACATGCGTTCGTCTCGAGTTGGAACCTCGGACGAGTATGATTTCTTTGTCACGAATCCTCATGGTTGAACTATGCACAAGTGAAATCTCCCACCGGCACTTCATTGCAAGTCAAGATCCAGTGCGCATATATATATATTATATATATATATATATATATATATATATATATATATATATATATATGGGTTGCCGGTGAACGCTTCTCAACGCGAGCAGCGGTATTTCTCAATCAAGAAACTCGCTAGGAGACGCTCCTGCGCCAACGTTGTCTCTCGCGGGTGAGGGCGCGTTCTCCTTCTTTGCGAGCCGGTAGAGCGTTCCTCTAAGAAACAACGTTTCCATAGCCTACAACGTTCACCGGTAACCCATATATATATATATATTATATATATATATATATATATATATATATATATATATATATATATATATATATATATATATATATATATATATATATATATATGGGTTGCCGGTGAACGCTTCTCCAACGCGAGCAGTCGGTATTCTCAATCAAGAAACTCGCTAGGAGACGCCTCCTGCGCCAACGTTGTCTCTCGCGGGTGAGGGCGCGTTCTCCTTCTTTGCGAGCCGGTAGAGCGTTCCTCTAAGAAACAACGTTTCCATAGCCTACGCGCGCCTTTCGCTCTCTCTCTGTCCCTCTCTATCTGTCTATCACAAGAAAGCCGATGCACGCGCCGGGAGAGAGAGAGAGAGAGAGGCACGCGCCGAGGGCGATCGCGTGCCTCCCAGCACGCGGGTTACGCCTGACAACTGACGCGTGACAAGGTTAGACTAAGAGGAGCTTCGCCCCTAAAAGGGCGCCTGGCTCAAGTCATGACGAGTGGCCGGCGCAACGCTTGGTTTGAGATTGTTCAGCGGAGAAAAATGAAACGTCAGTTACGACGTTAGGTTTAGTCGAATGTACTCCTGTTCACTGCGGCTCATCTGCGTCACTAACGTCGCATGCCACAGAACTACAGACAGCGGACATGGCTGACGACAACAGGAACGCCACGACCGACAGCGCTCGAACGATCCTTGCACCACTGGGTGACGTGGCCGCACTTTCAGCCAGATACCCCAATACTGACCAGCGGAGTCATAAATCTGGGTCGTCCAGGTAAAGTGGCAGTTTTGAATAGTGCGAATCACGTCGTAGACTCATATGTTGAGTCATCTGGTATGATAGTTACCGACGGAGACTGCCAACGAGGTTCGCGACCTGACTATCCAACCGCCGGCTGCAACAGACCCCTTCGACATCCTCACGAGCGGGCTTACCAAGTGCATACCCAGAAAACAAAATAATGAAGAGATCTCAATCTCGTCAAAATAATGTGAAACTGCGAAAACATGTTTTCGTTTTCACAAAAAGGAATTCTTTGTAGAGCCCCTACTTCGTCTGAAAGTCACAAGGCTCTTCGCGCTTATACACAATAGGCAAAAAACAAAGTGCTCTCAGATTAGATTTTTGACACAGGTGATCTGTCCGAGTCAGTATTAGGTAATATCTCTTGTTTGCATAGAAAATATTGAAACGGACGGCTTAGATGGGCTTGTCTCTGTTGGAGGGTTTAAATACTGCTCCCGATTTCGCGATGCGTTCGCAGTTGAGCAAACTTCAGGCCAAGATACATGAAGAAATGCCTGCTTTAAAGTTCCTCTCAGTAACCATTTTGCCAAGCATTATCTTCTTGCTCCTTAGCCCATGTGCAGTTGGAGAAGAAGCTAGCAGGCCTGGTAATCGCAACACTATAAGTAAGTCAGCGTAGTTCAACACTCTAAGTAAGTCAACTAAGTCCCATTCGTTGCACTTCACGAAAGTCAACCAGTTGGTTATGATTACTCCATACAAAAAAAGAAGAAATAACTGGGCATTATGGGCTTTAATTTGTGCATCCCAGAGATGGCTATCAAATATGAACTTGGGCATTTTATCATTGAATGGACGAAAATGCATTTTTTTGCGTAAGGGTGGGGCATGTGAAATTTCAAGGCTAGTGCGAGAACATATTTTATCTGCGTTGCAGCAGCGGTATTATTTGTGGAATACAACGCAGAGAGTTTTCATGCATTATTTTTGGCTTTATAAATTGATATTTTAGGAATGTGAAAGGACGTATGAGATTACTTAAAGATTCAATTATCTATGTAAAAGATATTGCGTTCCAGGAATTCCTGTACTAATTGCTTAAGTAAGGATTGATTTAACCAATGATTTAAAACACTCAACCTTCTGTGTTTTTTCCTTTAGGTTGCAACTCTAGTGCTCGAGCCTGCGTGTACCCTTACGGTGTGTATTTCTATTAGAAGAAACGTTCATCCTGCCATGCCACACTTACGTGAAACTCTTGCTATTCGGAAAGTGTACCTAGTGTATCTAAAAAATTTACGCTCATAAAAGCGCTAATATATTCCAGTCAAACGGCAGCATTTCGAAGGCTACGTTCTAGGGTCCTCTGAACGTTGAGGTGCAGTGTAAGGAGCTCCAAGTGGTTGGAATATCCGAAAGTCTCCAGTACGGCATGTCTAACAATGAAATAAGGGTTTCTCAATAGAGTGATGCCAAAAAAGATTCAATTGGATTCTGTGATTCGGTTAGAGTTAAATCTTATAAACATCCTCAAACCTAAGAAATCTTCTCAGCGAATCATGCAGTTCGAATGCAACGTTTGTCTTTCTGGGAACTAAGAGCAGACTGTACGTTGCGCCATCACCTTGCACAGAGGGAGTGACCAAAGAAGAGCTCAGGGGCGACACAAGTCCGCTCAAGCTAGCACCTTGCTGTTCAGATTGGTTTCGACACATTCACATTCGACACGCGGAGAGCCGGAAAAAGAATGCCAGTTCCACGCCAAGCAATCTGACTAAACAGCTGAGCTAGATCAGGGGTGTAAAGTTCACTGCCACGGTCACTTAGTTGTGGTTTGAAGGCAAGGGTGTCGGTAGTGGCTTGAGGCCAAGCGTTGATTGATTGATTTGTGGAGTTTTACATCCGAAAACCCCCATAGGATTATAATAGACGCCGTAGCGGAGGGCTCCGGAAATTTCGACCACCTGGGTCACAATGTTATTTTACACGCAGTGCCATCGCACAGTACCCGGGCCTTAACATTTCGCCTCCATCGGAATGCAGCCTCCGCGGCCGGGATTCGATCTCGCGACCCTCGGATCGGCAGCCGAGTACTATAGCCGCTAGACCACCGTGGCCAGGCAGAAGGCAAGCGTGGGTCCCGTTTTTCCTGCCACGCAACTGGATACTTTGCTTTGCTTTTTTCACTACTTTTTATTTTTATTTTACTTCCTTCTTTCATTCCTTCTTTCTTACTTCCTTTATAGCTTTATATACTGTCCTTCGCAAAATCATCATTGTATAGCATGTCACCGATACCGAGTTGTAGGCACGGCATGCAATCGCCGGAAAAAATCCCGAGGACCGACGTAACAATCCCTCGGAAATGATCCCACGAAAACTTGGACAACTAGGTTTTGGTGCCCTTCAGTGCACTAGCAAAATTCTAGCAGTGGATCAGAGACCGAGTCAGAGCCAAGGGTGATAAAAAAACAAAACAAATATGTTCTCATAAAACAGGCAGTTACACAAAAACGTGCGCAAACTCGGCTCTTCACAATAAAAACAAAGATGGATCACAACTTTGGATGAAACCAGAAACAAACGTCCAAGCGCATGCACTGCAACAAAGAATAAAACACAAAGGGTCCTGTTCACCAGCCACTCGAAGTGCCTTCTCAATTTGAAGCTTGCAGGCAGGGTTCGTCGGCTGGCTCGCGGAGCTGCGTCGGTTCATGTCTTGCTTCTTCTCGCTGAGTCACATACGTCCCAAAGAGAAAAAGTCCCTCTCTCCTCGCGGTGATCTAGTGGCTGTGGTACTCGGCTGCTGATCCGAGGGTCGCGCGATCAAATACCGAACACGACGGCGGCGTCTCGATGAAGGCGAAATGTTGAAGACCGTGTACAGTGCGATATCAGCGCAATAATCCCAGGTAGTCCAATACGGCGCGTCTCATAATCATAGCTGGTTTCGGGATGTAAAAACCCAGAAATTATTCAACCAATCAGTGATTTAGGTTGCGAAAGTGTTGGGCAGTGTCCTCGCGGCACGTGGCATCGAACACGCTACTTCGAGCTACAGCCAATCCTACGGAGTATTGCTCATTGGCCTTGACATAATCAATGTCATATAGTAGTGGGAGGAGGCATGGAATGGGTCAAGCCTGGCAGTGGGTCGACCGCACGAGCGAATCCGCTGTTCCCTCCTGCATCACAAGCGCGGAAGCTGAGTATCTATCTATCTATCTATCTATCTATCTATCTATCTATCTATCTATCTATCTATCTATCTATCTATCTATCTATCTATCTATCTATCTATCTATCTATCTATCTATCTATCTATCTATCTATTCTGTCAACATCTCAGCTCTTTGGTAGATGTCTCGTACGCTTGGTAATACCAAAATTCGGAGGGTATGGTATCAATGCACTGAGGTCATGACTGATTCATCGAGACAACACTGGAATAATATATTCGTCATGTACTTCACGATCAATGATAATATCAGATCTGGCTCATGCCGTAGTGCTCGGACACAGTATGCGTGTGCGCCATAGTTGATTGAATGCTAACATCGCAGCCCATGTTATTCAAGGACTAAACAAAATATACCTCCAAAATTTCATGAGAACACGCTTCGCGTGAGTTGAACGAGACAAAGACACGCTGTTTGTGGTACCTTGCGGCTCAGATGTAGACATAATAAGTAAACAAAGAGAAGCGTCACCCTATTATATCCTATGGTATATGAATCGAAGCCGGGGCTCCGAGGTGCCAGGTAACCCTGCACCACTCGTGAAGGGCTTCTCTTCCTACGTGATATGTATCTTAAATACACCTATCGAATCAGCGCCTGTGGTAATGGGGCCTGTGCACAGTTTCAAGCAGACATCGATCCTACCCGTAAGCATTGACGAAATGCCAAACATTTCGTTAAAATTCCTTGATGATTGGTTTCTGTACATTTATTTTGTCAATGACGTGATCTACCACTTTTTCATCATACCTGGCTGTGTGAACCCCACTAAAACGTTATTTGTGGTGTTACCAGACAACCTGCTGTGTTCCTCAGTCAGACGTGGCGTCATGTGCAAGAATAACATGGGTAACAATCTAGGCTGAATGGCTATTTGACAAAGATGAACACTCCAACCATTTTACTTATTAGATTTTAAAGTATTTATATTCGCCCATTCAGGTTGCTTGTGCCGATGGGACATGTTTCCCGGAGAAGAAAAGGAGACCGGGTTCCACTACGATTTTCTCACGAATTTATGTCAGCCAAAGGCCATGGAGGGCAATTGCAATGGATTCGCGACCAGGTCCGACTGTACAACGAAATGTACCACTGTACTCTCTCCCGAAAACAAAGGAGGCTCGTGGAAAGTCACAGTGAAAGGCGAAGTTTACCAGCTGCCTATTGAATAAAGCTGATAATAAGCGACAACAAGAAAGTGGCCGTATTTCGTTTCTTTCTTCACTTCTGCTGAACATATGCCTTTAGGTCCACCTATTCAATGAAATGGAGTACTCAAACCTGCTTCCTCTCCAAAAGTTATGACCTACAACTGATCAATTGTAAAAAGCTTACGTGTAAACTTTATATTATGAACATGGAGCAACGCGAGAACAGGCCCTATCCGCATTACCCATGAGCTGAAGTGATATTTACGTTCGGTGCAATAACATGGTTCTGCCAGAATGCTTGTTTGCACCTCGGTCTCATTCGAACACCTACTTCCCCATTCATCTTCTGTCAGCTACTTGAACTCATGGGTCTCCGTGCTTCGTACACCCTCTCACTTTCACCGAGTGCAGCCATGTGCTGTCCTTTCAAACATGGAGGCTTTGTTAGACTATGTCCGGGTGGAAAACAAGAACCGTGTCCGATAATTTGACTCCCCGAATATAAGGAGAGCCATACGTGGAAAATGACATGTGAGGCGCTCCGTACGTCTGTCACGCGATCAACCTTAATCATAATGTCATGAGCATCGAGAATCACTTTGGCGGTGTGACCCTACACGAGGAAGAGAGGTGTGCATTTTAAATAAAGGTGATGACGACATGTAAGTCAGTGACATAGCATATACCTGTCACCTTACGGAATGCTTTTTACCTAGCAGTTTGTTATGGCATGGCTATAAGCAGCTTCTGAAGGAACGTCATGAGGTGACTATGCGAACATAACACTTACTTACCGCCTACAGCATGTTCCACAATTGGGCGAGGTGGAATATCTGCGAATATAATATATGACAGTGGCTTGTGTTGGCGTGCACAGATCGATTATATAGATAAAAAGTGTGTGCATGAACTTTTCATCCTGCCCAAAATCAGTAACAATTGTTAAGGTATGCGGAAGGACACTCTTACCATGATACATAAGGTGTACGTGCGCACATCCTTAGAATTTGTGGGCGTACTATGTGCAGGTGCGCCTAATTAAAAGTTTCATCCTCAGATTCTTCATGAAAAGGAGGCCCTTCTTCTTTACTTTGGATTAGCGAAATCAGTTGCTACGGATGTTCTTAACGTAGAAGCTAGGTCGCTCTCGGTTGTGAGCCGGTTCCAGTCGCGTACTGTTCAGACGTTCTTAAAGATGTACGAATATCTTATAAAACTTAAAATAAATTTAATTTAGCAGCCTCGATCATTTTGTTTCGCTTCTGCTCACCTCAGTTTCACAGTCCTCACCTGGTCTACGTGCAGGAACTTATAGGACTTATAGGGCCGCTAGAAATACGGTTATTCGATATTTCCGCGAGTACCGGTGAAAGAGCGAACTATTAAAATACATTTCATGACATAACATCCGAATAGCTCTTGACATTTGCGTCAGAACATAATAAATGGTCTATTACAAATTCATTTGGATGCAGAAGAACAATAGGTAGGGCTAGATGGTATGTTTCCATGGTGTTTATGCAGCGCAAACAAAACGGGACGAAGACAAAGCGACACATACGGGGCGGTAAACATTCGCACAGACATAAAAGATGCCATTGCTACAGGTGCTTCGCAAATAGATGAAAAATGTGGAAGGGCCGTTCCTTCTGAAAGTTATAACTAGATATTTTCACTAAGACTTTTTGATTTCTGATTTGTATTTTTCGTAGAATTTCTGGCTGTTGATGTGGCCCTACCGCAATTAGGTTCAGCAATAACATCGGTAGTACTTGAAAAAGATTCTTCATGTTTAAGTGCAGCTTTTACTCTAGACAGTGATTGATGCATATTATGTACTTCTTTTCTCTTGTCTCTTCTCATGTAACTGTAATTAAACTGCTATGGGTGCCTTATCACCAAAAATTATAATGAATGAAATGGCAGATGGCTTGGCGAGAGCATCTCTTAGCGCTCCAATTGTCTGAATGCTTCTTGCATTAGCGCTCATAGCTGCTGCGAGATTTAGAAGCAGAGTTATAACGAAAAGATGTAGTAATTTTTATTAACTAATTTAGGCGAATATCCACACCCCTTATTTCCTTTGAACGCAAATGTTTTTCACCTTCTGAAAACTAGGATTTGATTTTATGCAAATATGGTGTCGAGTTCTAATACTAAACTTTTATATGCAGAGAGCCGATCTGGCCCTGCGAACTTTGTGCCATTATTGTGGTAAAGATGAATACATAAACCACTACCTCTTGAAATGCCGTACTTTATCACCGTTAAAAAACACACGCTGAAAGATTGTTTTCGTGTTAGGGAGTCCCCTCGTTGTCACAAGGGTGTATGCTCTAGTGTTGCAAAATTTATAAGTGACTCAGTGTGGTTACGTTCCTAGATTTCTAACCTTTACTATTAAATTACTTCTGATAATTCTGTTTTCATTGGCACTTCACAGCACTTGTCAGATAAACCGATAATACTTTAGCGACACATGTAGTGGGGCTAGCTGGTTCATACCGTGAAAAAAGGTAGAGAAGCAACAAAAGTACAAGAAACAAAAAAGGAACAGGGTGGAGCTATATCTTGTCCCTCTCGTTTCTCCTGCTTGTGTTGAGTCTTTAAACCTCTTTGCAACACTTCATACTTTCGCATCTTGGTCAATCCCTCGGGGCGGGTATGTAGCAGAAAAAAGGATACAACAGCAACCATGGCGGTGCGCTATTAAGTGTAACTGCCAGTGTCGACGCCGATCGGACCCCGCAAGATTAGCTGAAGAAGCCGCTGCAAAAACGACGGGGGTGAGCCAGAGTGCGCCGAGTACCCCGAGTACCCCGAGAATGTTTTCGAACGGGAGAGAAATCGTCGGCTCCGTGAAGACCCCCGTCATAAGGGCAGCCGAGAACGAATGGTACCGTGCCTGTAAGCTAAGGTGTGCATGAAACTCACTTCTTCCGGAAAGCTCTGCACCCAGTTTCTTTCTTAAATTTTTAGTTGACATACTGGGACCAATATAAAGCCCAGTTTATTTCGACACATGCTGTGAGTGCACTACCATAACAGACCATATCTTTGCTTCGTCTGTTTGCCGTGTCCTGGGAATGTGGTAACGGACAGGTTCAATTACTTTAATTTAAGGAGCCGGAGCCTACGCCATAGTTGATGTTTGGGTTGTACTCTAATATAAGCGTGGCTTAACTAAGGCGCTAGAAAATCTCGACTATACCATGCGTGATGTGTTTGAACGACGCTGATGGGAATGCAAAATATCAAACTTTGAATTTGGGCTTCTTAGCTTGTTTTCAGAAAAGGACACAGCAAATAACGGTAACTATAGTAACTTTCAATCATTTAGCACTGAACTACATGCAGTTCCTGGCATTAAACAGAATATGAAGGTGTGAGTAGAAACAGGCCTCGCGAACTTTTTGATCGTGAGGGTAGAGGTCATTTTTATATGCTTGTCCTTCGCTGAGCTTCACCAGTGCACCCACATCGTCGTTGCCTTTATACTCTTCTTGAACTTGAAGAACACTTAAGAGAGTTTAATGCCGATAGAACAGCCTATGCAAGAAAAAAATGCAGGTTGTTGCTTCCTGGACACATTGGAGGTAGTAAAAAAGCAAGGAATGATCTAGGACATGATGCATGCAATGAAGTTCAGCTGCACTGTGTATTGTATAGTGCAGGTTCTGTAGTTTTGAGGTTAAGCATGAGGAATTTATTCGCACGCCAAAATTACTCTTGATTTTTATTGAAAAAGACGACAAAAGGACACCAGGAGTTGTCTAAGAATCCGTTTATGAAGGAGCCTACTTTACTTGTTGCAAAAGTACATAACGTCTTGTATTTTAATTACTCTTTTACAACTGCTGACTTCTCAATGCTTCGATCACGACCTCGTAGTTATGCACTGTGCTTGGCATTCAGAAATCGCAGCAAATCCATTGCAGTTTCCATCCTCTCCCTCGGCGATGCATGTGTTTGTTTCCGGATTGTAGTGATAATAATTCTTGTATAGCTCCCCTAGGCCCATTTTCCATTCGCAGTTGCAGTCTGCAATGTGGAGTGTAACATGACAACTACATATGAAAAAGACGGTTGAAATCAGCAAGTTCTATCACATGAACGAATATTGGCAACTTGGAGAGATATTGCCAGTATTTAGAAGCATTTGGTACGCATCACTGAGGTAAGGTACCACGGTATTTTTCTAAATAAGAGTTTTTTTCTTAAGTGCGCGTAGCTTTAAAGTGAGACCGAAACCAAACCGGGTAGACGCTTCGTGCGGCGTATGCGATGACGTCACAGCCTCCCCGCTCTCACTGAAGGTGACGTCAGAAAAAAAAATGAAAGTGACGATGTCATCCAGCGATGTATTGAGCTCTTCGCTCAATACACCGCTGGATGTATTGAGCTTTTGGCAATACATCGCTAAAAGCGTCGATGACAAGCTCTTCTCAGTTTGACAGCGACGATTTTAGCGCTGAGGACATTGACATTTTCTTTTTAAGCGGCCCACCTGCTCGGGCAAGCAGCGCTGCAGGTAATGACGTCAAGAACACAGGATGGCTCGCGTGGGAATCCGCTAAAGATTTTTGAAAATTCATAGTCAGGAAAACTAAATGACTTGCAGCCGCCTGGCCCAGCATTGATTATTGCAGTAGCGAGGAGTACATATGCTGAAAATTTCGTTGAGATCAGTGCACAATGAAAGATCGCCGGAGTTGCCCTTTATGCAAAGCACCTTAGAAGAACTTTCCATTCGAACTTTCAGGAACTATTGCATGGTGCAAAAAACGAGCCGAGTATTCGAGTACCAGGGGCAATATAGGAGCAAGTATGCCACCGCCAAGTTGCTGGTGCGACCGACACTGAACAGAGTAAACGGCATATTCGAAGATAATAGCCTACGCCATATGGAGCTCAGACGAGGCATTTGTACTGCGTGCAGGCTCTACCTTCTTACGCAAGACTCAGTGTCCATCTGGACAGTGATTCGCGGACGCGCTCAACACGTTATCCAAGTTTAACCTCTAGAGCCTATGCCAGATTTCATTAGCACGGTGTTCGGCTGCCAAATTCTCTAGGTTCCAACCCCTAGGTTTGCGGTTGGACTACCTTGCATTTCATTGCTGCGTCTCCTAGAAGATGGCTGAGGACTCCGAGGAATTTGTCACTCATCATAACAAATGCAGAACAATAATCAAAGAGAGAGGCAATGCTGGCTTGCAACATTATGCAATAAAACCTTTGGTGTACATTATGAAAACATACCTGAAGGGTATTCGCACTTATGTTTCGTTTTGTCGCATTCTGGAAAAGAAGGAAAAGTGTGCCATAGATCAAAAATTCTTATGGTGATCTAGGGTTCACGTGCTTATGGCAGTAAGCGTGCTGGGGCGATAAGCGGTTCTAAAAATAAATGAGCAACAAATTCACTGTGCCGAATTTGCCTCCGGTGATTTGTTTCTAGGAGTTCTATTAATGATGCCTGCGTGGTCAACTTGCGAGCAAATGAGAGGTACATTCTGATGGGCACGGAACGCTATCTCTCGAATGACAACAACAAGAGAAGGTCTTTATTCTCAGTAAGCATGTTTCACATGTGCCTTGCTCTGCAGAAGTTCATTACGGATTCGAATCGATTTGCTTGTTCAGTTATTAGATCCTAATTACTTATTCCATTATTCTCTATACCATTGATTGATTGACTACTTTCAAATTCAACATCAAATATTCAAATTCAACATCAAAGGACGACTAAACCTTTCAGGTAGCATAACTCAGTAAATTAAACTGAAATCCGCCTGGGTCTTGGCTAATCCCCCCAAGTGGGTAGATGCCAAAATTGAAGGATCATCATCATCATCATCAGCTCCCTGCAGGGGCAGGGGCTAAAGCCAATCAAGCCTGACAAAGGCACCTGTCCCTCCGCAGTTTGTCACAGTGCACAGTATCCCAGTACAATATATAAACAAAAGTAATTGGAACATGTGGTTGCGGTGCCCCCTAAAAAATCAGTGAGAACAAACTAACCAGCCCGTTCCTCACCCGGAAGAGGGATGCACGCCAAGGTTCTATTTCGCGCGTATACAATGAAGAATCGCTTCATCTCCCGCTATAGGCTTAATATGTAATTCCGTTTGCTATAACATAAGTAGATTTGACACATAAATAAAGGATAACGTACGTTGGCGGAAATTCAATATTGATATTTGGCAAACTAAATGTGCGGAGAATCGGATCGCTGTTGACGACTTGACAAATATGCGGAACTGGATCGTCTTTCAAAGAGTACCAATATAAGAGCACCATTTCACGGTAAATGGCATTCACATGACAGCGTTAATAAATAACATAACTGAGTTATGTCGACAGCATATCACTCGTTTTCTCAAGTAAGCGACATGCCACGTCCAAACCGAGATATCCACAGGCCGAAGGCGACGTGGAGAGGATGGTTCGCTTTATTAGCGCGAGGCGATACCCCGGGACACTTGGTAAAAACTCCAGCCAATCTCTGGAGGGACCAGTTTCTCCGCACTGCGAGCTCGCTGCACACCATAAAGTTTTCACTCGAGGTCGTCAGCTTGAGACTGACTCGCGATGTAGTTGCTACTGCCAGAGAAAAGCTGAGGAGAAATTTCAGGCAGTGGCACGCTACCCGCAATATCATGCTCCTGGAGCTAGGAAGTAGTGTTTGTGTGTTGTGTGGGCATTCGTGTGTACCTGAAAGACCGTAAATCAGACGGTGTTGGCCCTCGCAAGCCCAAGGAACCCAGGTCATACGTCATCGACGTGGATTCGGCAGTTCAATGGGGAGAAATTGAAGGACTCTGCTGTGGCTCAAGGCAAAGGCTGATGACGAAGCAGGATGTTACGACTTCCTACAGTGCAAGCTTGCCCAAGGCAGCCAGAAAGTTGGTCCATCTGCCTAGTGAGCTTTAGGTGGGATGACACTCATGGAAGGCACCTTCTTTCCTTGATTTCGGATAAACCGAGTACTTGTGACATACTCCGGAAAAAAGATATTGTGCCTGAACGTTGCGGTTACAAGTGAAAGGAATTTAATGCTACTCGTGAATTTTGTGGAGTGTCAAAGGCACTGTATTCTATCACTGCTTTGGCACCTTCTCTCTGGAGCTGTTATATTGCTGGACGGCTCTATAACTGAATCTGAAAAATAAAACATGATCATGTGGCGTTGTATCGAACCTAAACAGTGCTCTGAATGAAGCTTTTCAGGACCTCTGCAGTATGTCCCTCTTCCTTATGCATATTGTACAATGAGAAACCTCATCTCGACCACGTTATGTGGGGTTCTGCTCGGCACTGCCTGGGTCCTTGACCGTTATTATGAGCAGCAGTGGGAGGCTGCCACGTGCAGCTCGGCGCCCGAGATCCAGGAGCACATCCTGGATTGAACCAAAAAGGAAGCGGACTCCGGGTAGGCTTCGCCGCTTCCTTATCTAGCCCCCCGTTCCCTCCTGTTATAGAATTTTCTCCTACATTAAAGTGCTCGGGCGTTCCAAGACTATCGTGGCATCAGAGAGGACCTGTGCGTAACCGGCTGTCGGGGCATAGATGTCTTGCGGACAGGGAACGGGGGCTTCTTGTCTTCGCTTTTGGACGGTTTGTGTTGTGTTGTTCCTTGAGCGCGTCTGTTCCGATAAGGTGGCAGGATCTCGAAAACGTCTACCAGGGCAGGAGAAATTTTTACGCTACCAGTAGTACGCGTAGGAGATTTGTGTTCAGCCAGCAACGAAAGTAAGCGCGATTGTAATTTTCGGTAATTATGAAAATACAGAGAAAATTTATTTGCGATTAGCATTAGAAGTCGTAAAAAAAGTTATATCTATGTGCACTCACCCTCGGTGCTGTTCTTCGTTGCTATATTTCTCGCAGCATGTGCGCCAACAACGAAAAGCACGGTTTGCAATAGCAGGAATGCAGGTGCACGTACGAAAGCCATTGCCCTGCACTGCGTTCCCCGAAAAGATCTGGGCGAATGGGCCGCATTCGCGTGTGCTGCAAGCCTTTCCACGCGTGCCGAGACAGAGCGTACACAATGAAAGCACAATGTCATTGTTGCCCGAGCTTGCACCAAAAAGCACTGCGCCGGCTGTCCCTATTCTTCGATATATTGGCGCAAAGCTTGCACATCCCACAATAAACACAGAAAAGGAGAACAAACACTTAGCTTGAAAAATCACCTTGTGGGGCTACTTGGCCAAGCAAAAGTGTTGACATCAAATACGGTTTCGCGATTGTCTTCTCTGCCGCAAAAAAACTAGGCCAAACTGTGCCCTAGGGTCTGCGGTGGCGATAAGGTGCCTCACGGCTGTGGAAACAAGCACACGAAGCCCTGTGGACGTTGTTCCACCGGCGCAGTTTACGATATACCGCTATCATGTGGAAGAGTTTACGTGGGTCAAACGGGCCGCTGTATTAACCAGCGCGACAAGGAACATGAACGCTCATTAGAGGATGAGCCGCCGAAATGGCTAAACTTACCCGTACATTGCAGCACTTGCACTGATTGCGAACCACTAGGCAAGGATACCAAATTTTTAAGCCGCAGTATAGAGCAACCAGCACGCAAAATATTGGAAGCGTACTTCATCGTTCATCGAGCAGAAAGGCGATATGTGCATCAGCATTACATCTTTTTCCTTGCGTCGCTGTGAGATTAAGGTGCCAAACAAAACTAAACAAAAGCTGATAGTCTTATTTTTAGCCCCTTAATGCATGTTTCTATTAGTATGGCGAATGCGTTCATTGTTTTCATTTGTTATAAATGGTTACACGTGTTGCTTTTACTCTCCGTCTTGCTAACAATGGTTACGGCCCGTCCTGTATGCTCATTACTGTCCTCTCCGTGCTTAAATGTAGCGCTGATTATGCCATGCAAGAACTTGCCTTGAAGGGAGACCCCAATTTATTGGCAACAAGAAGAGTATTTGTATTATCCGGATAAATTCCGGTGCTTGAAAACGTGGAGAGAACAGAACGTGCCTTAACGTGCAGAAGACGTGATAATAACCCACCATTACCAATGCCGTGCGGAAACGCTGAGCGTTATCGGCTCCGACACGCCACCAACACGGATCCACGCCTAGCGAACAGTGGACTCCTTTTGCATGGTATACGTGTGCAAGCAAAACTTGTGTACTTGAACTGCCTTCTTGTTATCTTCATAGCAATGGTACTTTTTGTGTCCTACGAAAGGGAATAAACAAGCCAGTGGATCGTGCTTTGCGGTGACAGTATGCAGCGCCAGTCAACGGAAGCAATAGAAATCACTTCCGCCTATGGGGACATATATCAGCGGCCAAAACAATTGTCTATCGGAAGAGAAAATAGTGCGGTTTACCAAACGCTGCACACGCTGACTGGTCACGCGGAAAGTACGGCGACAAATTAGTAACATACTTTATTTTTATTTCTGGTGAGAACTTTTCGCTTGCGGTATTTTGTGGTCTCCGAAACATGAAAATTGAGTAGCTAGGACTAGTTCCAAAGACAGCCTTTCGCGGTTGTCTAGTGGCTATGGCACTCGGCTACTGATCCTAAGTACGCGGGATCAAGTTCCGGCCGCGGGGCTGCGTTTTCATGGAGACGGAGTGTTGAGGCCTGTGTACTGTGCGATGAAAGTGCACGGTAAAAAAAAAAAAAACCCAGGGGGTCGAACTTTCTGGAGGCCTCCAGTGCGGCGTCTATGGTAATCACATCGTGCTTTTGGGATCTGCGACCCCAGAAAGTATTATCATAGTTTTGCTTGTTATGCCGTCATCGAGAGCAGATGTCGGACCAGGTTGATAGGAGTGGACGTGGTGCTATGTCCCGCAGAAGGCGACAATGCGTTTCCGTCGAGCACAACTGACCGACTGGCAATTTCGCGCCCCATGCAGGAACTAAACAACTTCGATGTCGAGCACGGTGACGTTGCCAAGCAGCCCTCCTTGATGCGGCGCACTCTGTGCGACGGATTAAAATGATTATTTGGAGGGTTTGGAGGGCCTTTGAGTCAATATACTGACTGTACAGGGGGGGGGGGGGCGACGGGGTACCTAGGTGCCGCCCTGCTGCCACGTGTCAGTGTGCCCAGCACAGTTAAAACCGAAAGGAATGAAAAGTAAAGGTCCTTGTATGCTGATTCATTGAGAATGAATACTTTCCTGACTATTATTTGTTAATACTGAGCGTACAGGGAGCGGTGTTGTTACCGCTCCTTACCGGTGTTCTTACCGGGAGCTTACAGGGAGCGCCTGGTGTTCAGCAAGAAAATTGTTTAATGTCATGCATAAACATCGGCGCGCCGGGTATTCGTTAACAAATGCCACAATAAAGCGGAAGAGCGCAGGTGTGATTTTCAGCTTTGTTTTCATTTCCACCGCATTTTGCAAGTGTTGTGGCGGACTACTGGACAATACTGTGAAGTGGAATGCGCTCGCAATTCTTTGAACGAGGTACAAAGCACAATGCGGCGACCTACTTTTCATTGCTGGAGGTGAAATATATTGAATTCTCACAAAGTAGTTTGGCGATTGGAAATGTGCGAAGGTTTTTTTTAATGTGAATGCTTTCCTTGCATTATACGAAGGTGATCTTGAAAAAGAAAGGCGGGAGGCAATCTGATGTCGGGAATATTATACGTTTCTGAATTATGAGGAAACAGTAGAGCTGCGGTGTTGCCCTGTTTCCTTTCTGATATCCTTGCCCTTATCTCTTCTTTCCTGTCTATTCGTTGTGATTATTTTTTTTCTCTCTCTTCTTCTAATTATCGCTGCTTGGGTGATGTTTTCGCGTGATTATGTATTCTTTCCTTAGGTAAGTAATTCTTTCAGGCGGTTATCTTCTCTATTTATTGTATTGGTAAGTGTTATTACTGCATACTTGCAATTTAATATTATCCCTGTCTTGCGTCGAGCTTGGATGTGGTTCACGTTTCTTAGGGGAATATGGGGGAACTAGAGCTCCGTGTTTCCTAATATGACGGTAGCGTGGAACTGCTTGTAATTTCATTTATGGCTCAGAGCAGTGCACACAAATATATGGTATGATACGTACCTATATTTACGGGCTTTCTTTTCGCGCATCCGCGCGATGAGGGTGGCGCATTGCCAGCTTGCCGATGCGTGCTCCCGCCCGCATTTTCGCCAACGCACAACCCCGCGACCCTCAGATCAGCAGCCGAGTACCATAGCCACTAGACCACTGTGGCAGGGCGAATCCCCTGGAGTGAAGGAGCGTGCTTCGGCTCGTCACTCTAATTATCGTGTGGCAATATGGTCAGAGGGCGAGTGTGAGAGTAGGTCTAGGTCATGATTGGCCCCGATTTTCCATCGTAGTAATCGCACACTTTTCTTTCTGTCTTTCTTTTCTGCTTTGTCTCTTCCTATGCTGTTAATTTGTTTTCTTCTTTCTTTTCCTTTGTAGTTCTTTCCTTCGCAGAAACGCTGTCACGTGGCAGTGAGCGAAGGGCAAGAGTGTGAATAGCGGTTGCAGGGTAAGAGTAGGCGGCTGTGCCCCTCTTGTGGGACAGGCGGCAACAACCGATACTGAGAGCCCCGAAACAGCTCTTCTGTTAAAAAACATGGCGCAAATTACAGTAACCCAACCCGCGCGTTACTTAGTTGGTAATACTTAGCGAAATTGGCGTCCAAGGGCCGGAATCTCTGAGATGATTGATAGGTCATTACACCAGTGAAAGAACGTAGCTTATGTAAGCATTGGATATGCCTGTACGAACCACACGTGTTTGAAGGCTAACCCTTATGGGATACGCCCCACTACGTTCACGTCATGTTCGATGACGTACACGTCATCAAACACGACATCACGTGATGACGTCAACGTGATGATGACGTCATCACGTCATCATTGTGAACAGACTGGTTCCAGGTTCGATACCCTAATGGTGATAAACGCCGGGATTTTACGTGCGAGGACGACGTTTTGGTAATGAGGCATGCCGCAGTGTAGGGCTCGCGGAATTTCGCACCACGGTTTTTTTATTTTTTCGCCGTGAAATCGTAACGCATAGTAGACAGGCCTATATCGTATTTGGCTCCGTCAAAAGTGCAAACGGGGCTGCCGGGTTCGAACCGGCATGTTTTCGATCAGTAACCAAGCACCATAACCTAGCTCAACCGACTATCGCTGTGGTACCGCGGTGATAGTCGGTTGTGCTGCCCTACATTACGGGTTTAGCTAGCAAAAGAGCGCTCTTTAGTGGAGGACTCGGCGAATTTGTTTTTCGTTTTTCGCATAGAAGGTCTTCATTGTTGTGAATGAATACAACGTGAAAATATATTTTCCATAATCAAGGAGAACGCTGCATTCATATTGCGAACTGTTTTGCTGGTTGCATTCATATTGACTGGCTGCATTCATATTGCGAACTGTATTAGGAAGAGCTAAGTTGGAATATGGAGGTCAGCCTGCAACTGCGAAGGCAATTCTTGGGTATCATCTGAACTGTTTTAAGTAGAGGCCACCTCTCATTCTCCTGCATGAGGCCCCGGTCTATGTCTTAGGAGTTTCAAAGGACGATTGCGCCAAAGATGAGCCATTTTTCCCCATCGCTGAATCTCGAGACAGACAGACAGACAGACAGACTGACTGACTGACTCACTGATAGGTCATGACACCAGTGAAAGAACGTGGCTTATGTAAGCATTGGATATGCCTGTACTGGATATGCCTGAACGTAGCTTATGTAAGCATTGGATATGACTGACTGACTGGACTGGACTGGACTGACTGACTGACTGACTGGACTGGACTGGACTGGACTGACTGACTGACTGACTGACTGACTGACTGACTGACTGACTGACTGACTGACTGACTGACTGACTGACAGGACTGACTGACTGACTGACTGACTGGACTGACTGACTGACTGACTGGGTCGGTCGGTCGGTCACAATATGACTCATTCTGCCATATTGTGAGCGCTTCAGTTTTTTACGTTATAGCTCTTTGCTCTTCGGGTGCGTAAAATGCTCTTGTGGTAGCTTAGTTCAAGACGCGAGTATTAACGCGTAACACTCCTCTGACTTGAATAGCCCGGGAACCTTACACTCGTGAAACCAACATGAGCATGATCTAATAAAGAATAAAATTTGTCGAATATTTCATAACTGTTGCGGCCAGTAATGAGGGAACTATATGTTCGGAGGTAAATTTTACGGTACTGTCGTGGTGCTTTTTTTTTAACGGAACTCCTATATTAGGCGGAAACCCTTAGGCCATGAGAAACGCTATGCAACCGCTAGCATAGCAGGGGCGGCAAAAATCTTAACCTCGAGCATATCTATGCTAGAAAAAGTGCCATGAAATAGTACGAGCACATTGCTAAAATAATGAATGACCAGGACCATGAATACAATGGCATATTTGCAATTTCTTCAACGACTATTGTCAGCGATATGCGAGTCAGCGTGGCCGCAGTATCAAAAAAGAAAAACTCGTATAACTTGGATTTCGTTGACCTGATACGCAAAACTATCAAGCGAACACATTGAAGGGCACGAATTATTCCTGATTAGCATGACTGATATCAAAATCAGGCGTGGCACACAGCGGCATGTCAGACCAAGCAGCTAAAATAATTGTCACGATAAGAGTGCAACCTTGTGGATGCCTCACATATGCCCCCGTTGCAGCGTCGCCACACTGGGTCGCTCCTTGGCTGCGGCGCTGAAGCCTTCTCATATTGGCATTAGCGCCGGTCTCCGTGAATTCGCGTCAAACCTAACAATTACTTCCAGCTTGCATTCTAGATAATATATTTCGGAATATTATGAAGGCATCTACTTTAAAACACAAGCTTAACATTTTGTTCCAAGCCGCATCATAATCGGGCGTGTAGCAACAAAGCGCAAGGTAATCACGGACCATGTTCATGAGACGCTGAACAAAAGAATATTTTAAATATTGCACAGAGCTCCGGCAGCCACAGTAATAATATGAAAAAGAACGATAGTACATAGCGATTCTGTGTGTTTACTTGACCTAAGATCTGTTACTAACGAAGATACGTCGGCGTTACCACGAATTGAGGAAGACATCGACGGCGTAATGGTACTATTCTTCTCTTGATTTACGGTCAGGTTGGTGACAAGTCCTCTTGCACCTTGATGACAGAGAAATGACTGCATGCGTACGACAGGCTGTTTTGGTTAAAGGTGATGTCGTTCGGGCTGTGTAGCATGCCCACCGTGTTTGGAGAGCTTATGCACATTATGCTGCGCGGCTTCGAACGGGAAACTTGCATGTGCTACCTAGACGACGTAGTCCTAGGACGTGCGCTTAGGGAGAACAAACGTCTAGACTGGGTACTGAACCGGCTGCAGAAAGCCGGCCTGGTCATCTGTTCTGAAGGGTCCGCTTTTAGTGACCGATATATGCTTGAGCTGGGATATTTGGCTGATAAAGCAGGCACACGAGCTGATGCATAAAAGCTGCGGCTGTAGAAGCATTTAAGGCTCCTCGCTCTGTGAAGTAGTTATGAAGCTTTTTAGGTTATGCGCCCACTTCTGACGGTTCATTGGAAAGCTAGTTTGCTTGGCTCATCCACTTAGAGAACTTTTCCACAAAGGCGTTATGCTGGTGTAGACTACAGAGTAAAACTCTATCGTTTCGCCGACAGGAGAAACGACTCTATCGTTTCGCCGACAGAAGTAGATTGTTCTCCACATCATTCCCTGATCAACAACCCACGTTCACACCGATGTAAGCAATTGGCAAGCACTGTAATTGCTATTAACAAACACTGTAGCTGCGCTTGTCAATAACTTCGCAGCAACAATACAAGGGAAGTGTTTCTTCGAGTAGAAGAAACACTTGGAGTGGTGTTGGAACGCTGTTTAGGCCTCCATTGCAATTAAGACTTCGCTTCAAGGATTGTTTGGCTGAGGTGATATTTATTTTATGCATTGCGGAAAGTAGAAGCAAACTTAGCAAGCTAGTGCACAGCAAACACAACAGGTGGAACCCTCATAAACCGTAGTTGCGGCGCGAGTTCAGCGTAACTATGCTCTCTCTGCTTCTGCGTACTTATAAAACACTCAACGTCAAGCAATACATGGTTCGCAATACCGTGACGTCATTCCTCGGTCCGAGTCTGCCATATTGGTGACCCGCTGGCCTGTGACACATCACTGCACCGGCGGGTTTATTCAGCATCCTACAAAACTGAAAGACCCACGGCGCTCACATATGCCCTTGTAGACCGCTCTAACCGTAGCATTAGGCGCGGAAGAGACCCGCAGCTCACTAATATGCGCTTCTTTCGAATACCTCAGGTCACTGACAGCCATTGCATGCGTACTAAAATGTTTAGCGTGAACTGTTGGAGGACTCGGCTTGCATGCATCAAGCTTGCGAACCTTCACAGCGAACACCCTGTCCTACATGTGTGTGAAGAGCAGTTCGTAAAAGGTAAGGGAGAGGTGTCATCTATGTCCCCAGTTTTTAATGCGTGCTCTTGCGTTTTCAGGAAACCTCTAATCACCGAATGCTTCACACCTCCTCAGGTTCCACGTGAGTGGAACTGAACTACCGGTGGACTTGAAAAAAAATTTTTTTTTGGAAAGAAAAGCTGTTTATTTTCCTCGAACAAGTGCACTTCACCGGAGCTTCAAAAAATGTTGGTGGTCCCCACTCATACTGGTCCCCTCTCATTTGCGTTGAAGCAAATTTTGGCGTCGGCCGAAGTGAATGATATGGAAATGTAACACAATAAATGTACTCTGCGCTATGCACCGTCCTTAGCCACAAGCGCACTTTCGTGGCGTGGTATCGTTTAGGCAAACGCTATTGGAAATTCAGGTAGGACTTTCCTGGTGTCTTGAACTAAGAGAACTGAAAGTATTTTCGACGTTGGGGGCGCAAATGTCATGGAAGGTTATTTGGTTAGAAGGAACATGTCGAAGGATGTTATGCAAGAAAGAAAAATAAAACAAAAAAGAACAGACAAGGTGTGTTCTTTGAATGTCTGTACCATATGGGTAGTACGTGGCTGCATTTAAAGAAAAAGTTGGAGGACGCTTTATCTTTGCCTTTAACAGCGCAACGCTTCAGCGCCACTGCACATCGCATTCTTGCGATATCATCATCATCGTCAACATAAGCCTGTCTACGTCCAATAGAGGGCAAAGGCCTCTCCCATGGATCTCCAATTATTCCTGTCCTGTGCTAATTGGGCCCAATTTATCCCCGCAAACTTCCTGATCTCATCTGCCCACCTAACTTTCTGCCGCCCCCTGCTACGCTTGCCTTCTCTAGGAATCCACTCCGTTACCCTTAATGACCAACGATTGTCTTGTGTTCGCATTACATGGCCCGCCCACGCCCATTTCTTCCTCTTAATTTCTATTAACATGTTTCTAACACGCGTTTGTTCTCTAACCCACTCCGCTCTCTTCTTGTCCCATAAGGTCACACCTACCATTTTCCGTTCCATTGCTCGCTGCGTCGTCCTCAATATAAGCTGAACCCTCTTAGTTAACCTCCAAGTTTCTGCCCCGTAGGTGAGTACAGGTAAGATGCAGCTGTTATACACTTTCCTCTTCAGAAGCAATGGTAAGCTACCATTCATTATCTGACAATGCTTGCCGAAAGCACTGAACCCCATTCTAATCCTCCTAATTACCTCAGCCTCATGACTTGGATCAGGGGTCACTACCTGGCCTAAGTAGACATATTCCCTTACTACTTCCATTGCCTCGTTAGCTATCTGAAATCGCTGTACTCGCTCAAGGCTATGGAATATTACCTTAGTTTTCTGCATATTAATTTTCAGGCCCAATTATATTTTGCCATTTAAGGTCAGTAATCATGCTTTGTAATTCATCTTCCGAGTTACTTAGCAAGGCAATGCAATCATCAAATCGGAGATTACTGAGGTATTCCCCATTAACCCTTACACCCACCTGTTCCTAATGCAGCGTTCTAAATACTTCTGGTAAACATGCTGCGAATAACATTGGAGATATTGTGTCCCCTCGTCTTACGCCTTTGCTTATAAGTATTTTGCTGCTCCATTTAGGGAGATTCTTGTGATATACTCATGAAAAATAATGGCTTACCTGCAGAATACTGAAATAATTTGAGTTTCCCCGTTAAGGAATTGTTTTTGTACATTGAAATTGCCGTCCGAGCTGTCATGTGTATAGGTTTTTGTTAAGTAGTATATTAGTTCTGCCGAATTTCAGTTCGATAAATTTAATTTTGTTGAATGAAGTACCTCCTCCATACGGATGGCCTGCGTGGTCGGCTGCTCCGGGTATAGATACGGCGGATAACTTAAATGATTATTTCCATGGTGGAGCCTACGCAAACGCCATATGTTTAGCGGCTGGAGCTCGTTAGCGCTATCAAGAGAAAACATTGATGTCCTGATGGTGAAATATTTTAGTTGGAATATTTCTTCAGTCTGGCGACATTGGCGTACTTGCATTATACATCTCGCGATCATCAGTGTGATTAAGGCTTGCAAGGTTTCCTAAGTGAGGTGTCGTTATGATCGTGTGGATGCGGAAAAATCATGACATTTTGCTTTGCACAGCTGCTATGCATGAAAATGTCATACGATATTCGCAATGGAAATTTTCCTAAGGTCAAAACGTCCGCCGAAAGCGGCTGCCATGTTTGATGTCAATAAACTCACTTAAAGTTCGCGTTGATGTTTTGTTGTAAATTAGCGAACACGCTGTTTCTTAGTAGTCACCGTTCTTAGAAATAGGAGTTGCGATTCACATGTCGTATAATAAATTTACAAAAAAAATATAGCAAACTCAATTTCTTAGTGAAGGAAGTGAACACGTCCAATTATTTCATACGCATTTCCCAGAGATTCACAGTATGACTGCAGAGTTGTCCATGAAGGCCGGAATCTTCTTGCCTCTCTGGAAGTTGACTTTAACATGAGCGGACCAGTTCTTCGGTTGCTGCTATGGCGCCTCCTACTGAGTGAGTAAAACACGTTTTGTGGCAATTCTGACATCTTGTTATTTAACCAGTCATAGTATCATTCACTTTGTACTACAGTTCATTTTGCGAAGGTTTGGAGACGTTTGTTAGAAATAGCGCGTTAACAAGCAAGGTGCTTCAGCTTTAGCACACAACTATACGTAACTCAATATCATGGCGTGAAGCGCTGCAGAAATGTCCTCTTCGGTTGCTGCCACGGTAGAATCTGGCGGTGCGTCGCATATACGCGTAAGTAAATAGCACGCTTGGTTGAACCACGCTTGGTTGAACAGTGACAAAGTTGCACACATTGCTCTGTATTGACCGCCGCAAGCATGAAGTCTACTCAGATTTCTTTCCTTTACGCAATTAGAGCAGTTACAGAGGCGACACCAGCGCCGCGAAATGCGCCGACCGGCTTGCCCTATGTTCACACTTCCACAAGTCAACGGGAACCGGTAGAAAACATCTATTTCTCACTCAGTGAACTTTGATTCATCTTTCAGACTAAACGTGCACTTTGTATTCTTTTTAGCAAACATTTTGGTAGTAACGTGGTACAAATTCTCTGCATATTAGGATGGCTCAAGAAAAATTCATTTCCATACCAGCTTGGAACATTTTTTAAGCCATGGGATAAACGAGGGACATAAGGCAAAACAGCACAGCGCTTATTTACTGCGCTTTGGCTGTTGCTTGAAGCTAGTGATTTAACAACCTTCCCTGTCCCAATTACTTTGTCTACCGCTCTGATAATAACGTTGTTGTTTTGTGGGGTTTAACGTCCCAAAACCAGTTCTGAATATGAGAGACGCCGTAGTGGAGGGCTCCGGAAATTTTGACCACCTGGGGTTCTTTAACGTGCACTGACATCGCACAGCACACGGGCCTCAACATTTCGCCTCCATCGAAATGCAGCCGCCGCGGCCGGGATTCGATCCCGCGACCCTCGGATCAGCAGCCGAGTACCTTAGCCACTAGACCACCGTGGCGGGGCCGCCCTGATAATAACGTCATCAGGGAACCCTACTGAACTTATCCGTGATACCAGTATTCAAAACTTTCTTTCATTGAGTGAAGGCAAGACCTTACCAAGCCCCCCTATAGGGGCCCTTGGTAAAGTCTCATGCCTTATAAGTATCATGCCTTATAAGGCATGACACTGCAATTCCGTTTTTGACAACTTTGAATGCCTTTACCGGTACGAAATCGCAGTGTCATGCCTTAGTGGGCCTTGGGAAAGTCTTGTGTTCACTCAATCACGAGTCCACTTGCTGCGTTTACTGGCCCTTGTACAATTGTTGCGTATACTGGCCTTCGTAAACTGCTTCAAACAATGACGGGCCCTTTTCAAACGGCCACAAAAAAAGTTGCTCAGTACACTGTAAATAGGCGTACCTTTACGTGTTCACAATTGTACGGGGGCAGTAGTTTCGTTCTCTCTTTTGTTTCAGCTCATTGCGAAGGCTCACACAAGGCAGCAAAGAGTGATGACTCGGAGGCCGGTAAGTAGACTGCTGAAGCTAAGTTATGCAAGCTCTCCACCGCAGCGATCTTGTTGAGCATAATGGTGATGTATAGATTATATAATTCCCGCTCGCTGAAGCCTGTCTAATATTAAAAGTAGCATAGTGCCTTTACCAATATTTTGGTGCAAGACAATAATATCCAATATCAGATGACGGAATAGTGTGTGCGGAATATATACACGGGCTACAGTGCCTCCACATATATGTAGAGGCACTGTAGCGCGTGGATGCTAGCGATGTGCTTCACTATAGTGAAGCACGTAGCTAGCCCCTCTGAGCCAGTGTACGTTTTTCTGTTATATGGGCTGAACTTTTAGAGCAAGCACTGCTTGCGTAAATAAGCCATGCGTGCACATTTTGAAATTTGTTACCCTCCCCTGGTGGCATATGGTGGTCTAGTGGCTACGGTACCCGGCTACTGATCCGAGGGTCGCGGGATCGAATCCCGGCCGCGGCGGCTGCATTTCGATGGAGGCGAAATGTTGAGGCCCGTGTACTGTGCGATGTCAGTGGACGCTAAAGAACCCCAGGTGGTCAACATTTCCTGAGCCCTCCACTACGGCGTCTCTCAGAATCACACGGTGGTTTTGGGACGTAAAACCCCACAAGTAAATCTGGTGGCATATGGAAAGTTCAACTGTTAACAGCGAAAGCAATCTTTCGTATCCGCTTGCGTGGCGGGACGGCGTGGTTCCTACGCCTCCCAAGAGACAGTCATCAGGACAACGGACATCCCCACGGGGGCAATACAGATGAAATAGCTGTTACGTGATATGCAGAGTCTCACAGCAGGCTCTTCGAGTTAGCTTTGAATACTGGTCATCGCTCCAGTAATATTTCTTGATATTATTGTTCAAACTATACTTCTGAAATATCTTATGTATATTTGGCTATTTTAACACGAAAATGTTTTATGCCGGGGTCTACCAAAAATGTGCGGCGTACTTCCGTAACGGAAGTAGATGTCTGAAAAACAAACACGCATTTGAGATTGAAAAATACTATCCTCCAGGATTCGGACCCACAACCAGCCAGAGTGCGGCGGTAGGAGGTAGAAGCGCACAGACCATGCCACTGACGGACTTGCAATAGGGAGGAAAAGACAGGCCTTATATATTTACTAGACCGCTTTGCACGTTGCAGCTGATTGATTTCCGGTTAAAGCAAACGTATTTAGCAAGCAAAATCGCCCTCAAATTAACATCGCCTCCCTTTCACTGCCTGCGCTCTGGGTCTTCAGCGGTGGTACCGCCACCTAGGAATGAGGGTTCCTAGGTGGCGAAGTCACAAAATGTCGCGTTAATATGCGCGCCGCCAGTTAGCGCTTGGGTAGCTCGACGCCTATCTCCTCACATGCTTCGGCGTCCTGCCGGCGCCTTGCTTCAACCACGGCCGCTACACGATTGATCTAGTGTGACGCCTATGATAGCCAGTTACGTTGCGACGCGCTTCCAGGAACGCAAAGGCCGCCGACAAAGAAATGATGCGCCTTTCGCAAAGTGTGCGTTCACAGCACGATCCGCTGATAAACAGTTCGGTTTCGCTTGCAAGGTTTCACCGTTTGCGGACGCTCCTGCTTTATAGCAGATTTGCGCCGGGCGCTGGCGCGTTCGGTGCAGTGTTTCCGGAGAAATTATAGTTCGCGAGCTTCTGCTTGCGTCCAACTGTTGAAGATCCCTGTTTAGTGCCGTGGTGGGTCTAATGTGTATACGCAAGGTGTTCACGTGTCCAGAGTATCCGACACATCTCCCTCCCCTCGATTCGCCAGACTGCTGCTTCTGTGCTAAGACAGGCTTCACTTTCGCGTTATACCGATTCCCATGACAGAGAGATCAACCACAGATTTTTCCATGAAGCGCTCAAGCCCTTTGTTATGCTTGCGCACCGACTCTCGAACATGCTTGAATATGACCTTCGGTAAAACTTGACCCTTGTGCGACAACACACAAAAACACCACCATAAATAAATTCCAAAGAATATAACAATTGTCAGCAAACGTACGCCATTTGCTGATATCCTTTGAATCATAAGAGCATCTCGTCAGGATTCAAGAATGTTCATTTTCTGTCTGTCTGTCTGCCATCTGGAAGGTAGGTAGATAAGCCTCAGGCATGACTTAGCAAGGCACAATTATTTCATACTTCGGCAGACTTCGTTGGTTTCGGCATATAGAAGCTTCTACTGCCGCTGCGGTTTGTTTTTACACTCACTTCTTGGCGATGGGCAGACGTTTTCGAACAGAACGTTATAACGAATTTCTCGTTGACATCACAAGGCGACCGGTACAACTTTGTGAGTTGTGGTTTCGTGCGCTTTCCGAATTTGCATTGGTATTATTTTTTTTCGACATTTGTTTTTGACAGAAAAGAAACCCTTGTACCACATACAGTCTCACTTCTTCGCCCGCATGGTGGTGTACGTAGATAGCGCATTCACTAAGAGAATGGAGAAGGAAGGCAAAGATCCTTATGATTTTGTGACGTATATTCTTCTTCCTGCGGTAAGTACCAACAGTTGTGGCAATACGCGTGCGCTTTCTGAGAAGGTTTCTTGCAGTTGTTAGGGTATTTCCCTCATGTCCTTCTACGTACATGTTTGCATGCGAAAGAATATTAATAATGCCAGGGTGGCTTATGCAATCAAGAGTTCCCCGGGAACCTTTATAAGCCTCATAAGGCAGAGAAAAAACGCGAACGGCAAATGCAGAAAAAACCCCACTGAACGACTGCATTCCATGAAGCTCCAACACGTATGGCAAAGGGAAGTGAACGTTTCACACATTAAGCGAATAAAAACGACAAGCCTGTGCGCTCCCAGAAGCACCCGGTTGCCTTTTACACCAATGGGGCATTGTAGGCTGAATTTTTTGTTTCCACAACTGCGCTTATCACCGGAGCCAGAAAAATGTGTAGATAATGCGCCGTTAACGTAAAGGGACTGCCACGCAGCATTGAGAATGGTTGATCAAAGTGAGTTCCGCTTGTGGTGGCCTAGGAGGAGTGGGCTTGTAAGCTTTGGGCGAAAACGTTTCCTAATAATGGATCTGTTTTGACATGCAGCCCAAAACAAGTAATGATTATGAGGCATGCCTTGTCTTCGGGGGGGGGAGGGGGAGGATGGTGTCCATCGTAATTTTAGCCATCTGCAGTACTAATGTTCACCTAAATAGAAGTAAGCCTGTGCTTTTTTTTTTAGATTTCGCTAGGGTGTTGATTTGGGAAGGTCGAGGTCGCGAGATCCAATCCTGACCAGGGTGGCCGCATTCCGAGGGGGGCGATGTGACAAAAAACACTCGTGTACTTAGACTTTTGTGCATTTAAATAACCTCAGGTGGTCCAAATTACTCCTGAGTTCCATTTTAACGGATAAAAGAGTTGTAGACGTTCACGTATTTATGTTTAAGCGCGTTACTGGTGGTCTGTTTTGCAGGAATTCGGAACTGGCGCGAGGTGCTGAACCGTGCTTCATTTCAGGGCGCCAAATTATTTCCTCGTTCTCTCGACAATCCCTTGTTTGTGGCATCGAGATACTTTATCTTCCAAGGCCATGCAGGTAGAAATTCGTCCCGTATATGGAAAAAGCCGCGACGCAAAATAAACACACAAAAACGTTGTGGGACCCTTAAAGGGATTGTCCGGTGATATTGTAAGCATTACCAACTGTCAGGCGTATCATGTACTTGTACGTGTGGGGAACACAAGGGTGATTTTACTTAGCAAACTGGAGCTTTCCGTAGTTTTATTCAGCTTTTTATTTGCATGCGCACGAAACTCCAACGGAGCGCCCGACGAGCGACGGCCGTTGCAGCGTGACGTCACACGGAACCATGCAGGGGACTCGCTAAGCTGTCTGCCCTGTGCTTGGTTGCACCGTTCACTCGGCGCTGCTGATTGCTCGCGCCAATGCCTCGTTGATTAAACAAATGTGAATAAAAGTCCCTTTATTATCATTATTATTTGAACAGCTGCGACTTACGCGTGCGGTTATTTCGAGATCGATGCGTTTTGCCTCCGCTAGCTGCGCTGTTCTGACAGCGCTTTGCTTTTGGCGTTTCATGATTTTTTTCCTCACTGCACGTTTTTATTGTTGTTCGGGGCCGTATGTATTAAGGAAACAGAGCTGTGATAGTTATCTGGCGCCGTCAAGTAGAGACGGCACTGGTTCCAACGATGAAGAGTATGAATCACCGCTTGCGTAACCCGCCAGCAAGTCGGCCAATCAAACGAAGTGACGAGAACGGGGGAGCGTAAGCGTTTCAACAAGCCAATGAGTGCGGATGACAGCGATACGGACGTTTGAGATGAACATATGTTCCAGAAATCCGGGCTACGCGCATAGAAACGAGCACACCAATGCCGCGGAATCTTTTCCATGCGCTATCATTTTCACATTTTACAGTGAGAGGCATTTGTCCGCGTCGGTTTTTGCATTTGTTTTGCCTAGATGGTAACTTAATTGAGGTTGCAATCACCAGTTGACCTAAACAACGCGCCTTTGAGGACGTCTACCCAGGCACCCGTGCTCACCTTTATATTAGGTGCGTAGTCAGGGGGGGGGGGATGGCTTGAGATCTAGGGACCCGGGCCCCTGCCGAAATTTTGGTTGGGTTGTAGTGCTAAGAACGTAGCGTAGTGCTAATAACATAACATTTCAGCCTATTAATAACGTTGCTTTGAAAAAGTCACTTAGTGTACATACTGCAGTTTTTACGAAAAATAAATAATTAAAACATGTTTTTTTTTTCTCAATGGTCAAGACCTTCAGCAAGTGGGCCCTACCCGAAATAAATTTCCTGGCTACGGGCCTGCTTCAGATACATCGTCTTTCTCTCGCCCACATGCTTCAACCAGAGAACGACGACGATGTTCTGCGGGGCGCGTCGCGTGGTTTTGGCGCGTCGCGTCAAATCGTGGTTTCTACTTTTCAGCATCCCTCTGGCGGCGATCCCCACAATATGAATGGCTTGCCGTAAGCCGTCATAACAATGCGTGACGTGGCCGAGCGTGTAGCGCATCGCGCTCCGGAGCGATGGGTCCCAAGTTCGATGCGAAGTAGATCCGAAGCTTTTAGATGCGAAGCAGCTTATGAACGAGGTCTGTCCCTCCCTCCGGCGTCGGTGTAGCCTGCCCCAGTTAGTACTCGGAGCACCCGCTAGATGGCTGCGCAGCAGAGCGCTCGCTCCACTCCGGCGCGTGCTCTAGTTTGAATGGAGACGGCTAGTGGCGCTGTAGTTCAAAAGATAATAAATAAAAGCGTTCGCTCTTCCCCGAAAAGCGCTCGCTCTCCCCCGTCGTGCTCTCTTCTACAGCAGCTGTCATGGAGTGCGCTTCGACGAACGAAGATCGCATCGCGGCGGCGCTGGCTCGCAAAGCAGCCACAGCGCGGCCGCTCTGCGAGCCCGCGCTGCCAAGCGGCTGCCAAGCGCCGGAAGCGGTCGCTACCTGAGGTTGGTGGCGGCGATGCGCGCTTTATGCGTGACTTTCTCAACCACGCGTTCAGGCTCAGCTGTAAGGTATGCGACCGCTTGTGGTTCGATAACCATCAGACCAAGATCTCGACCATCAAGAACGAGCAGTCCCGTGCCAACGCCATCGGCGTTCTGCAGCGGGAGTTTGCCGCCGTCGACGATCACAATGAGTACGCCGTTTGCTCTACGTGCAAAAATTGGTGGTGGCAGGCAAACTCCCCGCGATGAGCGTGACGAACGGCTGCCGCTACCCGCCGAAATCCAAACACCTGCCTGAGCTGAACACGGTGGAGGAACATCAGGGGAACCTCGAATGGAAGGACCGTGAACAGTGATGAAGAAAAAAAAATAAAAGATTTGCACAACTTTAAGTCTACTCATGGCTGCTTCGCATACTACTCAGGGTTTCCTTTATGGGGAGATTTTGAAAGACCGGTAGTCATTCTTGGGATACTTGAACGCAGAAATTTTGGTCTGTCTTTCTGTTTGTCAGTCTGTCACACGATTCAGCCACCTGGCCAAAGTTTAAGCACTTGTCTAACGCCCAACAATCTTGAACTGGCAGCTGCGTTCATACTTGTGAACATTGTCGATCAAAAAGCAAATATTAGCATATCTGAGGCGCAAGATAAATACGTAAGTATTAGGTCTAGTGTAAGCAAGCTTGAACTAGACTTGTTGATATCAGCTTAATTAGGCTTCGCTTCATTTGCTTTACTTTATTAGACTTGACTTATCAGTATTACATCTTAATTGCTCTCGATAATTAATGTCAGCTTAATTAAGTATTACTTATTTGTCATACCCTAATGAAGGTTGAATTAGTTCAATTTGGCTTGGTTCTTCATTAGTCTTCATTGAACTAGACGGCTTAATAATAACCTAAGCAGTCTTAGAAACCTCTAATTGGCTTTACTATAACTTTGAATGGTTCTGATAGCGTTACCAAACTTAGCGGAGTTTGCAGATTTCCCAGCTTTGCCGATAGCTTAAACTGCTTCACTATTAAAATTGAACTAATGCATATTCGGGTGTATTCACACTTTAGATTAATCCATCCGTCTTACCGCATGGGGGTTTGAGTTTTAAAGGTCTTCCTTTCGAATCATAGTAGTCGCGCGTTTGACCCCGACAGGATGATTAACCCGCCTACAATCACTAATCAACCATTAACTAACTTGGGTGATGCAGGACAAGGCGGAACAGCGTTCGAGTTACGCAGTGTATCCTTGCGCGGTCGTGTACGCAGCATCGACTACAAGCAGCGCCAAAGTAAGCGCTCACACCTCCGAGCCTAAACATGTGGTATGAAATAAAACAAAGCTTCGGAGGATGGAAAAAATGCAGTGATCGCGACGGTACGCGACCGAGCCCAGGCACGGAGTGAGCAAGCGGCCACAAGCGCGTGTTGCCAACAGACCCTGACAGTCGCGGGCTTTCAATCAGCCACTCTGACACGTCGTTGAAGCGTGGTTACGTATTGCGGTGGGCGGGGCATCGCCTTCGACGCCGCCCACACGAGCTCTAGGGGCTCTACTCCTGCAGAGTTGAGACGCAACTGGAAAAGGAGGTTTTCCGGTACCAATACCTTCGCTCCTAACTAACCTTTTTGAAAAATTCTTTCCGCTGTGAATTTCTGAGAGGCCTTCAATACACACCCAGCCGTTTGCAAAACCAATCCCGAGGAGTGGTTCAGGGCCCCCTTAAACCCCTAGCCCCACCACTGTGGTCTGGTGCTTCTGACTCTAGGCTGGAGACCTGAAGGTCGCGGGATCGAGTTTCGGCCGCGGACGGCTGCATTTCAATGGAGGCAAAACGTTGAGGACAGTGTACTGTGCGATGTCAGTGCACGTTCGCAATAGCGTCGAAACAGCCTCGCTGTTGCGACAGTTTTCACGATGGGCAAAGGGCTTGAATATTGTGGTGTCTTACAAACATGGACATCAACCTCACGACTTCATAGGGTATTCGTAATTAACATAAGTTTACTGGAACTAGAATGTAGTCTTACATATTTCATATTGTCGCTATTCCGATTTATACATTACAAATACGTTCTTATTCATATCTGGGTCCTCCACGAAAACTACGACAGCCTTCAAGGTCCGATTGCGAATACTTATCGTAAACTTTGGAGAAGTAGGAGGAAGAGCATGGACACGTCTTAATATTCGTATGTCATGTTGCTGACGTCTCTCTGCAGGTAACCAGTCGTCTCAGGAAGCTTGTACCGCCAGGTACTGTAGTCCCGGAGCTAGTTAAGATCCTCCCCCGGGTAAGTAATGTGAGCATTTATATTTAGCGGTCTAACAAAGGTATCTACACAGGATGCAGAAGAACAGCTCGGGTTGAAGAAAAAGATACGTTTGGGTCCTGAAATCCGCAGTAACTTTGAAAAGTATAAGAATGATGACAAGGTTATGCTAAGCTTTACAACGAATACGTCTATGGTAATGCTGCTAACAGGGTAAGGAAACGATCCAGCATTTTATTTATGGTGACTTGTCCTTTCTAAACATCTTGCTATTGCAACTGCGCCATTGAAAGGTATCTATCTATCTATCTATCTATCTATCTATCTATCTATCTATCTATCTATCTATCTATCTATCTATCTATCTATCTATCTATCTATCTATCTATCTATCTATGTGTGCATGTGTGTGTGTCCACTGTGAGAACAAGCTGAAGTTCATTCTCTCATTTGTACACTGGCTCTTGCAGCTGTCTCTAATATACAAGGGCTGCAGACCATTGTACTTATTCTACGCTGTCGCGCAAGCGATGGCGTTTGAAGTTCCTTCCTAAGTGATCCTTTTTTTTTTGCTCTACCAGTTACACGAGAGCTCCGCTGTCGTCGACGGTATTTTTCGCCACCTAGGATGACACAAATCTGCAACCCTTCCAGTAGTATACAACCGGCCGAACTCAACCAGATGGACTCACTTCGATTGTGAGCCCCTTGCGAGGCGAATCCCATGTATTTTCTGGCCTTCGACGAAAGGCTTAGTCGATTGGCTTGACCTTACAGAGACTTCATTTTGTTTCATTTTATTTGGACATTTTCATAAAATGCCCACGAAGGGGGCAAAAGGAGAGTGTGTCTTTTGACTTGGCCTGCTCTTCGTGAGGCACTTTGGGCAGGTACAGCAGGACAGTGTACAAAAATATACAATAATATACATACAAACAATAAATAAACGAGGAATACTATAACGATTTGAGAAATGTAAGATAAAGATGCAAACAAAGCTGTTCCTCAGCGATAAATGCAGAATGCACTGTGATCAGCACCATTTAAGATATATTGAAATAGATAAAAGTTGAAATGTGATCTGAAAACAATGGGTACATTACATACATTAAATATTTCCAGCAAATGCACCTTAGAATTGTGTTCTATTTATTACATCCATAATTCGCTTCCTAAATTGCGTGATGTTTCTAACCTCTCTGGCGTATTCAATTATTTCGGGAATTCTGTTGCAAAATTGAATAATTTGGACTGTACACCATAGTTAGTCCGGCACATTGGCCCGACCAACGCAACAGTGCGCAGATTATACTTAAGATCTCTGCTTAAATATGTATCAGAAAAAATCCGGTAATTATCTTTAATTTTTTTAACATTAACAGGGCTATAGTTGCATCCCATAGCACTCTGGGAATGGGAGTACATTATACACACGAAAAAGAGAGGTTTGTGGGGACCGAGGTATTTATCAAACCTAGTGCGCGTTTTTGAAGAAGAATTATACTTTCTGTATTTGTTTTGTTACACGTACCCCAGACGAAAATGCAATACATGATTCGCGAGTAGATAAAAGAAAAGTAAAAATGTCGTTTAACTCTCCCTGGAAGGAGATGCTGCAAGCGTCGAATTAGACCAATCGACCTTGATATTTTTATTCGAAGGTTGTCCACATGGTCAGACCAACTAAGGTCGCTTTGAAAACATACGCCCAGAAATTGAATTTTATTTACCTGCGCAATATTTTCTCCATTAAATATCAAGAAATATTAAGTTGGATTAGGGCCTACCTTTCAAATCGCTGTCAACGTGTATTGTTCAATCGGGTTTCTTTCGAAAGTGTATCGATTGATTCTGGCGTTCCCCAGGGGTCCGTTCTCGGGCCTTTGCTTTTTCGGGTGTTTATAAATGACATTGTTAAAAACGTTTCAACGAATATTAGGTTGTATGCAGATGACTGCGTGTTGTATCAAACTGTGAGTTCTGTAGAGGATCAGGTGAGGTTAAATGATGATTTTGCGAAGATTATTTTATGGTGTGAGCAGTGGCAAATGCCTATCAATTTTGAAAAAACTGTTTTTATGAGAAGCACTAACAAAAACAAACCACTGCCCTTTACATATTCTACTGGTGACCAAGTTCTTTCCGATGTTGAGCACCATAAATACTTAGGACTGCTAATTACTAACAAACTCTCCTGGAACACGCGCACATATATTGTTGTAGCCAATGTCTTAAGGAAGTTGTTCTTTTTAAGGCGTACGCTCAAGCTAGCTAACCCTCAAGTACGTTTGCTCGCCTACAAATCAATTATCCGTCCTATGTTAGGGTATGCCGTGATAATTTGGGACCCCTTCACAAAATCAAACATCGAGAAATTAGAAAGAATACAGAAAAATGTTCAAAGATTCACTTACAACTCATATGGTCGCCGCTCTATTAGCGAATTGATAAGAAAAGGTAATTGGCCCCCGGTTACTGAAATAAACCGTGTTTGTAGACTGAAGTTCCTTTATCAGTTGGTAAATGGTCATTACAAAATTAACACATCACACATCTTGATTTCATTTACAGGTTACGCAACCAGAATCCGACATTCACAAACAATTAAGCGTTTGATGCAAAGAGTCAATTCCTTTAAATATTCTTTCTTTCCTCGTACGATAAACGATTGGAATAACCTGTCTAACGAGGCTGTAATCCAAAAATCTTTGGTATCGTTTGAAGAGTATTTGACTTGAAGTGTTCTGTAACCTGTTCTGATATTTTTTGTCATTGTTCGTTGTTCTTTTTGCCCAAATGTACGTTGTACGTGTTTATGTTTATGTACCACCCTGCTATGGTCTAAGTTAGACCGCAGTATTTATAAATAAATAAATAAATAAATAAATAAATAAATAAATAAATAAATAAAAATGAGATAGCACGATCTACAGGCCTATTTCTTTGCCTGAAGAACATAAACTTGGTTTTTTATGTTTAGTTCTAGCTGGTTGACTGTAAGCCATGATTTAAGTTTATCCAACCAGTAATTTGCGGTTATCTCGATGTCGCGAAGATCTAAACCAGAAAAGAATGCATTTGTGTCATCGGCGTACATGACTATGTTTGGTGTGAAAGGAATGCTTACTATGTCGTTGATATAAAGTATAGAAAGTAAGGGTCCAAGTATCGATCTTTGGGGAACCCCATACTTAATTACTCCCAAATCAGATTTAAAATTATGAAGCTGCACATATTGTTTCCTGGCCCAAAGATAACCTTTCATTAGATCAAGCGCAATCCCGCGTATTCCATACATTTGCAGTTTCCTAATTAATATTTCATGCTTTATCGAATCAAATGCCTTACGGAAATCCAGAAATATTCCCACAGTGTAAAACGTTTTTTCAAAGTTGTGAAGTAGGCTATCCTTAATGCGAAGTAGAGCAGTCTGAGTTGATCTACCTGGTTGAAATCCACACTGTTCTTCACAAATGACATTTCTGTTTGCTATAAAAGAGTATACCCTCTTGTATATCAGGCGTTCCGCGACCTTAGAGAAGAGCGGCAATATAGATATTGGGCGATAATTTAAAAGTTCATTTTTCTTACCTCTAAAAATTATTGATACGCGAGCTATTTTTGTTAGGTGAGCTGTTATTGTTACGCGAGCCATCAAAATCTTGGGGATGAGCAATATAGCTGCACAACATTGGATTCTTCCTGAAAGAGTTTTTGAAGAGGTATTTTTTACACAGAAAGCTGACTTCTCTTATTGACCAGCTTTCTCTGGACTGTGAGGTCCGGTCACAACCTCCAAAGCACGTAATCAATAAATCACTACCTACAGAAACACAAAAGAATCGTCGTGGATGAAACTTGGGCCGTCGCCGATGTGAATCGGATGACGCCCCGGCTCCTTGTCTACGCAGTGAAATGTCAGAGGCCCATTATAAATCTCTGATACAGAAGTACTTGAATTTCGTTGCCTTCAACACTGTTGGTATTAACATCATCAACACACTTTAGGACATCACTGGCGCGGGCCAGCGCCTGGACCTGCTCTCTCCGTTTTAGTTGCGTTCATCTCCTGCGACACTCGCCTTGCTGTAGTTGACATATTGCGAATGTTAACTCAGGATTACCTCAAGCGATCGCGTGAGCCAGTCCATGGACGTTAAGATGAAGCGGTTGTCCTTGCATGGCGGCAAAGGACCGACCAGGTCGATGTGTACGTGGCTGAAACGCGCGTGAGGAGCTCAGGAAGTACCCAGAAGACAATGTGTGACGTTGAATTTTCGCTTGTTGGCCTTTGACAGAAGCCCGTGTCCAGCGTGGAACGTCGATTTTTATGCGTAACCAAGATACCGTGTAGTGAGGAAGTGTTGAGCCACAGGAACACCAGGGTGCGACAAGGAATGCATGGCATCGAAGATTGCGCGGCGAAATCGTTACGGAACTTGGGGGTGAGGGCAGCCTGTAGAGAAGCCGCTAACTAAGACAATGCCGCAGCCTGGAAAGTGCACTTATTGAAGTTAGCGGGAATTATCCTTCTGTCGTAAGGTCTGAAGTTCGCTGTCCTCTCGCTGTACTGTAGATATTGCTACAAAATCCACAGTTGCTTTGAGTTCTGCATGGGAAAACACATCAACAACTCTGTTCTCCGTGCCGCTGATGGGTCAGACGTCGTTCGCAAACTCGGAGTTCTAGTAAGTTGGCGGACCTCACGTAGATTGTGAGAAGGACTCACAGTGGTCGAACTGCACGTGAAGGGCTTGTGGTCGGTAATGGTGTAACGTTTCCGACCTGCAATAAAGTGGCGGAAATGCTGGTCAAGTATGCCAGCAGGCTATTCACGACCGAAAGTGCTGTCGAGGAATGCCATGTACGACTCTTGGGCAAATACGGACACGTAGGGACACGTGCCATATATAGCCAGATATGCATATACGGCCATATATGTATATCTGGCTATATATGGCACGTGTCCCTACGTGTCCGTATTTGCCCAATATGCATCAGAGTCTTACATGGCATTCCTCGTGTGTGTATTTCATTGCCACATATGTTTCTAAAACGATCTGGGCAAATATGTTGTTGTTATGTTGTTGTTGTTGTTATGTGGGGTTTAACGTCCCAAAACCAACTCTGATTATGAGAGACGCCGTAGTGGAGGGCTCCGGAAATTTTGACCACCTGGGGTTCTTTAACGTGCACTGACATCGCACAGCACACGGGCCTCAACATTTCGCCTCCATCGAAAAGCAGCCGCCGCAGCCGGGATTCGATCCCGCGACCCTCGGATCAGCAGCCGAGTACCATAGCCACTAGACCACCGTGGCGGGGCGATCTGGGCAAATAGGACCACATACGGCCGGCGTTCGCTTTGCGAGAGCTTCCTCGAGTAGAACGCGACCAGCCGCCACACTCCACTGACCAACTGTTGTAGTACTAGTCCGAAAGCGACGTCCGACGAGTCCATCATGAGTGTCATCGGGGCGTCGCACTTTCTCGGAGCGCCGCGTAGGCGGGAGCTTCCTTAATGAGCTGCAAGCTATCTCGATATCATCTGTCCAGGAGAAGGGAGCGTTCGCTTTCGTTTGACTGCTTAGCAGACGCTTGAGTGGTTACAAGATGAGAGCGCAGTGCGGAATGAAGCGCTGGTAATAATTGGCAAAGTCAGTGAATTGACGTAGTTGCTTCGTAGTGGAAAGTCGTACAAACTGCACTGTGGTTTCCACACGAGCAACAGGATGATATAACCCGTGGGCACACGTGCGGTGGCCAAGAACGTCCAGTGCACCGGCACCAAACTCCCTCTTTGGGCCGTCCACGACTAGTCCGTACTTCGTAGCCGTACGAACACTGCGTAGATGAAGCTCGTGTTTGTCCGCTGAAACACCGAAGACGATGATGTCGTCGATGTATGCGAAACAGCAGCTCGAACCAAAAGGAACTTGATCGACGAACCGACGAAACTTTTCTGCGGCATTCCGAAGGCCGAATGCATTCGGAAGTACTCGAACATGTCGAAATATGTTGATATGGCGGTACGAGGCATGCCGGAAGGATCAACAGTATTTGATGGTATGCCTTGACCAGGTCTACCTTGCTGAATACGGTGAACCCGTGCGCCGATGTGGTAAGATCCCGAATGTGGGATGGAGTCACGGTCCGGTACCACCACATTGTTAAGAGCGTGGTAGTCAGCGCGTGTTCTCGAATCACCGGAGGGCTAGCGCTGCCATGTGTAGCGGTGGTGGCCTTAGACTAAATGAAGGAGAGACGTATCCGTGCTCGAGCGTATGCCCGTATTTGCGCCGCGCGATCTTGTAATAGGCAGAAGCAGAACGACGAGGATGTGCGAAAACCGGCGGAACTTCAGTCACTATCTGATGGGTGACATCGTGGGTATCGGGCCGTACTGGGTGAGAGAAGGTATACGGAAAAGATTTGGGAAACTCTTTCTGAAGTCAAGAACATGATGGGGAGAATTTGGTACGGGCTTGCACTAGACATGAGGGTGGTAAGCGGCAAATAACGCCTTGAGCTGACAGGTGGATCTCAGAATCGAGGAGGCGGCTATGCCCGAGTTCTACCACCAGCATGGAATGTCTCGGGAAATACGCACCAATAATTGGCACAAGAGTAAGACAGCCGACATACGAAAGCATCATATGGAGCAGATTGAGCATGCTCTAAAGAACGGAAGGAGCCTGAAAGCGGCGAAGAGACGTCTAGGCATAAGCAAAAATTAGATGTATTCATTACAAGACAGGCAAGGCAATGTGATCACGAATAGGGATGAGATAGTGATAACAGCCGAGGAGTTTTACAGAGATCTCTACAGTAGCCGCGATAACAAGACTAGTGAACGGGGAAGCAGTTTAGAAGACGCTGACATTCCACCAGTACTGACAGAGGAAGTAATGAAAGCTTTGAAAGAGATGCAAGCGGGAAAGGCACCGGGTGAAGGTCAGATTACAGCAGATGTGTTAAAGAATGGTGGCCAGATTATACTGGAGAAACTGGCAAGCCTGTATACGCAATGACTAATGACTGCGAGCATACCGGAATCATGGAAGAATGAGAACATCATCTTAATCCATAAGGCGACACAAAGGACTTGAAAAACTACTGGCCGATTAGCTTACTGTCAGTCGTCTACAAGGTATTTACCAAGGTAATCGATAACAGAATTTCTGCCACCTCAGATTTCGGTCAACCTAAGAAACAAGCAGGGTTTCGTAAGGGCTGCTCAACAGTAGACCATATTCACACTATCAATTAGGTGATAGAGAAATATGCGGAGTATAATCAATCCCTATATATAGCCTTCATAGATTACGAGAAAGCATTTGACTCGGTCGATACCTCAGCAGTCATGCAGGCATTGCGGAATCAGGGCGGAGACGGGCACTACGTAAGACTACTGAAAGATATCTATAACGGCTCCACAGCCACCGCAGTCCTCCATAAGGAGAGCAGCAAAATACCTATAAGGAAGGGCGTAATAGGAGGGGACACAATCTCTCCAATGTTATTCAGAGCATGTTTACAAGAAGTATTTAGAACACTGGATTGGGAACAGGTGGGTTTAAGGGTTAATGGGGAATAGCTCAGTAACCGCCGATTTTCTGATGACATTGCCTTGCTAAGTAACTCGGGAGATGAATTACAAAGCATGATTACTGACCTAAACAGGCAAAGTATAATAGTGGGCCTGAAAATTAATATGCAGAAAACCAAAGTAATGTTCAATAGCCTTGGACGAGCACAGCGATTTCAGATAGCTGGCGAGGCACTGGAAGTAGTAAGTGAATATGTCTACTTAGGCCAGGTAGTGACCCCTCATCCGAATCATGAGGCTGAGGTAATTAGGAGGATAGGAATGGGGTGGAGTGCATTCGGCAAGCATTATCAGATAATGAATCGTAGCTTACCATTGTCTCTGAAAAGGAAAGCGTATAATAGCTGCATTTTACCGGTACTCACCTACGCGGCAGAAACTTGGAAGCTAACTAAGAGGGTTAAGCTTAAATTGAGGACGACGCAGCGAGCTATGGAACGGCAGATGGTAGGTGTAACCTTAAAGGACAAGAAGAGAGCTGAGTGGGTTAGGAACAAACGCGTGTTAGGGACATATTAATAGAAATTAAGAAGAAATGGGCATGGGCAAGCCATGTAATGCGAAGACAAGACAACCGTTGGTCATTAAGGGTAACAGAGTGGATTCCTAGAGAAAGCAAGCGTGGCAGGGGGCGGCGGTGGAAAGTTAGGTGGGGAGATGAGATCAGGAAGCTTGCGGGTATGAATTGGGCTCAGTTAGCACAGAGCAGAGATAATTGGAGATACATGGGAGAGGCCTTTGCCCTGCAGTGGGCGTAGACAGGCTGATGATGATGATGAATTGGCACACGGATGTCGGCGATAAAGAAAATCGATTGGGACGTCCGTCGCAAGCCGGTGTTAATGGCGACAGACTTATGTCCAGGTGTGTAGGGTGGCGCCGTTAACAGCGCTGATAGGGGGCATTGCGAGCAGTCGGTGGCGGTCATCCAGCGTAGGAGGAACGGGAATGGCCTGGGAAACTCGGTGCGATGAGAGGGTGGCGCGTTGCCATCCGGCGTCCGGACCACCACTTGTGGAAAGACGTGTGGTTTGTGGCCTGCCACATATTTTACTTCTGCTCGATAGAACGCAGCCGATTTCCGCACGCTGCTGGCTTCGTCGTTCCCTTGCTCCTTCTCTGTGACACTCCGTTGTCCTCGGTAAAAACGCCAATGACTAGCCATACCCTTCACTACAGATATGGCTGTTTCAGGACATAAACACCAAGAAATCAATAAATGAAATATAACTCCCGAAATTTCTGATTGGGCGCGTGTAAATATGAATAGATATCCCGCTTCCACTGATTATACAACCGCATTTACCGAATAATCAAGTTTCATACCTGGCTCTTTTCTGCAGGAGAAGATTGCTTCAACCAGTTTGTTCCTTTAACTGGATTTTCTCACCAGCTGCCTTACCGTTTAATGAAACATGCGCGATAAATTGGCAGACAATATTTCAAGTTGTATTTGAAAGTGAATTCGCTTGCATTGGGCTGTGTTCGTCTTTAATTGTCAAGAACGAAAGTAGTAGTGGATTATTGCCAATCACATAATGTGTCACCGGTCATGATGTCATTTTATTGGACACCCGTAGCAACTTTTTCTTCATAGGTTTACTGGCTACGATATTGTATTGATACCACTTTGCGATTTCAGAGGCTTAATGAAGCTCAAGAAAGGCGAACCCATAGCAGGTATGTATACCTTTTCTCAAATTCAGCAAAACACTTAATTTCCCTTTCTCAATGTGTCGACCACCTGCCAGAAACGAAGTATTAACTACCAAAGAGTTGAGGTTTCCACTCTTTCCTTCACTAGAGCTGCAGTCGTCATAGTCTGGATCCATAGATGTACTGCTACGCCTCGGCAGACAAAAGGAACACGTGAAAGCCACACTCAAGAAAAGTATTAAGTTAAGCAGGATCGAAAAATTAGGTTTGTTCAATAACCAATTTGCGATTCTTGGCGCTAACATTGGAGTTCTAAGCGAGGAAACGACGACATTGAGAGATATGAGTGACTCCCACCGTTCTGGTCCGTGGGTACGTTTCCGCAGTGACATCGGCTCCCCTGCACTCATCACTCCATTACTGCTCCAGGTTATAAATGCAAGATGTATTGTATAAACTTTGACAATAACTGAGCCAGCAATTAGCCACAGGTGTCGCTACATACTACGGCTCTGTAGCTCGCGCCGTAGTGTCTTCAGCTTAGGTAGTGACCCTAAGCCCTCATTTTAGCTTCTCTCTTCTCTCCCTCGTCTCTGTCTTCCTCTATTTTTATTCTATTTTACCCCTTGATCTCTTTCCCCCGCTCAGGGTAGCAAACCAGACGCGCGTTTGGTTAACCTCCCTGCTTCTCTTTATCTCCCTCTCTCTCTCTCCCGGCATTGCCTATTCAAATTGAGCAGCGACGCCACAGACATTCCACGTCAGTTTTCGTCACAACAGTGACACGCCCCGTTGTTTTGGTTTGTATAGGGGGCGCCATAGTCACTCTCTTGTGAGGCGCACCGCAGGTCGTCCGCAGTGCCCGAACATTCGTGCCTAGTGCGCGACGTACTGGAGATTCAGAGGAGGCAGCGAAGTACCTTCGGTCCTCCGCACCCCAAATTGGACACACTGCACCGACTGCACCGGAATTACATAGGTTCATTGGCTTAGCAGAGAAGCCACGTCACCTGGCTCCCACCAATAAAGCGTTAGCGTGAGTGTAAAATGTAGCATCGGAGGCACCTCGCATACCATGACAACGCCTATGAGTGAAGGTAAGCGTGAAATACAGAAAGGAGAACGGCGAGAAGGCGATAAAGTTTGTTGCTGGTGCTCGGGTTGGAACCACGGCTACCATGCTTCGAAGCCGGTAGGCTACACACACACATGACAAGAGGCAGCGCGCAACGTGTCATAGGATGGTGATTGGTTCTTAGGATTTTACGGCCCAAAAACCAGCTATGATTATGAAAGGCGCGGTAGCGGAGGGCTCCAGAAGTGTGGACCACATGAGGTTCATTAACGTCCACTGACATCAGCACAGTAAACAGGGGCCTCAACATTTCGCTCCCATCGAAATGCAGCCGCCACAGCGGTGATTAGATCCCACGACCTTCGGATCAGCAGCCGAGTGCCATAACCCCTAGACCACCGTGGCGGGGCAGCGGCTGATAGAACACAGAAAAAAAAATCCGCACAATACAAGCAGCATCGCTGAAATTATCAGCGCTCGTACTTGTGCTGTACGGATATTTCTTGCGTTGTCCTGTTACCCAGCGAGTAGACCACTAGTACGTATACAGACTTAGGCTCGCGTGATGAGAACATATGTGGCCGATTTCAATGGCCTGGATTTTCAATCAAAGAAGAATAGAAACAAAGATGGAATGAGGCAAACACAGAGAGGAACCAAAGAGCGGAAGGAAGAAATAAAGACGGAGGAAAAAAGCAAGATTGTTTGCCAGTCTTCGGGGTTCGAGCCAAAGAAGTCAAGTCTTTCAGCCTACTGTACCCACACATCCACGCTTGCGAGTTATTGAATGATCTTTCTCCAGTGCTGCTTTTCCCAACGCGAGTGTCTCCTTGTATGTGGCACCGACTTGTGGAGGGAATATGTGTGCTTAGTTTGCGCGCACAAAAGTTCCACAGCTTCTCTTTCCGACAGATTCCACTTTGTGTAACTGGGGCTACAGTGGGAGAAGATTGCCAGGAAGATGGCGAAAAGGAAAGAGCTAGTATGCTAGATGCCGAGATTCCGGATATTTTATTATCCAGTAAACGGAGCATACTAGGCTTGCTGAAATGTTGCTGGAGGATTCTCTATATATTCAATATACCATTTTGAAGGGTTGCAACATTTCTGTATTTTAATGTGAAAGTCAAACTGAATGCTTGTTCCCCTTCTTTTTGTGAATGTTGTCATCTTGAGAACGTCTTTGGAAGCCGGTTGAAGATATCGGCATCAAAGTGGAGAGCATGCTCGTTCGCATTTGCTGATTACTCCATTGCGAGACGCAAGCTTACCGAATTATGTTTTTCGAACACTGATGTGCGCAGACCAGCGTTCGTCCGTATGTATCCCCGAGTCCGTGTCTTCAGCTCAGCACTGCATCTTTCGCTGATATTTATTATCTACCAGCTGGCCCTAACCTATACACGCAAAACATGCAGCCATGAAGCCTCCTGGTGTACTACATATGAAAGCCGCAAAACCGAAGTCGCATGCTGAAGTTGCAACAACGATTGCCGATAACACAGTGCTATGCTAGAGCAGAAAATGTGCCTGTCGCTAATAAATCATATCAGCACTGATGCATGTCACAGGAATTATCTTCATTCGTATGGCAGATGAGTTCAATCATAAATGTCACTGACAAAAAATCGTCTTCTTCGTATAAGTGCAAAAAGTGCAAGAGAACACAAAGTAGATAGCGCTCCATACCTTTATGTTCCCAAGACTTCTTTTGCTCCCAAGACGGAATTGATTACGCCTAAAGAACAAAAATGTTAGGGAGAAGGGACGGAATCTATGCTGACGGTGTCTGAGCGTTCTTACAGTTGCTGTGAAACATCAGGGCACCCATCTCTTGAAAAGAATATCAAAATCACGTGGTCTAGCAAGTGAAAGAAGCGGCGATGTATGGTGCAATGACATCTTGACCTTGAAATGTCCCACAGCCTGTCCTCTTCAATGAGTTTGACGAGCACCGTGATGAATGCTGAAGTATTGTCCAAAACCATGCTGTAAGAATAATCACATGTAGCTCACGCCTTTCCAATGCCCCATCTTTACTTCGCGAGAATAACATCCTTACCATTATTGAACTCACTAAATACAAGCCTAAGTATTTTTTTGTACAGACTTATTAATAACGACTTCCGCCGGCCATTGTTCCCGTCTTCTAATCTTATGACTTATAGCACTACTCGGTTTGCATTAAACAACAATTTTCTTTTGCCCAGAATTCGTACTAAATACGGTAAGCAAACTGTAACATTCACTTCCACTTCCTTATGGAACACTCTTCCACTTATCATGAAAACTACAAGATCATTACATCAATTTAAGAAAGAGCTAAAAATATACTTACTTCACACAGACTAACCAGGAGAGTTACTGGTTCTTTTATTGTGTGCTTTGTTGTTCAGTGTATCTTGGATAAAGGTTATTAAACTGTTGCACTCTTGTTTTTTTATGTATCTTACTATTTTTAGTGACATGTTAAAGCCTTGCTGTTTGATGTATTAACTTGTGCATTTTTCTATTATTGTTATGTTTTTCACTTCACTACTATCTTTCGCTACTGTTGCTGTCAATTGCCTACTGCCTCATATGTCTTTGTACAGGAGGTCCCGATGCAGTCTCTTGACTATGGGACCTCCTTCTGAATACTAAATGCCTGTACCTTTACCCAACCTTTAATAATAAAATTCATTCTGAGTCTGAAAGAAAGCTGGTGGAGCATTGGAAGCTGCATAAAATGATTAGCTGATGCGAACGCTTGGCGTACCTGCAACGAATGACTTGCCTTTTTTAAAGGCAGGAGAACGCAGACATGACGCGTGCAAGTGAAGCTCTGCGCTGAGTCACTTCTCCAGAAATTTACATTTTGCAGAAAGTGCGAATCCGCTACGACAACGTTTCGCATGACCTCGCTTCTGTGGAAACGCACGCATCGGCGGAAGAAAAGCCATTAAAATATCCACCTTGGCAAATCCACGCAGTTAAGTGCGAGCCACGAAACATTCGAAACATGCCTTAGGGGTTCAACTTCTTGAATCTCCTGCGTACTTAGTACATCAAAGCGAATCATGGGCACAAAGAATTTAATGAGTTCTGCAAATGGCATATAGAAAAGCATGCTGCTCAAGATGTCAAAAAGAAAAATTCACAGCATATCCACGGAGTGAATGATGATGAGTGGGCGAAGCTCCGGAGGTTCATCGTAGATCGTGCCGAGTTCCGGATTAATTCAGTTAACGCGCACGCTACGAATCCTTATGGCTCAACTAGGCACAAGTGAAATCTCCCACCGGCACTTCATTGCAAGTCAAGGTCCAGTGCATATATAACAGAATTGACGATGCGCCTCTTAGAGAACGACGGTTTATTACATCAACGTGTCGGTCGGAGCCCGACCTTTTTCAAGATATATATATATATATATATATATATATATATATATATATATATATATATATATATGCGTGGCCGGTGAGCGGTTCTCCAGCGCGAGTAGTCGGTATTTTTCAATCAAGAAACTCGCTAGAAGACGCTGCCTGCATCAAGCTTGTCTCTCGCGGGTGAGGGCGCGTTCTCCTTCTTTGCGAGCTGGTAGCGCGTTCATCGAAGAAAGAGCGTTTCCATAGTCAACGCGCGCCTTTCGCTCTCTCTGTCTCTTTCTCTCTCTCACACAAGACAGCAGATGGAAGACAGAGAGAGCTGGCGCGCCGGGAGGCACGCGCCCTCCTAGTAGCGCGTTCCTAGTAGGTAACGCGCTACTACAACGGACGGACAGACCCAAACCTTAAGGAGCTTTGCCCCTAAAACAACTTGCCTTACAAGAGCTTGCGGTTCACTTTATGCGAACAGGAAATCGATAACTGTAATTATGTAGGTCATGTAAAGCTGTAGTTATTATCGTGGCGCGCACCCGAGTATGCTTGCACATAGCTTAATTTTATCGCTTGTGAGTAAACGTAATATCTATATGAATTGATAAAAACAGGTCTCACTAACAGAGGTTCTGCCTGCACCAAGAGGAATGCAATGGTTGTATCATACAACGGTAACACGGCGAAATCTGCTCAAATCGTGGCCCACGAATTGGGACATGCGTGAGTAAGCTTAAACAATTTGCCTACGCACCACCGGCCTGCTAGTTTTTAAAATGACAGCCTTATACGTCATTTGTGAGTGCTACCTGGAAAAACAACATGGACGCAAGAAAAATACTGTAGAAAAAAATTACTCCCTCTCCCGATAAAGGGAACCATGTGTGGGTGCGAAGCAGCGGGGAGATGGTTAGCTTGAGCGGGAGATGGTGTAATTTTATTGAGAGGACGAATGAGAATGTATAAGAGAGAGAACGGCGGTGGTCTACCGTCGCGCCTCTAGCCTAAGCTGCTTCGCATTATCGCGCGCGTAGCCGCAGGTGTTGCCATTCATTGCGCAATCCGGAGAGGAGAGGAGCGTCGGAGAGGAGAGGAGGAATGTCGAGAGGAGAGGAGATGGGACAAGGAGAGGAAGGGGAGGAGGATGCGCATGCTCAGTGTGGGTGTAGACGCCGCACGGCGGATGGGTGGAGGGAGGGAGGGAGAGAGTGACATAGCCCCGACCATAAGCTACTTCGCATCTGAAATATGGTACCAAGTATGTGGTACTAGAAAAGGAAATATTAGAGTATCCGTCGATCGATATATTCCGCAAGTGATATGTCGGGAATGATTGTGTGACTGAAATGAGGAAAATTTAATAGCTATTAAAGCTTCACACCTTGGCTATTTAGGTCACTATTGACAATAATGTTACGAGACGCACGGCCGTCAAACGAACGACCGGCTACGCGAAGGGGAGGAAGAGAATGCGCGAGTGAGTTTCTAGCCGTCATGCTACCTCAGCTTTTGCGTATTTTAATATACCCTTCTTGCTCTACCGCGTGCCTGTGATTCTCCGCAACAATAACAGAATTCCGCATGCCTCACAAAAGTATTCACAAAGCGATTCGGAGGCGAAAATATTCTGATGAATATTTCATTCGAAAAATATTCGAATGAATATTTTTCGCCCTATGCCTCGTCCAAGCACATTCGCGTGGTCAGACAAGGGATAAGGCTAATTTCATATGAGTGATGCTCGACAGCCGAAATTACTGCTTCTAACCACTAGAATCCCGGTTCGAGTACCAAAGGCCTCAATGTAGTTTAACAAGCAAGGAACTCGGAGTCGGCTACCAACGAACTGCCAGACGTCTTGCTGTGCGTCCCTTAACAGATAAATAAACACTCATACACATCTGTCACACTAGATGAAGCCTGATTTTCCGACACGCTGGTTGATATTATGGCGGACACGCTGTTGCTCTCTCCAGTGCTGCATGAATGATCGTACACCCTACAATACACACACACACACACACACACACACACACACACACACACACACACACACACACACACACACACACACACACACACACACACACACACACACACATACACACGCACGCGCACGCGCACGCACACACACACACGCACAAAAGCTCTGTGGTGCAATAGAGAGAGGTCCGCCGGAAGACAACGCCTAATATGGTAGGAAATGAATGTGAGAAATTGCCACATTCATAAAAGCGCTTTTTAGAAAGCTGTCTATTTTCGCAGCAGCAGAGACGGTGATGCGCCAAAACTTGCCGGTCCGCAGACGTTATATTGTGCGCTCGGATTACCCCACAATCCGAAACACCCCTCGTGCTAGCCTGGAAGCTTTTTTTACTTTCGCCAATATTTACTCGTTTTAACACTGTTGTGACGGGGCAGTCTGAAAGATCAAGTATAATACCGTAGTAGAAAATACTGAAGTTATCCCTTCTACCGCAATGGCGGCTGGTAACAGCGACACACCTAGCCCGAAATGGCTAATGATTGCTAGAAGACCACAGAATGCAAATGTTGGGTATGGTACTCGAGTTTTATCGGAAATTATGTTCCATGCCCGTTCGTTTCACGAAAAGAGCCTTTGGACTTAAACAGGACACACCGAATGTGTTCAAGGACTACTGTTTGCGATGCAGATTTTGTTATGTTGAAATTTCGCATCTTACAAATCTTGCAACGTTCTTGGAAAAGGAAACAACAGAACTTATATCTCGCGCTAACCTTGCAAGCCTTTCATCATGCCACCGTCCGGGCCTTTTCTCCAAGTTCTACCACGCATCACCTCGTACTCCCGCCATCAAGCCAATCCATCGTCATTCAGTCCACATCAACCACTGAAAAGCAGTGTACCCGCCCAGTTCTCAGACGACTGCGCACCTATCATTCTTTTTTTTGTGAAGACAACGCAATATTGGAATGGCCATCCACGTGGCGTTTTGCACCACTCCAGTATCATCAACCTCAAAGCAGCGATCGTACATCTACACAAATATAGCGTTGTAATACCCCACCCCTCATGTAAAACCTCTTCATTGGGGCCTTTGAGGTACTGCAAATAAATGAAATAAATAAGTTTATTTTCGGAGTTATCTGTTCTAGAAAGAAAAATGCTTAGAGGTAACTATGTACAACTCTTTGCCGCTATGCAACTTCTTTCGTGCTTTTACAGCGAATCTGTCTAGGGCTAGAGTTTGACCAAAAATGCTTCCATCTACAGGCTGTGTAGTAAGTAATCACCACTACGACAAATTCCGATTCGAGAAAAAGGACATCGAGGAGTGAAACTAGAGACAATGCAGGGTTCTTTCACATCAAAGTACGCAACTGGCCAGGTGTTTGTGGCGTAGCTTTTCAATCGCCGGACGGGCTGCCTCAGAAGTAGTTATTTTCGATCTGAAGATGTGTAAAAAGGAACGAGAGTACAATGTGATGAAAACCGCGACATATATCGCTTCCGCGATGCCGAGCGCAAGCGACGAGACGTTGACCGCAATGGTACCCGTGGTTCCCATGGCACCGCCTCTCTCAACTCGGGTTGATAGAGAGACCCTCTTTGGAATAAATGCCGGCTGGAAGGTATGCCTAAACCGATGGCACGACGCTTATTGCAGGTGATGATGTGACATGTGCAGCGATACCACCATATCGCGTAACGAAGCTTCTCCAGTTAACAACTTGAAAGACTGGAATAACTGGCCTAATTTTTTTCCACTAATGAGCCCGTATTCAGGAGGTTGATATCATGCATACTTTGTGCCTGTGCCATCTGTTCACTAAACTACTCTAAGAGCGGCCGCCTTCCGCCCGTATTTAGTGCAGAACGGCACTCCGTTGTGGCGGGTGCGGCCTTCTGCTTCGCGGAAGAGACGCATCGACAATTCACAAAAGTTAAATGTGGAGCGGTTGTCTTGAGTTATTGCAAATGAATCGCATCGCCAAACGCACGAGCTGTGTCACTGGCTATTTACCTTGGCGCACACTGAAGGTGCGCAGACTTCGACAAACACACTTCCTGCCATTGCGTTGTCGATGGTCCGGGAACAGGACAGGGGTGGGTCACTCGCATCGCCACTGCGCGACATGTAGCAGTATCGCGCCAGCCGGCGGACGAGCGCAGTTTCCATAACCTATGGTTGCCAAAGCACGTTGTTATGAACAGCGTCACTTTGCGCTACGTGAACAGGATAAATTCGTGGTAGCCATGGCGTCAAGAGAAGACCGCGGCGTTTTTGAGGACTTGAAACAAGACTGACCAAGGCTGTCTGCACTAAGGGACCCTACAGAGCGTCTCACCCGCTGGGCATTCCGTTTGCAAAAATAATGGTTCTAAGTTGCATACAAGTCAGGTCGATCGTACCAGGACGCACACTGCCTGTCCGATCGTACCAGGACGCACATTGCCTGTCTCGTCGTCCGGCTCCCCAACCTAATCTCACCGATGGCGACACTGATAGCTGTGTACTATCCGTTATAGCTTTTCCAGCATCGCCATTGAACAACGTCTTGACCCTTCCTAGTCATCGGTAGCCCCAACTCCAAACTGAGCTCTTTCTTTTAAAGACAGCTTGTTATGGAGGCACACATCTTATCCAGACGCTGTCAAGCTCGTTGTCCTTCTGGAACACCTTAGCGCTGACGTGCTTGCGAAGCTTAATGACACCTCCACATGACGCCCCGACCCTCTTTTTTATTTCCAGGTTCGGTAGTCCACATGATGGAACGGAAACTTCAAAAAAGTGCCCAAAGGGAGACATGTACTTAATGACACCAAACCTTGGCGGTGTGGTGAAGGATGCCTACTCAGAATGCTCCATGAGGACCATTAACAAGTTTATGAAGTAGGTACCTCCTCACTGAATTTCCGCAGGTGTTTTGACAATGATTACGCCGCCTGTTGAGGGGGATTCACACTTTTTTAAATGTTCACCTACTGCTACTGAGCATACACAATATATTTACAGCCTGCGCTAGTTTATTTACAAGAATTTGTGCACATCAGTTCTCACATTACTTCTTATCAATAGGATCGCTGCTTCCTTAGCCGAACAAGTGGGGCTTCTTTAAGCGGTGCGTTATTTTTTCGTTAGCCATCAGAACTTGATTCCGAATCCTCCGTTCTGAAAACCAGCCTCCAAAGCTCTCTGTCTGGCAGTGTTTTCTATATAGCTGAAGTTGGCTAACATCTGTAGTACCAATTACTATTGTGCCAATAAATATAGTTGTTTTCACCTAGCTGTATGGCAAATACAAGCAGTGAGCGGTACATGTCAATGACATACTCACACCCGCAAGCTCAACAAATTCAAATTCCTCGACAATTTTATTTATGCAGAAGTCAAACAGCCAACTGCTTGTTTGAAGGAGGCTACATAAACCCACCCGAGGAGGAGCATGAACTACACAGAATAAGAGTTGGGGAATGTCAAAAGAAATTGAGCACTGGCGAAGAAGTCAAGAATATCGAGGTACGATACCGTACATTCTGTTTTCTTAAAAGGGAAGTCTTTCGCAAAATGGGAGCTTTGATATACGCTCTTATAATAGGGACAGGAGTGCAGAAAATGCCTTACTGCCGAAGGTTAGCCGTAAAGCAGCTGGAACTACACAATACGCTACTTTGCAGAGGCCTAAGCAGCTGCGAAACATTACGCCCCAGGGAGACATTGAAGGACAGATTTAACGCTAGCTAAAGATCCTATCTGTGGTGGCTCTCAGATATTTTTGGCCAGTGTCAGATTTACAAGCATTAAGAAGTGCTGCACTGCATATACTTTACAGGATATCTTTGAAGAGCAGATGTTGCGAAAAATTTGCTTTCACAGTAGTGGCCTTAAAGACTACGTCTTTCGTTATCTTTCCCGTAGCCATCGATGACTAGAAGGCAGCGTATAAGTGCTCGGGCTTCCAATGGAATGGACCAGGCATCGAATGCCTGATGGAGGCCTTCATTGCAAACTGTAGAATTTCTGGCGTACCACTGTACAACATCCGTTCAACGACAAGCTCTGGCCAGTTGCATCACTATTAAGGTCTACAATGCTAAGGTCTACAATTTAACTTCCGAAGTTTCGACCATAAGCCTACGCAATGACTGACGAACACTGAGACTGTAGTCACAATACAAAGCGCATTATCATCAATGCGCACAGCCAGATACGCCCGTCAATCAGGCTTGAACAGCACATACTCTGGCGTAATTTGTTGCGTCTAGTCTAGTACGTAGGTGACGGCGGCATAACGCAAGACGGAAAAGCCGACTCATTGTTGCCCTCCACCTACTATCAAGAGAACACAAACCAGCAATGCCGATCATAACTCGCCATCGGCTCAGTGCCATACGTGCAACCCAATGGAAGGTTGCGCACTTCCTTCATATCTCACACTTCACCGACCCTTTCCTCCAGCCCAGTGTTGCATGTGGTGAATATGCTGCATCAGTGTTCTGTAGACTGTAGGAAAAGATTCAGCTGGAAGTTGCGGGATTTATCTCCACCGCCATGGCTGCATTTTAATAGCGCAACGCTCAAAGAAAAAGAGAGAGCGAGAGAGAGAGACAAATACAAGAAAACAAATAAAGCATTGTATGAGTGTATAAATCAAACTGCACGTTAGCAAACCATAACTCAATATAAATCTTGAGGACTTAGTGTAGTAGGTCAGGGACGCGAAAAACAAATATAACCTTTCCTCTTTTCTAGGTTGGGGCTTTTTTCCTGTTCGGGAAACTTCGTTATAAGCGGGCTCCAAGGACCAGCATTTGCTGTAGCGGCTTCTACCATTTTTTATAGAAACACCATTATAGGCGCCGTTGAATAGCAAGAATTTGCTGGGGCAGGTTCTTTGATTTGCGATAACCTGTCCTTTTGAAGAAATGACACTCGAGAAGGGAACAATGAGGTCATATATTTCTTTAACATGAAGTGTGTCCCTAGGAATTGCAGGTTTTGGAATGACTCCGAGTTCATGGAGACATCTCTACCCATAACTGCGAGAGTTCATAGCAACCTATAACGCGTGCTGCTTATGGCTTGCTTATTCTGGGAGATGAAAGGAAAACGCCTTCGCTTAAATTAAATCAGCCCGGAATTGTCACGACATTACCTCGTCTCCGGCCGTACTTCTCGAGCAGGTTTAATTGTCTTCCAAGTGTGGCCTTTCATGAAAACACACACACACACACACACACACACACACACACACACACACACACACACACACACACACACACACACACACACACACACACACACATTATATATATATATATATATATATATATATATAGCCATAGCGATGCCGGGCTCCCTACGGAAGCCCTCCGCAGTGGCGCAGGTATTTCATCGCACAAAATTCAATTTCTCCAAGTAAAATATGTCAGAAATCTGTAAACTGCGATTCCACTTATGCGTAAACACATGGAAGCTTGGGCTGTGATTTTGTTACAATTAACCTAAAGTATGTCCCGACTAAAGTGAAACAATTCCAGCACATGGTAGAGAAGGAGCCAACGCAGCGCCTATGAGCGTGCTATTTCCATACGCGTACAAACCTTACACCGCCCACAGGTGTCGACAGAAGCAGCTGTGCCATCAGCGGTATGGAAAAATGCGCCGAAGGGCATGCTCGCTCTTCGCACTCTTCTGATGTATTCCGTGATGTGTTCTGGTGCCGGGCGCGCTGCGTAGCCTTCCTCACCGGCGAGTATTGAGTTGACCTATGTCAACTTTTGTCCGACCACCAGGTAGGTCACACAAGGCGGAGGCACAGTGTGAACAAATGAAAGAATGTTGTGCCATCCATGAAACCTACGCAGTTACGGGACTCAAGAGCATGGCAAGGAAATGCGAATTGGCATTATAGCGCTATCGCGTTCCACTCTTATTGCAAACCTTGGGCGTCCTCCCAACTGCCCGGCTAGACTCATTCGCGGCTTTTGTACGAAGTTCCCGGAAATTTCAATATCGCATAACTATTTTCTCTTGCAGGTGGAGGGAACCTGCTCCTTCCGTTGTTCAGTATCCCGCACTGAAAGTGAAGAAACCGTGCGTTCTCTACAGATGAGCGATCCCGACGGAATGTCATGTGACAGAACTAATTCCTCGCTGGTAATGATTCTTCTGCTACCAAAACCTCTAGCGACCACGTATCGCGAATACACGAAAAGTGACAGTTTCTGTTTAGTGGCAGAAATCAATAGGGCCAAGGTTATGACATCTTGTAAATATATGAGTAACAGCGATCAGTAGGGTAATATATGCTGTTATTTTCAGCGTAATATATGGTGTGATATGTGCCGCCACTTTATAATTTCATTCCATACCAGCTGTTACAGGGCACTATCCTAAGAAAGAGATGAAAAAGTAAAGATATTCACCAATAATTCTAAACCATAACGTTTTGCGGGAACCAAAGTATGCCGTAAGAAAGTAGATCATGAGACCGTTTTCAACTGTCAGTCTACAAAAATTAGACCATGAAGTAGGCACGACAAAATATGCGAGTGAACGTCTTTGTTGTTGCATAGAAGACTTTATCTGCGAGAGTATGACAGCGAACGCAGAGCACTGAAATAGTACGTAAATGAGGGATACAAACAGGGCTGAGTCTTCCTGAATTTCGAAAACATTAGAGCTGAAAATTCAGAAGAAATCAAAAGGAAACGCGTAAGTATGTGCCACCAGACATAGACCCGAAACACGATCTCCATAAGGCGAGCCTCCTCAGAACAGTAGATGACTGAATTTCCTTTGATTTGTGGCTTTTATGACAAGATGATGCTATTCTCCGTGTTAAGACAGCAGTTGCAGCTTTGAAGGCCTTGAACATGTATAGATCATTTTCGTGTCCTCTATGCGTCGGTTAACGCCTTAAAACCAGTTGCGCAGAGAAGATTACAGTGTGGCTTACATACTAACGTATACCTATAGAAGTCTCGCGGCTGAATTTGAAGTACTAATGATAATCATGAAGGGGCTTCTCACAGCCACTGCAAGGAGACGGCCTCTCCGACAGCTACCCAACTGTACCGGTACAGTGCTAACCACGACCTCTTTGTGCCTGCATACCATCAGTAAAATGAAAATACAACCAATATTTAACAATCCCAAGGTTACAGGAATAGATGTGACTTGCCTTCATGGCTTGTTCGCCGTCTGGGGAGGACTGAAGTTAATGGCGGCGGCAGTTACTGCTCAGCTTCGCTTTCCTTCCTGCTAGGTCTCTGGCGGTGCCGGTTTCTGGTTAGGGTGTGGTGGGTGTTAACGTGCGCGTAAGTGTGGGATCTTGAGGGCTCCGCTTAATGTGCGACATAGATTCGAACATACATGGTAGCTCTAAAACAGGTACAATAACATTTTGTAACTATTCCCCTATACATATTCGTGCTACTTAATATAAAGTCTGTATCGATGTGTAAGTTAGAGTAAGCACGTTTATATTTCTTTTCTTTTCTAGTAAATGCCTTAGCGCGTTTATGTTTCGGATATTCCTACGGCTTGTCGTAAGAAGAACAATGCACCCGAAATTGCGTATGTCTCAGCTCGGAACTTGCAGCGAGTAGGATAACATTGACAGTAGAATATCTTAGGAGCTGCGAGATCCTAAATACACTAACATATCGGGCTGTCTTAATCTCAGAAATGCGTACAACCGACGGCTGACTGCGGTTTGTTTGATGTTCCATACCTGCCTCTATTACAGAAATGCAAAGACGGAAAATGCCAATATTGAAAGCTTGATGGACTGCAAGCCATGGCATAAAGATCCATACGCTAATGAGGCTGACACTGGGCAAGAACGTCAGACCGCATCGTCGTGCAGTAGTAAAAAAAATAAAACGAGAATTTCTTGCAATTTTAGTAGGCTTCGTAGTTTTGGATTAGGCTTGGAAATCACCAGGCCTTTAGGTTGAGCCGTTTTGCGGCAAACTGTTGACCTAGTCATTCCGACTGCTCCTTGTGGTCTGGTTCTTTATGTAGGCACTCGACAAATGGTGGTTAGAGTGTAAGTACGTATTGAAAAATTCAGCTCTGCCGTACTCGAAGATTATTTATTTATTTATTTATTTATTTTTACATACTGCAGCCCAATTTGGGCTATCGCAGGAGTGGGTTTTTTATACATCAGCACACACAAGAATACAACTCCTAACAGCAAACAAAAATAGAACTCTTAATAAACAAATTCCAAATCAATACCTTCATGCAAGAAATTACAAGTCAAACAAATCGCGAATCAATATATTCATGCAAGAAATCTTCTAAAGGCAATGATCTAGTTGACCCAGGCAATACATTCCATTTTTCTATAGTGTGCGGGAAAAAGCTGAATTTAAATAGGTTAGTACGTGGATGAAATGGTGTCAGGTTGAGCTTGTGGCTATTCCTTGTGGGTTTCAGTTTATCAGGAGACAGATATTCGTTAGTTAATGCGTAGTGTGGGGTATTAACAAAAATATGCAGCAAATTTAGGCATTCGAGATCGCGTCGCTCGGACGTATAATTACGTCTATGAATCAAGAAATCGATATAGACTCTCCGACAGTGTGAATGTCTATACCCCTCCCTTGAACCTTTCCAGGTGTCTTAGGTATTTTTGTCTCATATAAAGATAAGTTATCAGCCAGATATCAGATAAGTTATCAGTTATCAGCCACGAAGAACATGGATAACAAATTATTATACCACTAACATGATATTCATAATGTACGTCACGTTTAATGATGCTGCAAGCGTGTGGCACATATACATAGTGCTCTGGCCTGTGGCATGCGGGTACGCGCCAAAAGGTGTTTAAACTTTTTTACAGCCTATTTAGACATTAACATTAACTATTAGACATTACAGCCTACGACACACATGAACACATCATTACAACACACAAATAAAAAAAGGCAGACAGTTTGTCGTAGCTTCCGGCTGAACTATAAACAGAACAAGCACACAGGCACACACGCAACCTACCAAGCCGTAGGAGGGCATCGAAACCAGGCCCCCGAGATGCCATTCGGGCACATTACCACTAGGCTATAGACGGCTGCTTCTCCGGCACGGTTATATGTAGCAAATAAAGCCTTCACACCGGCAGTTGCGATGATGGTGCTTGTGTAACGTGAACAGCGGTTCTAATGTGTGTTAATCGTTATCGTAGCAATATAATAACCAATACATGTTTTTCTATCGGCCGGCACGCTTTTGTGCAGCTGTGCTAGATCCATTACGAATACATCAACAAACGAAGCTTGTGATATGCACATCAGTACACCGCAGTGCGCATTTTACCTTCACCTCTGTGCTCTGCGCATACATGAGTGCCATCATTACGTCGTACGATGAGCTACCATTCGGTCGCCATGGTGTTGTCGACGTTCCTGGTTGGTCCACATTAAGCATAAAGCCACTCATGATCTCTGCACAAAGACCTTGATCCTGCGCGTAATCCTTGGCTTAATGTCGAACTATTTATCGTAGGCACTTCCATGGCTGACTGCTTCGCATGACACCTATTGCCCCACTGCGTGTGAACTGCAGGGTTTTTCGCTATTTGCTTGCCAACAAACGTATGCACACGAATCTCGGCGCTGGACCAGTCGTCCGCCTGCTCCGCCACCATGACGCCTATAGTGTATACGATATTGTTAAGCGTTGACCCTTTCTGATCGGTCAGTTAAATCGGTCAAACCAGGAATGATCACTGAGGATTCTGGGATTAGTCAGCTTTGCCTTTTAAGGCAGAATTACTACCACACGAGGGAACAGCACCGAATAGTCTTTCGTATTCCGTGTGGTGGTGTATGAGCTATATGAGACGCTGTGCGCAATCCTCCTCCAAGCTCTGAAGTGATCCGATTGTTGTTCACAGCCGTACTTGTGAGTGTGGTAGAACTAAAATGTCCTCACTTTGGTAAAAGTAAGAACGAAATCCAGTTTTGAGCCGGTGACGTTTGCGTAAACAACGGAGGGATACTTCTTTCTTCCCTTCTTTCTGCCTTCCTTTGTTTCTTTATACACCTTCATTCGCACAGTCCCTATCATGTTACAGTAGGCTGGAGGCTAGGATGTGGGTAGGAGGTTAGGATGTGGGTAGGAGGTTAAATAAAAGAAAAATATACCGGGAGCGGGAATTGGACTTTGTAAAAATATGAAGGCTATACTTGGAACTTCTGGAACTTGACTGCGATGCCAAGCTGGACGATACCGCAATGCCTTCGGCTGCATGTGCAGCGACGTGAGTCAACTCTTCCTTAATGTGCGTCCCTTATGCGCCCGTTCCTGCGTTCAGAGCCGTCCGTCTGCTAACCGAGGAATGAGTATAGCCAAAGACTTTGTTTTGTCGAGCCACCGCGCTGACGTACTGCTGTATTTTTCTCACTCCTCTGAACGTCTTTTTATAGCACATTGCAGCGTGCAAATATCTTGCATATAGAAGGGATCTGCCCATCCACTTGAAGAAAAAAGAAAAGTGGGGAATGTATTGAGTGCACGGCATGTCGTGGTCTAACATCAACAACAGTCTGGTTTGCTTTGGACTTTTACTGCGTCAACATTTAACCTAACAGCTACACTGATTTAGGTTATATTGCAAGCACAGTTATTCGCATGTGACATTTATTTCCCAGGTACCTTCAAGACACTGGAGTTAACATATAGGGCAGGTTGACATTTTCTTACGAATAAATTGCTAAGGTCGACGTAACTTGAAGTGTTCACGGTGCATGCCCCTGGAAATGTACACAGGCCTATGCACATGAACAAAAAGAACAATTGTTACAAGAAATGTCAAAGTTAAACTTAAGCACAAGCAAATACAAATTCAGAGACAACACCATGAGTGCACAACTACAGCGTCTCATAATCATGTCATGCTTTTTGGACGTTAAGCACCAGAAATCATCATACGGCACGCTCTGCGCATCAAAGTAGTAGAAACTGTGTGAAGCGTTTCGCACAGCAGCGAACTAATTATGCAACACACGTGAAAAGAAACAAAGGAAGCCCTCGTACTGAACTTCACCAAATTTTATTGCGAGCGCTAACCCTGAGTAAATGAAGAGCCGGACTTATTGAAGGTGAAAGTCCAAGAAGAAGGACCCCACCCAGGAGGCACAATAGTGCAGTTGGCGTCACAGTCGAATCTTGTGGGAAATCCGTTGCAGCTGTACCTTCTGGCTTTGGGTTGACAGCGGTTGCTCATAAAATCGAAGTGGTACCAGTCATCAGCCATAGGTCCTTCAGTCATGTTCCAAAGACAATAGCAGTCTAAATTTTGAAAAAAAGGCATTGAAAGCCATGTTATAAAGGAAACACTGCATTTCGAAGTATTGAATAGGTAGAGAATTCAACGGTCAACTGCATGAACAACGTAAAGGTTACATAAATGATTTCAAGCAACAAGGCATTTTAAACCCCTTCATAAAATATGAAATTGACATCGAATACGCCAGTAGGGAGGCGCCCCGTCACGGTGGTCGAGTGGCTATGGTACTCGGCTGCTGATCCGAGGGTCGCGGGATGGAATCCCGTTAGCGGCTGCATTTCGATGAGACGAAATGTTGAGGCCCTGTACTGGGCGACGTCACACTGAAGAACCCCAGGTGGTCCAAATTTCCGGAGCCCTACACTACATCGTCTCTCGTAATCAGATAGTGGTTTTCGGGACGTTGAACCCCAGCAATCAATCAATCAGTTAGGGAGACATTACAAAACTTTATGTGCCATTAAAGCATTTCACATTTGAGGAAAGTGAAGGTGAAGCTTTCCAGCTCTATGTGCCGCCATGGCGTTATATTTCTTTTTGTTTGGAAGCTGTAATTTGTACATCCAGTGTGCCTTTCTGATTTCAGAAATGTATAGCATGTGGTTCCTTGGGGGTTAAGTGAATGCTAGATATATTTCAGCTAATATAAGAAAGAAAATGTTATTGTGTTACCATGCAGTAGTGTTAAAATGATTGTGCATATGGAGTATTTCTTTTTGTTTCATGTTATACATTGCTGTCTGCTGCATGCTTTGTAAGGGGAGCCCGAGTTTGTGTGAAGGGAAATGTTTCATTTTTTGTTCGCGACTCTTCTGTTTCTTGCCTGTTTGGAAGGAAATATTTATTTATTTATTTATTTATTTATTTATTTATTTATTTATTTATTTATTTATTTACAGATACTGTCAGCCCTTACACAGGGCTATTACAGGAGTGGAGAACAAATGCATAAAAAACATATCAATCATTCTAGAATCAGAATTAATAGAATAGAAGAACAGTTGAATGGAATGGAGCTGGATATTGTTGGATATCACAAGCAGCTCTTCCATAGGCATAATCTCGCTATCGTTGCTGTTGTTAGCCTTTTCAGACACGTGATTTGTACGTTTGCGCTTCTCAGTGACTTTGACGGCTGAACACGAAAAGGCATTTAAGCAATAGCGACTAGGTTGCTGAGGGCTGCGGCTAAGAGAAGGTTTTAAATGTTTGCATCCAGCATTCATTGTTCGCATTTAATTCCCCTGCTTTTTTCTGGCTTCCCCGTGCGTCCTTTGAATCATTTACTGTGTGTACTTAATCCTTAACCAACAGAAAATTATTGTCGCGTGCGTTTGCACAGTTGCAGCCGCACACCGAGGTGCGAATTCCACTGTGCGGCACCTAAATCAGGAATTAGGGTAAGTATACGTGGCCAGCACCGCATTCTAGACTTGAAACGGCACTCGTGGTAACCTGTGAATCTATCTATCTATCTATCTATCTATCTATCTATCTATCTATCTATCTATCTATCTATCTATCTATCTATCTATCTATCTATCTATCTATCTATCTATCTATCTATCTATCTATCTAACCACCTTCGTCTTGGTCTTTCCCTGGTGGTCTCGTTCACATAGTGCATCCCAATATTTGAATGCTAGGACATAAACATATGATGAACGTGACCGATAAACCATGAGCTATGTTCATGGCTTTTACATCACTGACATGATACAATCTCCATGTACGTCACGAGTGGCGATATGCGATAAAATGTGCGTCATACTGATAGATCTCGGCCTGTGGCATGCACTTACGGACCACGGGTTTTTGAAATTTAGGCAGCCTACGCCGGAAGATGACGAACTAAAATAGGGACACAATCAGATATCATTCTAAAACACTTAAAACAGGAAAGGCATACCGCTTGCCGTAGGATGCGATTGAAGTGTCGACCTAACACGCGCACGGACACAGACGAATGCGCTTTGATTTCCGAAGCCGACTTGTACCAAGTGGGAAGGGAATAAGAATCAATCCTCGGCCCCCTAGGTGCTAAGTAAGCGCACTGCCACTATGCTACAATGTTTTCTTCCAAACAATCGATATAGGAAAGAAACCTACGGTACCAGCATTTGTGAGGATGCTGCTTGTGTAACATAAAGTGCACTTCTAGTGTATCTTAACCGTTATGATGGCAATGTAACAAGCAATATATGTGTTCTCCCATCATTCGGCTTGCATTCGCCCAACTCACCTCGATCCCGCATAGATATTACCACTAACGACTCTAATGAAAGACACATGGGTGTACTGTTGCGTGCATTTGTTTTCGACAGAACAGATATCTGCGAACTAACGTGAGTGCCGACGTCATGTTGAACATGGGATATGATTCACATGCCGCGGTGCTGAAGACGTTGCTCGGCAGCGCAGAGTTAAGCACACACTTTCTCATGTACTTTGCACGAAGACGTTCGCCCTACTCTCGTAACAAATGGCCGGATGCCGATGAATTCGTCATAGGGAATTTCCTCGCTGAGTGGTCGGCGTGACACCGATTCTCACTATGTGTGGGATCTTCCGGATTTGTTTGTTTCACATCGCACTGCAGCCTACCCCTGCCTTGCCGTTGCCGCTTACATTCCGGACACCATTGGCAGAGCCTTCATGGAATCGAGGCAGTGTACGCGCTAAACTTAACTGATTTCGATTTTCAAAATGTAAAGCCATTCCCGAAGCGTATTTTATTGCCGAGCTCAGCGTTAGCGCAGTGCGTTATCTACGAACACTGATAGATACTACGAGTGGTAGCAGTTGAAGTGCTGCCACGGTACTCTGGCAATTTCGTACCGTCAATACAAACTCGCACACAAGCCTCGCAGTCACGAGCACTACTGTGGCTGCCAACGTTAAAAGCCTTGATTGAGATAATTCGGAGCGCTCTATGACGTTACTGCGGCTGCAAGAAACGAAAAATTACTCCATCTCCCGCTAAAGGGGACTATGAGGCGATGCGAAGCAGCACGGAGGGTGCACACCGCGTTTGCATCGGTTTGACGCTAGCAGACGCTGCCTGCGTCAGCGTTGTCTCTCGCGGGCGAGGGCGCGTTCTCGTTCCTTGCGAGCTGGTAAAGCGTTCATCGAAGGAAGAGCGTTTCCATAGTCAATGCACGCCGTTCAGAGAGGAGAGGAGGAATTCCGAGGGGAGAGGAGATGAGACAAGGAGAGGTGGGGGAGGAGGATGCGCATGCGCAGTACGGTTGTGGATGCCACACCGTGGAGGGAGGGACGGACAAAACCCCCTGCCATAAGCTGCTTCGCATCTAAGAAATACGAACATAACTGAGCTGCCCTGCGGTTACGTTTTATCGGCACTCAGAATACTACGAGTACTGAAGGTCAGATGCACGATGGACCGAATAGCACGAAGTATTCCAAAGATATACCAGAAAGTTCGTGCGTTCGCGCACCGCTGCTAGGGATCTCTAGACATATTTGCTGAGCAGACAGTTCATAGAAAAGCAGCGAATTGGGTAAGCTAAGCACGCAATGGGGCCTGGAAAATGCGTTATATAGAGCGTTATGTATAGGCAAAGTAAAGAGGGTGGGCTCGACGGATGTAGGTTTTGTGCAAGCGTTACCGGATAATAAACAACGCGGACATTAAAAACATCCACTCATGAATGGTTCGAGAAAATAGAATTAAGACGTAGTGGTATCATCAGACTACGTACCGAATGGATAATGACATGTTGATACTCGAACGTCACAGCCTGCGAAAAAAATTTGCGTCTGGATATTAGAAGATTACCTGAGAATTCCTTGCTTATACAATTTACTATCTGAAGTTGCAAAACGAGTGACATATTTTGGAAATAACATATGTCAAAAGCTCTCGCGGTGAAATAATAAATTAAAAGCAAGATTTGTCGTGAATTAAATACCATTATCGCATACCAGTGTGCTCGCTTTCCCTTCATATCCGCTAAACATTTTCGCGCTTGTATATACCCATCATCAAAGTTACGACGCTAATAAGGCTGGTTAGGCGAGTCCTATTCAGGAATTGCGTTTTTAAAATGAGAGTTTATGCTGTGCGGTGCTGATGAGATTGCAGTGTTTGTTCTGTTTGTCAACGCGTGGTTGTTTAATATGACATGGGAGATTTACGACGTAGCATTCGGTAAAGGCAGCCCCACGTCTGTGGTCTAGTGTTTATGGCACTCGGATGCTGACCGAATGTCGCGGGGTCGAATCCCTGCCCCGGATTCTTCACTTTGATGGAGGCGGTATGTTGAGGCCGTGTACTGTGCCATGTCACTCAGTGCATGTCAAGGATCCCCAATTGGTGGAAATTTCCCGAGTCCTCCCCAACCGCGTCTCTCATGATGAAATCGTGGTTTTGGGACGTCAACGACCATAAATAAGCCAATCATTACGGTAAAAGGAGCAAGGCCTTATATTTATAAAAAAAACGCTTTGTCTGCTCTGAAAAAATACCTGTTAGCAAAGTCGAAATATTGCTCGCGTGCACGTGTGACATCTTATGAATGCAATGTTGTGAGTGCTTCAGAAACTTGTTATACCTGTGAAATCAGACATCGTAGAAAAGGGATTGAAAACCAGTTCTGATGTAATGTTCCTTTTTATTGCAATGAAAAGGATATCCACCACAGTAACACACCTTGGAACGATTATGGGAAGATAACGTGATACATTCCTTATAAGATTTTTTTTTGCTGATGCACTTTTATACGCAATACACAATGCAAACAGCGGGCGACATTCGTCAAGAATGTGCGCGGCAGACTCTACAGAGAAACAATGCATGCACACAACGTGGCAGAGGGGCTGCTGGCATGCTATGTGGCTGCTGTGAAGGCAGGGCCGCTAATCAACGAGTGCTTATTTTACTACGTAACTAGGAAAGAATAAGGAAAGAACAAGGAAAGAATAAGTGCCACTGTAATTTGAAGCCTGACTTAAGGTGGGCTGAACAGCAGCAGGCGAGGGACAGCTGTTTGAGAGACCCCAAAATTCAGTATCAAGGCTTCACCGCCAGATGGGGCCCCGTTAGCGTTTCTGTGGTTTTTGAATTCAATATACAAATCTTACTCAAATCACGAAATAGGAAAACACATGAACATAATTAAGCAAAAGGGCAATGTGCGCATTGGGGTCACTAATCTAACGCCGAATAATTACCTTGATGCGCATATTAAGTGTTTTTTTGTTTAAGCATTGTAACGTGTTTTACCCTCCTATGTATGTATTTCTTCCATAAGAATCTCGAGCCATAAGAATCTCGAGTTTCTAGCATCGTTTGTCCTGCCGCCTTCTTTCTGTTAAGTTTTTCGTGCAGTTTTGTTCGAAATAAAAGTTATCACAATCATACTTTTGCTTTGTTTTCGTCGTCACCTTCATCTGAAGCCAGCATCATCGCCCATATGCCGCTACGGTCGGCTCCGGGAATGAAGAACCGCTGTCCAAACCGAGATGTCGTAACATGCATCGTAAATTTTCCTTGTCGTGCCCGAGCACTCTAGAGCGCCCTGGCGACGCGCGTTACATTCGGCTGGTTGAAATTTAGCGGTCTGGACACATTCGTATGATTCTTTCAGAGTACTCTGAGAGTAAAATCAGAGTTCTTTGGGGCGCTTCGATTTGGCGATAAGGGCGTCATCAGGGGACGCTAAGTTCTGGTCACGCGGCCCTGGTAGCTTCCGCTTGTGCTGGTGCGTCGTCGGCATCGTCTGAGATGTTTGTGGCGGAAGTGTTGCGCACGCGCTGCGTGCACTTCTTGGAGGTAAGTACCCACGCTACGTCAAACTTGCAAGGAAACTGCATGTAATGGTATTAACCATACCATCAGCCCTCCTTTCTGCCGTAGAAGCGGACAATGAGAGCAGCAGCAGACGCAACAGCGGATCCGACATCTGTTTTATGTGCGAATATAAGCTTGGAGAACTGTTCGCTTTTCCAAAAAAAAAAGTATCGAAAGTCGCTAACTACCTTGCGAGTGTTGTAGAGACGTGCAATCAGAAGGAGGTAAGCAGAGTAATGAACAAGATCCCACAAAATGATCTTTCCTATCTCCTCAGTTTCGCGCTACACGTTGCGTATTTACGCTTATGTTTCTGAGTGCTCCGACGTGGCGTTGTACGTTCGGCACGCACAGGCTTCCTCTGGCTCCCCCCTCAAGCTTGCCATGAGTCGTTTCAATCCGAATGGGTCTGCGATAGCGACCAGCTGAGTTTAGCATTAGGAGCACCTTAAGAAGTATTAGTGTTCGTGACACACGTTATATAGCAGCAGCTATACTCTGTGCTCATATAACGGTGGCGTTTTGTGATTAAATGTCCGTGAACTGCTTGTCAGTTAGACCACAATCCTTATACTAAGAGATAGAGGCACTGCCGCGGCGAACGGAAAGTGAGATATAGGTGGTGAAATTACAAAAACGCTGCAGGTAGAAAGGAAATCAAGTCGTGCAAAGGCGAGCGACGGGTATCGTTGGGATATGTCTTCGCGCTGTAGTTGACCCGAGGCTGGCTGGCAGTGATGGTGATACTAGGTAAGAGAGAAATTTCGGGGTAGTTATGTAACTGTCGCAGTTAATAATAAAAATGAAAATGAAAATAGAAGCTTACGGTCAACGTTGCGATTTCCCGGTCTTGCTCTTTTTCCTCCTTCTTTCCCCGCGACTACATAGGTCACAGTGAGTGCAAAAATGAGGCTCACAACTGCGAGTGAAATTATTTTCAAGATGGACATTCCTTCGCGTATGGTCCTCAGCTTGTGTAGAGTTAAGATTGCGTGGCGTTTTCTTCTGCCTTTTCAAAGTCCTACACACACACAAAACAAATACATGGATGTAATGCGTGTACACAGAAACAGCTATAGCGGCTTTCGGAAAATAAAAAGAAAAATATCATGTCTACATGTGCTCTGGCGATAGCATAAAGGAATTATACAAGTGGAACTTGCAGACAGGAAGTGTATATGATGTGCAGCCTATTGTACCTGAAATGGAATGATCGTATGAAAGGCTACGAAGGGCAGGCATCATAAGGCATGTGTCTTCGTAGCAACAAAAGAAAAAAGAATAGGTTTGCTTTTTCGAACGCGCTATTTTTGCACATTCAGTTGTCAAAATGAAGGTGCTGTTACATTCTAGATTTTTATAATAGTTTGAGCATGACGTCCACACCTTAAGTATCAATTCTTATAACTCAGAGCAGATCTGATTGTCTAGCCTAGAGCCTGCCATAATGTTCAGTAAAAGGGCCTGGGAACGCAGCATAGCGACTTTGTACTGGCTTAAAGCCTTGCATATGAGTGGTGACTTACGTCGATGAAGTGTACGAAAAATTATCAGTAAGTGAGGCCCCGCCGAAACTGTTAAACAGCTCCATTATTCACGGATTGCAGCAACTGAGGTCAACTGCAATTAATAAACACTGCAATACACACGTACTGAACAAGCCTCTCCTCGAGTGTACACAAGCCATGAAAGGAAAATTTGCATTACCAAGCATTGTAATACGACATGAAAATATTTATTTATATATCACAAACACAGGTGCTTAGCTAATGTTATACTTGCAAGGCATGCTGCGTGTAACAGCAGTCTTTAGGGTAGGCCTGTCACCACCCCTAAGATCAAGCGCTGCTAAGCGTTGCTGTAGTAGAGCTGGCTAACACACCTGTTAGAGCGAACGTTGCCTGCATTGTGAGCATTGAATTGAACTGAATTGAATTTTATTCTCCAGAAAGATACATCAATCATTACACGAAAAACATCTGTATCCTTAGCATTAAGCTAGTTTGGATCTATACAAAAAGATTATACAAATATTCATATAAAAATGCAATTTCACAGGTAGCACGCAACACACTTGAAATAGATTAAAACATTAATAAAGGTTTTTTATAATAATCTTTCACGTATACAGCAAAATTTTTACTTTGCTTTGTTTCGACAGGTAAATTGTTCCACAAAATGTAACCAACGCTAGACATTTAAATTTTACAAGTGGTTGTAAAAAGTTGCCAGCTTCGTAGCCTCGTGTGCAAAACCGGGAGGAAACAAATGATGAACGATGAAGGGGACTATTGTTCATTATACAGTTGTGAACCATAATTGTAGTTTTACAGTCTACGAGCAAGTTAAGAGGCATGATTTGAAGTTTGTTAAAGAGTGGCTTAGAAGGAGCTGCATAACTTGAGTTCGACAAAAATCGAATTGCTCAGTTCTGCAACACTACCGAAGGCGCACGGGGTTACTCATAATTAAGGAACAGCTACTAGACACCATGGATGTGTCCCCGTGCGAGTCCTAATATACTTTTGTTGGCGTGACGCTGTTGTTTTGCGGCGGACCTGATTTCAGAAAATTCCTTCACAATTGCTGAACTTAAATTTCGCTGGGGAATGCTCATTCTAGACAACCGGCATCACCAGCACTTGGCTCGGTATCACTCTGGTGCTCGGAAGCTGCGTCTAGTCTTGAATGTTGCTGCCGCGGCACTCCAAGTTCTGGATAACAAACCCCGCTTCCCTGCTTAAAGATGGCAGCGAGTGCTGCCCTTAAAACAATCCTGGGAGATTGCTCCCCTTACCTCGGTCCGCTGAGGCGGCCCAGTTGTCATAGTGGTCGACTGCGGATCCACAGGAGGCGGCTTCAAAACTTGCAGCGCTGGTCGCATTTTCGAGATGAAAATGCTACAGGCCCGTGTACTGAGGGTTGTCAATGCACATTGAAAAATTCCAGGTGGTCAGAGTTTTCCGGAGCGCTCCACTATGGTGGTTATAGCCTCTCTGCACTCTCATTCCCTTTTGCCCGACCTGCATGGACGATGAGCCGTCATCCCGGAATGGGCTGGAAAACGTAGCGTCCTTTCACTGCTGAACCACAATCATCATCCCGCACATTGCCATATACCATGCTTCAAGACGCATCCGCAAACGCCTCCTCCTGCACCAACCCCGTGTCCTCGTGTGCCCCTTCGCAGTGACTCTGCTGGCTTCACTGGCGGTGATGACACTGCCGTGAAGGAGTGGCTCACGACCTCCGAGAGGGTGAAAACTCATAACAAGTAGGTCAAAGCAGGCGAACCGAGCAATTTGTTGTTTCACGTTGTGGGTGGGGTTAGTATCAGGTATGAGGTGGATGCTGCCCTTGGAGGTCCTTTTAGCCGTCGAGCCATCCGTAAGCTGCGTGCTGAGCAGCGGTTCCGCGAACGCGCTCAGCGGCCTGGCGAATCTTTAAACAGTTATATAGAAGACATTGTCGAACTCAGCCATGGTCAGACAGTGGCGTAGTCTATGGGAAGAGTCCAAAAACGGTCGTCCAGAAAGGACAGCGGGCTTAGAAGTTGTAGCGAGTCGAGAAGTGTCCTGAAGAGGACGACGTCTTGAACATGTTGCTCGCCAAGAGTCCTTCCTCCATGGCCGAAATCATCACTCTGTGCCAAAGCTACGAAGTGTTACATAAGCAGCGCCTTTCGTGCCCCCGTTCCCTATCGCGCGACAAACCCCTTTGCGGCTTGGCTACAATGTCTGCATAGTCAGCGTTGTTCTTGGAAATCAAAGTTTTCGTCCGTGAGGAGGCTGCGCGGCAGATATAACTCCCGAATTTTGCTCAACCGCGGGGCATGCAGGGATAATATACCTATTTATGCGCCACTACTCTGGCGCGTTGTTTAGGTGGAGATAACGTGAACTTGCTTGAACACCGTCAGCACGTTCCCAGTGGCTGCACCAATAAGCTATGTCTATGTCGTCGCATTGACTTAATCGCTTCCTCAATGCGCACCCTTCAGCTGCGCCGAGGTCGTGTAAAGACGTAGAACGCACCTCGTCCCGCATCCACTCTACCAGCGCCCGCACAAAACGCCTTGCGATATCTACGGGACATGACACGTGGAACAGGTGGCGCACGTCGGATAATCGACGAAGCTGATTTGCTTGCGCCTACGCCGGCCACTTCGCAAGCTACTGCAGCGCGTGCTGTCTTAAAATGCACCATCATGCCCGACAAGTCGTACTGTCGGTTCTTCAGGCACACATTATGACTCAACTTCTGCCTGGTAACCATTAGTACGAGCGAGTTCCATGATTCTCTGTTCCCCTGCTCCATCTCGTCGCTTACTATTACCGATAAAACATGTACCGCGCCCCTGGAAGCGAAACACTAGACGCGGGAGTCCACAAGGCAAGGGCCACGGCGGTTGTACTTTCGACGGAGCCGAAAATGCAACCGAAAATGTTGTCGGCGCACATGAAAGGGCCCCAGGAAGGTGAAAATTTACGGTGCCTTCTTTCACTGCTTTTCTCTCCTTTCTATCTCGTTCACTCCCTTTCCCCTGCCCCACGGATGCTTAGCCGTGCTGCCGACATCGGCTGCAGAAATTAGACCATCGTCATCATCATCATTCCACCGACGGTCGCAAGTGGTCGCTAGATGTAGCTCGAGGAGTGAAAGAGATAGAAAGGAGAGGAAGGCCCTAGTGGAGGGCTCCGCAAATATTGACCACCTAGAGTTCTTTAACGTGCACTGACAACGGACAGTACACGGGAATCTGGCATTCTCGCCTCCATCGAAAATACGATGGGTACTACTGGCGAGGTATCTACACCTACGCCTCGAGTTTTCTTCGCTCTTGCCTCGATTGTCAACGCCAGAAATTTTCATCTTACTCTTGTCTTACAGCCTCCTGCCTCTGCATTGTCCTGGGCATGTTGGCATCGATTTGTATGTGCCACATCACCTTACATTCGTAGGGAGGCGCGTGGCGATTGTGGCTGTCGGCCCCTCACAATATTCGCCCAAACTGCCAAACTACAATGGCTACAGTGAGCGATTTGATCGTGTTCCATCTTGGCCAGTACATACTGCAGCATGTTCCATCCCAAGAATTGACGAGTGAGCGCGAACATGTCTTGGTCCTAAATTGTTTAAGCCATCCTCATAGAGTGCCGCCTTGTCCATTACTCCACAAGTGCGCGCCTCCGTCAAACTAACTGCTGACATAACGAGTTTTCCGTCGACTGGGCGATGTGCTCGCAATGCACGCTGCCTTCTATGACACAAACTGGGATACCATTGAACCTTCGTGTCTTATCCCTACAATACCAGTACTCAAAGTACCAATGGTGTCTCACCATTTCCCTATTCTATGGTCGGCACATGCCGCGCACATGCGACAAAATCTTTCCGTAAAAGCTGGATGCATCTCAACGTGTGCTGATTCTCTGCAACAGCGAGGTGTTCCGAAGACTACCATGAACTCGCGCGGATCTTCACTTGAACCGACAAAAATCTCCATAAGTCTCTCGCGGCGATGAAGGCCCATAACGTAGCACACATCACCCGTCAACTACCATATAGAGCCTGTTGAAGCGTCCGTAGTTAGTACTGACGCTGTCGGGAAGAGATAATTTGTATGTGGAGTGCCTCAGTGCATACTAAGGGCCGATCGTTAAACGTAGCCTTTAAGCCACTGGGCGGCGCCCCTTTCATTTCCAGGGGTAATTGCAGCGGGGAACACGCATGCAAGCGATTGGGCATTGACAGCGCTTGACTCAACAGTGCTGCTCGTGCAGGGAAGCTGCGCCTCGCCTTGACTCTTGGTGCCGCGGCGATGCAAGTCGCACCAAATTGACGCTGTCTATAATTCGATCGAAGCTTGTATTGACGGCTTTGTGAAAGTAGTGGTGGCCGTGCACCAAAAAAAGCCATCATCCTGAACACAGTGTGCGCGCATTTTTCTCTCTCTCTTCTTTCATGTAGATTAGTAAGGTACACTGAAAATAAAAGAATATAGACAGACAGACAAAGCACTTTTAATAAAAGAATGTAGAAAGAAAGAAAAAATATTCCATCTCCCGCTAAAGGGAACCATGTGTGGATGCGAAGCAGTGGGGAGATGGTTAGCTTGAGCGGGAGATGGTGTAATTTTATTGAGAGGATGAATGAGAATGTATAAGAGAAGAGAGAGAGCGCGGTGGTCTACCGTCGCTCCTCTAACCTAAGCTGCTTCGCATTATCGCGCGTGGAGCCGCGTGGAGCCGCTCCTCTCCTCTCCGCAATCCGGATAGGAGAGGAGAGAAGGGGGAGGAGGATGCACATGCCCAGTGCGGATGTGGACGCCGCACGGCGGATGGATGGATGGAGGGAGGGAGGGAGGAAGAGAGTGAGATAGCCCCGACCATAAGCTGCTTCGCATATAATAAAATTAGTCGACAGAGTGGGGACGGGAAGAACCGAAAGTTGGTTTCCGATACCATCACAATAACTGATTTAGCCTCAGTCGTTTCCCAAATGCGTGCTTCAAAGCAGGCGTTTACATGCATAAAGAATAAACGCAGCGCAAGACACGTGCCCCCAACATGCGCAGGTTATTCATTGCACTCTCGGCAAACGAAGAAGTTATGACCCTCTCTGAGCCATATGAATCCCTTGGATTTTTCTAGCAAGAAGGAAAGAAAGAAACGCGGAAAGGAACGAAAAAAGAAAATAGTAAGCAATGACAGAAAGAATGATTGAAAGAATGGAGCAAAAGAAAAAAGAACGAAAGAGGGAGAGAAAGACAGCAAGAGAAAGAAAGCTGTTAGGTTTTGAAGCTGTTACGCGATGAGAAACATGGAGACAAAGACTGCATAGGTTGAACAAGTCCAAGATTGCCGCAGAGCAGGATCCAAATCTTTGTTCTTGTTTTTGGTCAGCTTATGGTCCATGGTTCCCATCGGCTGTGGGTCTAGAAAGTGGTATGAAAATCCGCACCTGAACTAAGCCACGTCGTCTTCTTCCTCGCGGAAACGTTTTTGTCTCTTGAGCTTATGTCAGTGGTAGCGCAAGGTTGCTCTTAAGGGAGAAAGCGGCGTCCCAGTGATAGTGAATTGCCGTATCTTTTAGACACCATAAAGGATAAGTGTTGGGCGAAAGCTCGGCCACAAACATCTAAAAGGAACACCAGCTACCTTATTCGTCATATCTATAAAAGACATAGAGGCAATCCGCAGTGGACATTCGGCACACGCCCAGAGAAACAGAAGAATACAGCTGAGACATGTCGTCAACGACTGATGAAGACACAGGCGAGATCAGTACCAGCACGTTATTGGTAAACTCCCGTGTCAGCGATGGAAAGAGCCGCGCAAATGACTCTCTGTGTCAGGTTCCAGGGCGAGCCTATGAAGACGCGGATCAGCACCACGACTTGCCGGTACAGGTGCCATTAGGCATGTTAGGAGCCCTCAACAGGCAACACGGCATCACTCTGGACAAAAATATTGACACGGTGCGAGCTCTGGCGACAGCTGCCGGCGCGGTTGTGTGTAGCGACCATGTCACCTCTCGGGACACAAGTGGGCAGGCGACTCCAGGGCGAACGAAAGGTAACGGTAACTCTTAAAATCGCAGTATTGGTATTTCGGCGTACTCCGAATGAGACTGAGGAAGCGTGCGGGCGGGTTATGTCTGTAGATTAGTGGAGTAATATAACCTAAAGTACACTTCACAGCAAAATATTCTGGAGTAGTCTTCAGCAATCAGGTGGAAACCCTATTCGCTTTAGAAATTTTCTTAACGCACACAATATTTTCTCCTGCACTCTGCTGAGAATACGCTTTTAAAGAGGCTACAATTAGAATGCAGGATCAAGGATTATATTTTGTTTTTTTGTGAGCAGAATTATATTCCTATTCCTTGCAATCATAATTGCAAGAAACATAGCGCTTAATATGTGTGATGAGCTTAGCAAGAGCTTGCATGCATTTAACAGTGCACCCTTCGACACTGAATTCCAATTCCAGTCTCACGAAAAGCGTGTTTACAAACAACTTTCTTTGGTATGTTGCCCATCGGATTGTGCTTATTTAGTGTAAACATCGCATAAGTCATTGAGGGTGAGGAAAACTGAGAGGAGTCCATTTAAAAGCACATGTATGCTCAATGTAGACATTGAACACACGCGATCATGTAGAAGTCATTCAAGTTCAGAAAATAAAGTTGTTGAACTTGTGACGCAGAGAAAAACTCCCCGATCAGATGAGAAACACATCACAAGTGCTCTTGTTGAATGTGTCCCCAAATGGAGGCTCTGAATACTTCCAACGTATCGAATGGCAGCTGTGGCGTCTTGTGTCAAGCAAACAGTGTACTTTCCTGGTACATTTTAAAGGAACCAGTCATGAACCCACAACGTACAAGCAGTATGCTATGTTCTCATCGCGCAAGCTTGTAAGGTAATGCAGTCTTCCCCGCCGGCAAAATAATAAAAACGCGGTCCTTTTTGCTGGCTGCACGCTTGATTGCATTTGGACGATGTGCTGCCAATGTTAACTGTTACACCCTTTTCAGCTTTCGACGCAGCCTCCCAACATTGTATTGGACAGGAACTGCCTGAACAAGGACGCTCCATCTTCGGCTTACCCCAGCGCACCTTCACCCTCTACTCCATCCTCATGGTCTTCTTCGTCGTGGCGCTTATTTACATCTACGTAATATTTCGATCTAGGCCTGCCCGGCTGTTCACAGAAAAGAAGCTTGGTCGCTTAGCAAATGACACTGTCCCTGGTGTCGAGTGATTGAATTCTGTTTGCTGAAGGAGATGTATATTTTTCATCTGACATGCCTTCCCCTTGTCCTCACTACGTACAGCGTGTTAGATACCGCTGCTTGTAAGAATAAACAAGACTATGTTAATTTCACGAGCTAAGTGAGAGTTTGCTTAGCCATTTTTATTACTCCTTAGAAAGTGGTAATATAGTAATTAGCGAGGTGAATTCTAAGTTGGTGATAACAAGACATTAAGTGTTCTACTCATCCCAGCAGCCTAGAACAACGGAGGTGTTGTCCACTTACTTGAACTGGAGAAACACACCGTTTTCGGAAAAAAGAATGTGCAAGTGAACTGAAACGCAGAAATGTACTGCTGGAGCAGCAGATTAACTCCAAGACGCAGAAATCGTGAAATATTAAGGTCCGCTAGGTACAAATTCTGTGGTATACCTTGTCCGTGCAGAATGTGCTGTCAAAGCAATTATTTCGTGTGAAAAAAAAGTGGCCCCTCAATTTCTCAATATGTCTGTGTGGTGTTCATCCACGAACTTTGTAGTAGTGAGTAGACTCGTCTAGCGACATCTTCGCACAGTGCCGCCACTAAATGGATCGACTAATCATGACGATTGAAAGACCTTAGAGCTATGCTTTTACAGGGATACATAATCTAATAGCGAGAAATGAATATTTAGATTATTCGTTTGCTGTAATCTAAAAAGCTACTTTCCTGCAAATGCCTGAATCTATATCTCCTGTGGCTGAAACGACGCAGCAGCCGACGCGAAAAGAACATTTGCAATATATCTTAAACTGCATAATCCGCGATGGTGCTTTATGTAGTGCTACACATTTGGAAATGCGCTTTCTATGTTCACTGCTATAGGTAATGCAGGCGTTACCATTGTTTAAAATTTGTTTGCGCCGTTCACAAGATCCATAGGTAGGTGCAAGATCATAGCCGTAGGTGTAATAAGAATTGAAGAAAACGCAAGACTGTCATCATAGAGTGCAGTTAAATAGATTTCATTGTTTTCTTATACTTGTAACCTCTGACATCTTTGCGACAATCCGGAGCATGCCAAGGAAAAGCTTCCGTGAAAAGAGTTTTGGCATTTAATTTTTGTATAAGTGCGAAGCCTTGAAATCAGAAATGACTCTTCGGTCATTTTGGTCGTCTTCGAGTGGGCCTGGAGAAGCTGCAACTTCGTTGGCACTCGGCTTTGCTTGGAAATCCATTGCAGTTGAACTGCTCTCCAACGGGAATACATTCGTCCGTAATTGAACTGTAGTGGTACCAGGTACTCCTCAGGGGGAGCAGATGTAGACGCCAGAAGCACATGCATTCTGCATCAAGAAGAGGGTTAATTACTTTTATCGCTAAATGTAAAGCTTTCTTTGCGTGGTGGTTCTTCAAATGGCTGTGAAACGTGTGAACAGTGTAACTGGGGCTATATTTAAGCTCACATACCTCTACACATGCGCTTCTTAGCCCTACGTTTGGGTACTGCGTATTGCACTGCCGCGTTGGTCTTCTCGTTATGGTAATCGGCTACTGATTCGAAGGTCACGGATCGAATCCCGGCCACGGCGGCTGAATTTTGATGGAGACGAAATGCTGAGGCCTGTGTACCATGCAATATAAGTGCACGGTAAAATAGCTCAGGTGGCCGAAATTTCCGGAACCCTCTACCATGGGGTCTCTCTTAATCATACGTGGTTTTGGGAGGTAAATCCCCAAATATCAATTAAGGTACTACGTATGGACCAAACGGGAACTTGTTATGTTTAGTGAGCGGAAAACATTTTGGCCATTGCTGTAATTTCAGTGTGCACCTACCACCAGTTACGTAGCGCCCATTAATTTCTAAAGTTAGGCTCCTATTTACATGCACGCTTTAAAGTTTTTTAACTTGAACCATTACCTCCCTTGTAATAAGTTGTCGATTTTACCTTGGTGTTTTCGGGATGCCCGGTGCACTGCAATTGGGCAGCGCACAAAACATAGTGTCACAAGGTTCTATCGCATTGAAAGTCCTAACCACAAAACGCAGCCCATGGCCTTCAAGATGAAACACGCCAAGGTGCGCGCTTTGAACCCGTAGGCGCTAGCGCACTTGGAAACCGAAGTTGCGCGCTATTGGCTGAGGCCCTGCAAGATGCTACGCCAACTTCGGCTTAGGAACGGGCACCATGCATTCTTGTCGCTTTCGTTCTCAGAGCTACGGCAGCGCCGATGCGGGAACGCGAAGCGGACATGCAAGCCAGCCTGCAAGCCAGCGCGCAAGCGCGTGCAGCGATAGTTAAACCGTCGTGTTTGTGATGGGCGTTTGCACGGCAGCGTTTTGACTTGCGTAGTTTAAGTTTGTTGCTAGATTGCCTCTGTGGTCGTGGCTTGGCCGTGTCACTGGAGGGCCAGTTAACACAGGTCACAGCTTCGCGGTGCGTTTTCGCACTCTCTGTAACTCCTGCTCCCTATACATTTTTCCGTTTTTAAGTAGCGACAACTACCTCCTCTCCCGGCGCTCTCTCGCTCAAAGCCCCCGTCGGCAGCCATGTTCTTCCTAAACACGTGGAGTGGAGCACGCGCGCGCAGATAGCGTCCAGCGGTCAGCATACGCGTTCCTATCAAATATGATAGTGTACGCCTACTGAAACGCGCAACTTTCTTTGACGTTCTCTCGCTGCAGCATTCAAGTAAACGCTTTAGGAAGAACATGGCTGCCAAAAGCAACGCCGACCAATCAGACGCGCCAGCTGCACATCAAAGCTTTTCGCTACCTAAATAACGGAAAAAAATATTGAAACGGGCACAGGGATACGCTGGTAATGGGTTATATTTGAACTGCGGGGAGATTAGCCGGTGCAGCCCCAATGGCGGATCGTCAGCCTGCGCCCCACTGCTGGGCATCCTGTGTTCCTCTCGAGGTCGTCGTCGTCTTTGCTATTCTTGCACCGTGACAATATCTAGGGACATTAGCTGACACTAACGCGTTTTTTAGCATCTGGTCACCCTTTTAGTGAGTTTCACAGAGTTACATATTCATGCGAAGGCTAAGACACGTACGCTAGAGCTTCATGATGCCTAATGTTTTGCAAGATAATAAAGCCACGCTTACATGGCGCATCACCTTACGGTTAGAGCTTCTTGGGTAATATTGAACAGGAACAGCAAGCTTAGGAAGGAGCAAATTGGTACAGTTCAGGCTCTCAAATACATACCGTATGGATATCGACAGAGATATGTGCGTGCGTCACATCCTGAAAGGAATGGATTTGGCACCATGTATGAGCAACTTTTCCTTCGCTAAATGCATAGACAACGCTCCCTAAAAGTGAGGCACATTACAGAAGTTTGACCACAACCCCCCCTCCCGGGAAAATGAACTCTCCGCCCATGCTCTAACTTGTCGGTTGGAACTAGTGTCATTCAAACTAGAAGAGAAGCTCAGAAGAAGATAGAGGCTTGAATCGATGAACAGATCGCTAAAAACGATTGAGAAAAGGCAATGTCGCAGGAGCCAACGTTTCGACAAGTGGACTTGTCTTCGTCAGGACAGGACTTGTATTCGTCAGGGCAGGACTCGGCTTCGTCAGGAGAGAAACCTAATGTTGCTGTCCTGACGAAGACAAGTCCACTTGTTGAGACGTTGGCTCCTGCGACATTCCCTGTTCTCAAATGTTTTTAGCCATCTGTTCATAGAAACTAGTGTGAGTGACACCAACCATTTCGCATCCAGTCGTGCTGACAATTGCGCAAAACAATTGTGGCAACACGTGGCTACATGGCATTCTTACGGCGCACTCCGCAGATAACACCTCCGGATCTGCGTGCTAGTTAGACTGGTTTGCGGTAAGAATATTTCTGTTGAAGGATTTCGTAAACTTAATTTGCAAAATTTGTAAACAACGCCATCACAAGAAAAACGCGGAATTATGACAACGTCATTTTTATAACAGGAATTTTGCCAACACCAGTCAATACCAGCAATAATTTCGCCCCCACTGGTCATCATAGGCCAGTATGCCGGTGCATACGATTAAAGTGGGTCATTGATTTGTCAGATACATTCGTACATCGTACCCGTGGAAAACAGTGGTAAAAAAGGCCAAATACGCATTGCATAAAGCAAGCGTAAGGAACGGACGTAACTAGATGTTCATAAGAAATGTTGGAGGTAGGCTATCGTCAGCACCGCCAATGGGAGAGAGAGAGAGAGAGAGAATACTGGGGCAACATATACCCTGGGTGATTTCGGGGTGGGCTCGAGTTCCCTAGCCCTCCTCTCCCTCTCTCTCTCTGACACACACACACACACACACACACACACACACACACACACACACACACACACACACACACACACACACACACACACACACACACACACACACACACACACACACACACTTTTTAGTCGGTGCCCATGAGTTAGGTAACTACGTTACTAATAACTGGCACGTGCTACGACACAAAACTGCATAGTAGCATAAAGTTATATTTATTTCCGTGAATGTGAGAAGGGTGTGGTAAATATTGAGGCTATACTTTCACACATTCACAATTTTCGTGTAGACAGTAGCGAAATATTTTCATATGGCAATACACTGAACTGTCTGGAAGCCAATGATATTCCGTTCTGAAATGACTGCTAATTTATTACTCACCGGCTTAGCACAACCATAATAACCTACGTTAGTAAGAATACTGATGACTAAAGCGTGCTTGAGTGATCCAGAAGATGCGAGCCCAAGGGAAACACCAAAGCAGGTGAAACAGAGGCCGTCCTTAGGGGAAAGGCGTTAACCAGTTTAGAAGAGTAGATATGCCACGATATCACTCACTTGATATGTTCCCATTTCCGGGCCGATAAGCTGCAAGCGTATTAGACATAACGTTATGATATAGAAAATAAACAGCAGCTGTGAGAAGCAGATATACTGCGCTATCATTCGACACAGTTCGAGCAGCGAGTTGAGCAGCTATAACACGAGGTGTTGTCATAAGGAAAATGAATAGGAAAAGGGAGAAGTAGAAGTACCGCGCTGTCAATTATTTGTCCGCGTTATATTACCGCTCGAACCAGGTGTAAGTGTCAATGTTATGATAAAGCGAATAAAACAGCACTTGATAAGAGTAAATACACTAAGTTATCGTTTACCTGAGGTGTTTTGACTAGCAGAACGACCAGCCATGACTGCGTACGTTATCATGATGCCAATAAAGCCTTGCATCAAGCCGCGATTAGGCATCCTGGAAAATAGTCGTTACTGCATATAAGCGTTCCAGCCGCAGGTGCGAAGCGCAGAAACAGCTGTGACACCATGTTACTGAATTTTTTCCCTTCGTGTGCAGATTTAGCTACACGAATGTTTTTTCAGCTCTACGGCTTCCAAGGCTCGAAAACAAGTAATATAGTAGCGCTGTTACGAATAAAGACACAATGGTGTATCATTGTTCACTGCACAACACAGTTCAGATGCTGTCAAAGGAAACTGAGCCTTCAGGGATTAAGGTAGAATGTTTATTCAGCCACCGAAGCACATGTAACCTTGTTCACCTTTTCTATTGTGACATTTGTTTTTGTACTCTCCTGAATCTGCAGAAGAAGAATTTTGAAGACTGCATTCCTTTAGTGAAACCAACCAATTCAGCTTCTTTTCTTAACTGAATGACGGAAGAGACATTACATCCAAATGATTTCGATATACAAGAGAATTGTAAACGCTTCATCATAAAGTTATGTTTGATGTGACGCGTAATACCGCCTAATTATTTAAGTACAAGCGGGTTCAATGCAGTAATGCGCAGCGAAGAGATGAACCATAAAACTGAAGCTGGATAACTGTTATTTCTGGGTCTTACGGCCCATAACCACCGTCTGGTTAGGAGAGACGCCTTAGTGGAGGGCTCCGGAAGTTTGGACCATCTGGGTTTTATTACTGTGCACCGATATCACAGAGTCCTCGGAGTCGGAAAAGTCGATGCTGCAAGGTAACATACTAAGGAACGAGCCTTATTTGATCCCAAATGGGAGCCGCAGTGAGAGCACGAATTGTACTAAACATATGACGTGTTACGAAAGGAAAATGTCCAACAAAGGAACGATATGCAATTGAACTGGATTAAGGAATAATTAGGAGCATTATTAGGACTAATTTTTGCATATGAGCTGTTTAAGCTCGGCCAAAATTTTCGCCTTGGAATTTTGCCAAGGTTAAACAGCTCCGCTTTATACTGCTGAACAGTGAAGTATAAGGTCATTTCACGCGAAGGGTCCCAGACCATGCGCTCGACTCTCGAGGATTATGTTGTAAAACGTTCTGGAGAATCGCTTTAGTGAATTATTTCCTTTTACGAAGTATTCTTTCGTGAAAAAGATGTTCCTACCCGAAACGGTGGTTTCAATCTTGGCGAAGTGGGCGAAACATCCGTTGCCGAAAACGCTCTTGAAAAGCAATACTGTACATTGCACCACGAATATCTCCTGCTTGCAATAAAACAAATAGCGCTGCCTTATTCTCTTTCAATGGCGCTCGCTAATTTGCCTAACAATGTGCTTTGAGGTGAAGCAAAACAGCAATTTCGTGTCATTTATTACCGCTTTTTATAATTTATGCAAAGTCTACAGAGAGAATACAATGGTATCTCGGGGCTGGATACATCACATTAGGCTTGTTACATAAATATTGAAATCGACAACAATGCATTTGTCAAGTAGAAGGCGTGCAAACATTGAAAAATAGAAAAAACCTCCCAGTCCAGGGGCACTTCGGTTCGTAAGACGATCCAAATAAAAATACACACCTGTGCTGAATTGCAAAAGTATACAAAAGAGATTTATGTGTGAAATTTCGTCGAAGCATGTTAAGCGTCCCCAGGTGCCAGCCCTACCCAGCGGCCATACCTGTGGTAAGGTGGTACACCTCTTACTGGACACAATGGTAAGAAGGTAAAAAAAAAGGACATGTGGCCGGTACTGGAACTTGGTATTAAAATCATGACAGTATAACAGTCAGTACAAGATGTGTGTCTCTAGACAAATTACTAACTCAGCAGCATACTCAAGCAAAAGTAATTAAGAGAAGAATAACGAGAGGTCAGTGGCCATAAGGTGGGCGTTCCCACCCTGTGATTGGGAACTCACTATTGGATCTTACACTGAGATTGTATAGCCACTGTAATTTGTCATTTCTAAGGTGCGGGATAGAAGCTCCAGAAATAATAGCGAAACACAAATAACGCAACACAGAGCTCGGTGGAAGAAAAACAGCAAGGCAAGACAGCAGCGCGCATCAGAAAAGAAGCAGTGGTACCCCTTATCCTAGTCGATTTCTGTGGATAAAGTCGGCCTGCGATGGTGATGGAGTGAAAAGGTTGATGGGATGGATTGATGGGATGGATTCCAAGGGAGAAGCACTGCAGCGGAAGAACTATACTAAGCTAGGGCAATGAAACAGAAGAGCTAGATCGCAGTCCGGCCCAATGTGAAATCTGCTGAAGGAGCGGAGCTTCGTTCGTCCTTGATTTCTCTTGTGATTATGTACAATTTTCTGTACTTTTGACCACCCAACTCACACAACTTTTTCCTTTGTTTCTTTCTTTCTCTATTTTTATTTATTTTTTTTTCTTCCATTCGCGTAATCATTGTCATGTAGAGCTGGGCTGAGCGCAAGAGTGGGTCGGATCCGGTAGGTGGTAGTGGGCTGAAGGGAAGAGAACGCTTTACTATGCACTCATGCACTTATTCCGCCCTTTCTTGATTTCTTTCTTTCGTTGAAAAACAACCCAGTGAAGACAACAGTCTCACGCTGTGGGATTGTGGGCTTCGTTAGGTTGTTGCTAACTAATAAGCTAGCCCTTGGCCCATTCCCTTTCGTTGCAAGTGTTTATGAATTATGAAGCAATATCGTAACGTTCCAGTTACTTTGTCGTTTATTACGCCTCCAAGGCACGGCGAACCGACCACGCCCAATGTACAGCACGCAATCAAGAAGAAACCCCACAAGCGACGAAGAAAAAGCCTATGTGAACACGACGTGATGATGGTCACTCACAGATGTGAAGGGACTCTCTAATAAATGCCCAAAATATTTATATGTGCTTGTGCATATTGTATTAGTTTGTCTATGATAAATCCTAGTGCTACGTGCTTCACTACCGCGAGCGTGACTGAAATTGTGTGTGATTGGTATCCCTCCGTACACATCAGTACCATGTGTATGAGGCACTGCAATGCGCGCTTGCGTTTGTCAGGACGTGGCACGTGGTGGGCAATTGATTTGTGTGTGTGTGTGGTGGGGGGGAGGGCTAGGAACATGGTTTCAGTTCATATAATACGCCAGATTTGAAGTACAGATGCAATACATACGCCAAAGCACATTCTTAATGCGGATGACTGCTACACTATAAATGTAATTTGTGAATATGGCTGGGCCATTGTAGAAGATGACACATAAGAACCTGACTTCCGTGTCACCTCTCGCAATAATTTATTAGAAGACATCCGCGACAGGAACGTATAAGCTGTTTCTTCTGCGGCCTTTGCATTCCCGAGAATGGAAAGGCAGACCATTACAGTGACATCCATTCTTTCTTACACGTCATGCCTCAGGAGCTTAGTCACTACTAGTGTTATCCTTCTTCTTCTTCACTGCTCTTTGCAATGCAGTGGGCAAGACTCACTGCTCAGAAACAAGAAGAAGACTAGCCATGTCGACGTTCGTGTCTACATGCCATTGTTCGGACATCGAAACCTCGACAACGCTGAGTGAGGAAGACACTTCGTCAGACTCCGAGATCAGGTTGTGGAAGAGAGCGTACCTAGATGCTGTGCGGCGAAACAGGAATGAATTCTTGTCTCAAGAAGTTGGACCAGGATGGCGAGCTGTTGAGCAGCTGGAGCATCCGAGAAGGGCGCCGCTTCTTGCGGCGGCTGACGCAGTGATCGGCGAACAACGTGAAAGGCACAGTGTAAGGCCACCTGTGCGTGCTCTAGGGGGAACCGGCCTTTCCAGTGATTATGTTACCGCCAGAGAGACGATCACGCGGCAGGCCAGCACACCAATGGAAGGTACGGATCGTGTTTTTTGTGTTAGGTATGGTTAGAGGACGAGTAGAGGAGTTTAAAGTTGGGTATGGCCGCCAAGGTTTCGTGGATGGATCTGAAGCTCGATAACTCTGCACGGTGAGTTTAACGGTGATATTTAAAGCGCCCTTGGGGCAGCGTACCAAATGCAACAAAACGACCAACAGAAACGAACATTCCCAGACAAGATATCTGGGGCCGAATTCACAAAACTTCTCTTTCGTAAGTGCTTTTTGTCGTTGGCCAACGGGCTTCGCTAATGATATGTCCAGCATCCGGATTGGCTGGAATTTTCTCTTACAAGCATTTTTGTCGTATGTTGTCTTTGTGAATACGGGCCCTGGAGATCTGTACTTCGCAGTATTTTTGAGCGGCCGTTGCACGCACGACCTTCACTGAGTCCAAATTAAGCAGAAAAACGTAATCTTTAATCATGTGAACTAGCTGTAGACGCTGACTTGGGCTAATATACCGTGGAGATACCCACTCGAAGGTTCTTGCCAAATTAAAGTAGCGTGTCAGAAAGTACTTAGGAATGCATGGCTCGTTGGTTTACCATGCCAGCCATGGGGCTTTAATCTCCAATACGGTCAAGCATTCACATCTCGTTGTAACACATTGAGCTTGCATTGAGACATTGTAACATAACCAAATGTTCTCAAGGTCTTCAGAATTCTGCAGTCGCGTGCCACTTTGGGTGGGGGTGTCGTGAGGTTATGAGTTCTGGCGCTAAGTTTCGATTCAACTAACCGTCTCCGTAGGAAGGCGACAGATGCAGCTGTATGAAAAGACTGGTTATGAATAATGTTGACATGTTTTATCACAAGGCACTAATTGAAGAATACTAGTTTCATAGTGGGAAACCAGCCTCACATTTCCCTACTTCACGAACAGAGAGCGCAAGGAGTACTAACTTCTGACGCCTCGTCCAATAACTAGGCATTCGCTGAAGCCCGCAATTTGGAGATTTGTGAAAGATAAGTATTTAAGACTACGGAAAGTCTAGTGCGTGCGTCGTGAATTTTCCATTTATTATAACATTACCATCGTATGATTGAGGAAGTGAGCACGCAGTTGTGAGTGAGGTGTAGAGAAAATGTAATCTGCCTGGTTACTCTTCCCGGAGAATCTCTTTCTCTTTCAAGGTCTTGTAAGGCTGCATAACATCAAGATTTAGGAACTGTTATTACATTTACTAAGATTCCGTGAGTATTTGTGATAGAAACATGACTTCAACAATGACAATCTCACAAAAAAGAAAATGCGCCCCCGCCCTCCCTACCCTTGAGGCCATTAACGCAGAAGAAGCATGCTTTGCCATTGTGTATGAATGGAGGTACGGTAACCATTCACGGAAGCACGGTCCTATGCATTCCTACTAAATCAGTAGTGTGAAATGGAATTCAAAAGAGCACGTTCATTCGACTATACTCAGCCATTGCAATTACGTCAGAAATTGTAGCTAACAAGCTTTCGAGATTATTGTATGGTATTGAAAACTTGTAGGGCATTCTTCAAAAGGGAATGTACTTATGGCGTGCCAGGAGGTGCGAAAACATCAATCGAGCTGACTACAGAGAAATTTCTACAATGTAGGCAACATTCCGTAAAATTTTCACAGCAACATCTGAAGTTGTCGCTTCGCATTTCATATGTCTGGTGCCCCTGGATGAACGGAGTTTGGGGACGTAAATGTTTTGAAATGATGAAAATGTCGACGGAACCGGTAGTAAATAGGGAATGGCGCTAGAACAAGGCGTAGACAACGGGACTACCACTGATGAAGACAAGTCAACTTGCCGAAATCTTGACTGTAGGAGTATCCTCTGTATTAACTGTTGTTAACGACACGTCCAGTTTCTTTGATGTGTTCTGTAATGAGGGCCTCCCATGCAGAACCATACGGCACAGCGGGGCAAAGTCCAGGGAAGTCTACCCAAGAGAGCCGATCTTTCATCTTCAAGGCCTCTCCACATACGATCACGTACTACTCCCTTCTGACAGCCTGCTTTATGACGGTGCTCGTTTATTTATATCTCGTGTTCAGCTCGCCACCGGATAGCCCACCAGCAGGACATGTTGCCACATGGTCGACAAACGGCACCACCATCGTGCTTCGCCCCGTCTGAGAAATACTGAGCGAATTGGCGGAAATGCACTGTTGTGTCCTGATATCTTTCCGCAATAAATGGCGGGCTTGAGCACCTCTCTGTCTCAACGTGCGACGTATGTTTTCTCTGTATTTTGTGTTGTCGTTTACTGAACTCGGTAAAGGTTACACTCTAGCCTGTAACCTTTACTGTAGTCGCGATAGAAGATTTAATTACACCTAGCCGGTTGCCTTGGTAGAAAGCTCGAAGATGTATACTTCGTACGATTACGCTCACACAGTCTTTAGGAGCTACACCAGCTTAAGTTAGAGCGGACAAGCTTCGAGGAAAATGGAGACTTGCAGGGATGAGAAAATGTCGAACAGGTAATTTTGTTGTAGCGATGTTCCGAGATTTCAAAATTGCGCTAAAATTAGGAGTACCTGAACATCAGAAAACTCAAGTAAATTTTTATAAGCAAGAAATCTTAGTTTTCGGAATGATTTCATTCGTACTTGTGCATGTTTTTGTGGAGTCGCTGTCATCTTATGTCTGCAAAGGTAGGTTCCTGCTTATTTCCGAGGTCCTACACGATATCACGCAAAGCTTTCGGGAGTGTTGACGAAATTACAAGCCGCATATTTTCTACCCACGGGACATTTAATACGCAGTATTTACTGAGCAAAGCATCACTCAGTAAGATATATACCCCTTGTACGACATCGATGGATCTGCCACGTTGCCCTCTGAACAACATATGATGAAAATCTACGTACAGCTGATCTGTGGGGGTGTCCGTTGCCTCGAAAACGTCCTTGTACACGTATTTCTTATCTTCACCGCGACAGGTACATTTAGCGGTAAGAACCAAGAGGGGAGAAAACACACAAAAGTAAATAAAATCTTTTGAAGTTATCTAACAGGAGCAAGAAGATGAGGCGGTGTGCAAGGCTGACCGCCGATTGCCTGTGGCTCGTCAACTAGCCATGCCAAATGAATTTCGAGAGAGCCAAGCCCTATTCTTGAAGTTTGATAACCAACGCCTATTTATGTCAATACTTTACTCGCTAATTTATTGTCTGCCTTTCACAAACTATACACACAAACAAAAGACAAAGGACGAAAATCTGCGAAAAAATGAATGAGAGCATAAAAGGATGCGGTTAGCAGCTCGATCAGTGGTACCTTTCCTTCAGGGCTCCAGCGGCCACAGCCGCCAGCCTGATTAGGTCCAGGCACGCAATTTGCGTTATTTGGTCCGAATGGGAAAGCTGTGCCAACGATCCCAACAGCAATCACGTCGTTTGACAAATTGCACCTCCATGCATATTCCCCTTCAAGTAGTGCACAGATCGCTTCAAAATATTCTTAGGAGACCTTAGCTGTCGCTTAAGAAACGCAAAGGTGGAAGTCAGGACTTCTGGAGGTCGAGCCCAAGGGTTCGAATCCGGTAACACGAACATGGATTGAGTATGTTTTTGAATATACTTTGGACATTAACCGTTATTAACTTGTAGCTCACCCTTGTCTAGATGGTCAGATCGTAAGATGAATGCCGTCAAACGCTGTGAGCGCTGAGTGCTATGCCGTCAGCGCACAGGACTCAGAATCACCTTAGAACGAGACTTATGAAGCATTACCCACAGTAACAAAGCTGGAAATAAGTTTTTTCATTGCTTGGAAATTTGCCAAAATGCTTATTTAAAGCATAACACAGTATACGTGGATATGTTCGTGCTTTATTTTGCAACATTTTGGGGTTTCAACCTCGGCGCGTGTCGCTGTGCATTGACACAGCTTTGCGTGTTCGGGCTGCATTGCGTCCGGTCTGTGTCGTAAATGTCTTCCACGTCCTTGATGACTCCTTGAAAATAATTGGCACCCATTTACTACGGCTTTCAGTAGGCGTGGAAATATATGCACCATTTTTTGCACTCCTTCAAGCTCGGGAAGCTGTTGCAGTTGTGCGGCTCTCCTTTGCGGCGGCAACTATGGTTGGAATAACTGTAGTGGTACCAGGTGTTCCTCGTTGGTCCGCGCTGGCGACGCCAGGGACACATGCAGGCTGCATTGCAAGAAGTGCGTTAATGCGCCCATCCCGGCGGTTCCTTAAGGTCTTTCTCAATCATTGCTAGCGTCTTGGTGCACCGTAATTAGGTTACGGAAGTGTTTAACTTGGGTTTGTATCAATGGTTATTTCTAATACCTCAAACGGGGATTGGTATAATAACCATCATGTAGTAGTGGCCTGTAGGCAAGAGTTGCTTGAGCTCAAGAGAATCACGTGCTTAAATACCGAAGAAGAAGGAAGTGCCTGCGCACGTTTTTCGTCAGAGGTTGTCTGGTCTTACCGCTAATGCTTTGTCAGGGTAGATACAGTTCAGTGTAGACAGCTGGGCAAGTTGGTTTCCATTATGATTATCACGCATGTTACTGGCGGACGCACGAGATCGCCACACTTCAACAATTGAAGTGTGGCGTCGTTGCGTGCGCCCCTCTCCAGCCCGTGTCCCAAGTCGCTAGTAACAGGTATCATATTCACATACAGCTTGGATGTAAAACATCGTAGGTTGTAAGTTTATTGCCTATATTTGTCAAGTGTACATATCGGCCCACGTACAGGTTCTTTTACAACGGCATTTTCACAGGATATGCTGTCTATTAGGTCTAATTAGAGTTACCTACAATTCTACCTGCTTATTCACAGGCGGATATATACGTACCATAAGGGAAGCGACACCTTTCATGATGCGCGTCGCAACCTGTAAGTAATAAAAGATAGATGATCTGTCCGTGTTTGTGCTAATATATTTATTACATTGCACTCGCAAATTCTGCAGCCTCTCGTCACTCACACGTCGCTTTGATAGGGGAACACTCTTTCATGGCATGTAAACGGCACCGATCAGTCGGGGGTGTTTCTGTGAACATGTGAGGCAAACCTAATTGCAGTGAGCTCAGCAGGGATTTTGCAGCTTAGTTGCAAGATACATCCGGAAAGGGCCTGCACTTCTTGCAACGAAACACGGCACTAGGCGGGCATGGACTATGCATTGTGGCCAAAGTAAAGGGCTATTATTGCCTGATTCGCGAATGCAGTTGCCATGGATGCCATAAGGCGGCGCCACGTCCCGGAACGAATACGTTCAAGCGCGAATACGTTCAAAGGAAAAGAGAAAGTATTCAAGGCTGCAATCCGCGCTGGCATGGCTACTTGCCTCTTTTTTATGCACCTCTATGTAGCCTCCGGCGCGCGAATAGGGACCGAAGGAAAGAGAAAGCGTTCAGACTTCGCGTGAAGTTCCGCTCATACTTGGCGTCGTAACTCTCCTAATACCGTCCAGATTTGACAGGTGTTTCGGCGGGCGATTGGTGAGGCAAGAGGCTTGTTAATGCTGTCACTGTACGATTTCATGGAAAAGCGTTTGAGGTCCCATTTAAGTGTTACGTGCACCGGGGAGCTTTAAAGAGAAACGAGGCAAAGACACGAAGAAAGTTTTGTGAAATTAAATAAAAATGCACATACCCAATCACTTGTTGCGAATAGCAGCATGCACGAGCAGTGAGCTTGATGTAACGTGTGATTTGTATAGCTGCCTACCCGAGCGCAAGATATGAGGTCCTGAGGGCAGGGGAGATCTTTGCAAAAGCGTTAACGGCGTCATGGAGTGGTGAAAAATGGTGACAGGAGTGAAGCTTGTCAAGAACTACGAGACACCTTCTCCGGTGAGCGCGACAAGCACGGTTTCCATTGCGATGTCTAGAGCAGGAATTTATGTGTGCGACATTCATTTGCATGATTACACTGTTAACGGCACCTTTGGAGCGTCAAATAGCAGTGGTTTTGGTAGGCAAGTTGGTATTCTACACGACACGATTGTGCTCCTGATAAAACGAGCACGGCAGCTTACGCACTTCACACACGATATCGGTTGCTTCGCTGCTGATGTCAGAGCCTCCCTTCTTATCTTCCTTTTAGGAGCGAAGCTCCTTAGGGTGCGGGTCGTTCCCTCCTCTGTAGGAGTAGTAGTAGTATGTATGTATGTAGCCACCTCGCGCCGCCGGGAGGCTCGCGCTCGCCCTCGGCGCGTGCCTCGCGGGGCGCGAGCTCTCTCACTCTTCCATCTGCTGTCTTGTGAGAGAGAGAGAGAGAGACAGAGAGAGATAGAGAGCGAAAGGCGCGCTTGCTATGGAAACGCTCTTTCTTCGATAAACGCTCTACCAGCTCGCATAGAAGGAGAACGCGCCCTCACCCGCGAGAGACAACGTAGGCGCAGGCAGCGTCTTCTAGCGAGTTTCTTGATTGAAAAATACCGACTGCTTGCGCTGGAGAACCGTTCACCGGCCACCCATATATATATATATATATATATATATATATATATATATATATATATATATATATATATATGCACTGGATGTTGACTTGCAATGAAGTGCCGGTGGGAGATTTCACTTGTGCGTAGTTGAACCATAAGGATTCGTAGCGTGCGCGTTAACTACATTAATCCAGAACTCGGCACGATCTACGATGAACCTCCGGAGCTTGGCCCACTCATCATCATTCACTCCGTGGATATGCTGTGAATTTTTTACATCGGTGGGGACAAATCGAGGTGCCCTGGGCCCAGCAGCAATTCTGCTGGCGCTCGTCGAATCTGGTTGATTGATTTATGAGGTTTAACGTCCCAAAGCCAGCTCTGAATATGAGAGACGCCGTAGTGGAGACCTCCGGAAATTTCCACCACCTGGGGTTCTTTAACGTGCACTGACATCGCACAGCACACGGACCTCAACATTTCGCCTCCATCGAAATGCAGCCGCCGCAGCCGGGATTCGATCCCGCGACCGTGGGATCAGCAGCCGAGTACCATAGCCACTAGACCACCGTGACGGGGCTCATCGAATCTAGGTCATTCTAGAAAAGCCGTTCGTTCGTATTTTCGAAAGGTATATAGGGCCATGCCCGTGCTCCTGGGAGGGGCGATCGAGGTTAGGCGGTCTCGCGCACAGATATGAAGATTCGGGCTCGTCGGCATTTCTGTTGAAATACACTGCTGCTTTTAAAAGGGCGTGAACGCCGGCGACATTGCATTATTTTACGGCGAACAGTACATCAGGACATCGAAAAGAAGCTTCTTTATTAGAAGCGGAGCATCTCTTGCTCGCGGGTATGTCACGCGTCCGGCGTCCGCACTCACGCTACGCATGCGCGACTCTCCTCTCCCTTTCCTCTCTCCAACAGCTGCTGCAATAAACAAAGCGGGTAGAGAGCGCGCGCGCGCTTCGCTTCAGTAGTATCTCCTCCTTCTTCGATGAAGGAAGTTGGTGGTGTTGTGTGATGGAAGCAATAGTTCCGTCAGCGAGTGGGTTGACGCAAGTACACATCAGCATGAACCCACACTCTGACAACGGTCACGCGATGCGTGGTAACGAACCAAGTTAACAACGTAATAATACTCAAGGTTCCCCTCAATGTAACACGGAAAACACTGCAAACCTGTAAACACCGCCGTTAAATGCACCGTTGAAACTCCCAGCGATGCTCCGCATCACCCCATGGTCCCCTTCGGGGAGATGGTGTCATTTTTTTACATTTAAGGCACTACTGAACTAATCTCAACTTAGGGCCGCAATGGTAAGAGTGGCTGCTATGCTTGACCACTGACGCGAGGACAGCTGTTTGATCCAGGCCTTGGAAGTTGCATTTCGATGGAAGTGAAATGGTTGAAGCACGTGTACCGTGCGACATTAGTGCACTAGAAAGAAACAGCGGCGACGGAAATAACCCAAGCAACACCCCCCTCCCGTCCCGCCATTTCCACGGAGTGCCTCATTGTCATATAGTGGTTTTGACACCGTAAAACCCAACTGCTCATATTGCAACCTCTCACTTACTTGATAAATTTCTCGGAGGACCACGTCTACTTGAACCCGCTATGATCGCGGGGAAGAATAGAGTGCTTATTGCAAGGAAAAAACAGGTCTGTCCTGAAATCATCGCCGCTACGTTAAACTCGAACCGCTAGATCTATTTCGAATCTCAGAAGTGACTACGCAATGCCTTCGTGATACTTGTCTAAAAATGCGACGCGCGTCTTAAGAAATATAATGGTGTGGTAGAAAAAGAAGTTATCATGAAATTGAAAACATAAGATAATAAAGAGGAGATATCTTTGCTCGCTCGACGTTTTTAGAAGACATCGGAAGAATAACGCAAGACGACTGGGCTTTGTGTGTGTGGGCAGCATGCTGGCGTCTTTCCGCAAACAGGACAATGCGCACAGCTTTCAGTTCGAGTGAACGTAGGAGGACAATAGCTCTGAACATGCACTTCTAACAGTGGTTCTGATGCGTGATATGGAAAGTGAAAGCCGATATAAACAGCCTCAAAATTCGGGTAAAAAAAGATGACTTGTAAAAGAAAACCAAAAGACGACCGTTCAAGAGTTTTCTACTTAATCGGTATGACAAATATTGCAAGATCGTTCATAACACTCTCCAGGACACGAAAACAGGCTAGAACAAAACAGCTTTCACATATAATAATAGTAACCCTAAGCAGCAATGGCAACCGCTACATAATTTTTGTGACCGTAATCCATCCACATTAATGCCTGAAATGGTACACGGCAATATCGTGCACAGTCAGCCTGCTCAGGCTGCTAGCGCCTTCGTTGATTAGTTGAAGGCAGTGACCCATCAACTTTTCATGCCAAAGTTGATCGCTAGTGTCATTTGTATTTTTTCTTCATCCGCTTACGCCAACTGACATCCTTTGTACTCTTCTCAATGCCTGCAAGCCCTAAATTAAATAGGATTTCAGTGCATCATTTAAAACTAGTTGTTTATGCTAATTGTGAACTTGTAAGAGTAAGAGCAGAAATACTTTGATCTTTTTATCTGGGAAATTTCCGCCACTGCTAAAGTATGCTGAGATTATTATGCTTCTCAAACAAGAAACAAAAGCAAATTGTATTCTATTTTAGTTGTTCCCTCCCCCTCCAAGCAAAATTATCGAATAATTATTTGTGACCAGACTGACAAGCTACTTATAGAAGTTCCTGGTAATTACGTCCTGTTAGAAGAGCACAGTCAGATAAGAAGATTATTGATAAGAACGACTTTGTCGGCTCCACTTTTCAGGATCTCACAAGAAAATTTCGTGCTATTAGTCATGCAACTTTCTTTCTCAAACCAAAAGAATATGAAATAACATTCCCTGCTCAAAGTAAGTGATCATTCTATTCCGGTCAGCGACTCTGTTGGGCACCCGCGGCAAGTATCACTTTTACTTCAATCAAATTATAAAAAAAATTCGTGTAGGTTCCACTAGTGGCTCAAGGGTAGTAGGTCAGAACAGAGCTGGTGGCCTTCCCCTCCTGCTTTCCCCATCTCCACCGTCACTTCCTCTCCCACCTCCTTGCTGTATCGTGCTGTACCCGCTCATTATACGCTTTACCTTGTCCCCTAATTGTGTCCCTCTTTTTCACTTTCACACTGCTGCTCTTTACCCTCACCTGTCTTGCCGCCCCCTTTTTATTCTATACTGCGTAGCTGGTGACCTTAACCGCCTCCTATCCCTCCTGCTTACCCCTCGCTTCCCTTCCGTACCACATTGCTGTAACACACTATACACAGGTGCGCTATAATTTACCCCACCCCCTCCTCATTTACCTGTGCCTCACTTTACCTGTGTGTCACTTCTGGTGTGATTCAAGAGATCAGTACGGACCACTACACGCTATCGACCCAGCCACGTACCACGAGGTTTACCAGGCGTACCACGCTATCCACGTTTACCGTACCACGCTATCCACGTACCACGAGGTTTAGCCAGGCGAGATGAGGCGTGCCTTCCCCGATTAAGACTTAATGTAGCCTGCACAAGACATTACAAGCACAAAATACAACAATCTGATTTTCCATTGTGCTCTACATGCAACACACGAGAGGACCTTGAACACGTCCTGTGCAACTGCCAGCGCTACGATTCGGAGAGAAAGACTCTGAAGGCAGCGCTTCGTTTGCAACACGGATCGACCTTGGAGCTGCGGCATCTCCTAGGCCCGTGGCAAGACAGCGCCTGCGTACTACGTAGCACTAAGGCGCTGATAGCGTTTCTACGGGCAATATGCCTCAACGAAACGCTGTAAACTGAGTTATAGTGTATATATGAGTGTGTGAGTAAGTGTGACTGTATGTACGTAGGTGTAGTGTTACACATGATCACTGTAAATATCATAATCACCGCTAAAGAGCTGGAGTAGCAAGCCAGGCCATTAACCAGGCTAACATCTCCTGATTCATCAATAAAATATTGTCTCTCCCTCTCTCCTTCTCACCGCGAGTTTCCTTTCAACCCCTTATACTATACAAGGCTGCACCATGCTTTACTCCGTGCCTTCCTTCTTTTCGCTCTTCAGCGTCACTTCGCTTTCGCACCTGCTCGCTTTACCGTGGTATACGTGGATGTACGTTTGCTATTCACCCTGTTCAGAGTCTTTTTTTAGATGCGAAGCAGCTCTTTGACCTAGCCTGTGTAACGCTGTCCCTACGGTGCCTCCGTACGTACGAACGCGCCGCAACGCGCTCCCCTCGCCGCAGGTGTTGGAGCGGTGCCAAGTAGGTCACGCCGCAGCTGCGCGTTGACGTCACGCTCCCCTCGCGGAAGCGCGCTGCGGCGAGGCGGCCTAGCGCTCGCCGCAGCGCCCGCAGCTGCCGCCTCGTCCGTTCGGCCCGCAACACCTGCCGCTACCGCCGCTCGCTCCGCTACCGCGACCGCCGCTCGCTACACCGCCGACTCGTCGGTTCACGCGCAAAAAATTAACACCATCTTCCCGAAGGTAACCCTGATGGGATGCGAAGCACCCGCGTTAGCGCCGTTCAACCCGTGACGCCACCCGTGCGCAACGCTGCTGCTTCGCATCCCATCAGGGTTCCCTTCGGGAGATGGTGTTAATTTATCCGAAGCAGCGACGACTGCTGGCATGGCTCTTTGATAAAACACCAGCCTGCCATGCAGTAGGCCAGGGTTCGACTCCCGCTAGAACCCAGCTAGCGTTCTTGAGATGATAGCGTAGAGGGACGCCGAGGCACGAAAAGAACGGGAAGACCCTTGGACGTCTGTGAAGTCCGAGTGAACAGCGCAGCTGTCGCAAGGGTGTGAAGTTCACTATCGCTATCATGTATCACTGCCTTTTTCACTATCACCGTATGGTAGCAGTGTGCTGAACCCAAGAGTGTGGGTAGTGACTTGAGGGGATGAAATGTACTATCTTCAGCGCGATATGATAAACCTTTCTTTCTAAGTTACCCTTTGCATAATCACTACCATAGGACTGCGGATAGCGGGCAAAGGGGGTCCTCTCCTTGCTAGATGAATTCGAGAGCTGAAGGGCACGGCCAGTACTTGCTAAAAAGCACATTGTTAAAACATTTGTTGAAAGACTGCATTGGTAAATACTACATTGGTCAAAGACAAAAGGAAGGCTGGGCCAAAGGAATGAGGTAAGGACGGTTTGCCCGTTTGGGACGGGTGCCTCCCAATGTAAGTAGCATAGCCTCGCTGTTCCACCACACATAACGGAACACTATGCGCACCACACATAGTGTTCCGCACATAGCGGAAGGAGAGTTGAGTTTTTCACCTGACGCAGTTATGAAATACACATGCCTGCATTTCAATATTGCCTCTAGTACAGATAACACTCGCGACGAGCATTATATTTTTCGCTGTGATGCCACATGATAACCCAGCAACGCTTTTTGGGGCACTTTTCGCACACAGTTTGGCACACAGTTTGGCGCGCGAAACACGCAGATTCGCACGCCAAACTGTGTGCGAAAGGTGCGAATGACTATAATAACGGGCTGTGAGAACTGCGTTCCTCACCAGTAACGTGGCTGGTTGCCGGCATGAAGAACATTTCAGAGCGGCATACATCCGCACGTGTCAATATGTAAAGAAGTGATAGACGAGCCATATGTAAATTTGCGAGCACGATGAATGATATGTTCGAGAAGAGCACGTAGAATGCAAACATTTTATTCAGCGACGTGAGAGTAGATCGGCGCGCGCTCTTATCGCGCACCCTAGTGACAGCTTCCAAGCACGAAACAATGCGTTTCACAAAACTAAACCTTCAGGAAATAAAATGACGCCTCGGTCAACACTTCGAGGTAGAATTTAACTTTGGATAGAATTTATGCAGGGCTGGTTTTTGAACACATGTAGTAGTCTAACTTCGCACTTGCACATATTTCATTGCTCGCGAAGAAATGGCCAAATAAACAGCCATACGCTCTCGTGTGACCGAAACCGTAGCCACGACCAAATGGTACTTTGTCTATAAAAATAGCAACAATATTAGGCGCTAACTTGTTGCACGTCCAGACTTAAAATAACAGCCTTGAAAAAATACAGAATACGCATATGATCTATTCATTTCTGAACTAAATACCTAAAAGGACGATGAGGCATGGATGTAAGAATATCACATGGAATGGTGTTCCCTAGAGAAAAATAAGCGCTGCAATGCACACTTTCCTTGTTGCATCCAAAACAAAAGAAACAAACATACGGATGAGTCGTAGGAGCTGATAATGAGCGTGTCATCATGGTTGTCATATGTACAACGTCGTCCACTGTTAACGTGAACACCTGGGTGCGCCCCGGTGTGCATCAGCGCACCCGGCGTGGCCACTTATCGATGTAAACTTCGCTATCCCGGCAGCACAAGTAGGCACTGCTTCGTGTCGCCTGCTACATCTCCCACGCTCTTGGGCGCGTAAAGTTATCGATGCAGACTACGCGAATCTACGCCGGAAGGCATCTGCGCACCTTTGCTTCCATGCGGGGCTACGCCGGATGTTTTGGCGCAACGTGGAGCACAACCAAGCAACTGCATGTTCATGCTTAGAGTGGACGCCACGGGAAGTCGATGGCAACCTCTCACATTCGTCATGGATATCTCACATCCGTACTTCACGTGTCCTCATCCTCTGAAGGTACTATGGAGAGCTCTAAATGTTCTGAAGATATCTGTGTAAACGCCATACAAGCACCTTTCGGGATCGATATGAACGGAGGCCAGTGCAGACCTGAAAAGTTGTGAATAGCCGATAGTTCGCGACGTATGCACGGCAACAAAGGGCAGCGCATCAAAGAGGACGAAACAAAGAAGCTCGTGTTGCAGTGGTTCGGCCCCGCCGTCTGGGAGGAGCATGGAGCAGGAGATGCAGGAATCGCTTTCTGCCTCGCCGACAACGGGTGGTATTCCTTTGGACGACAGACATCCCCACAGCGTCCTGAAGAAAACCGCGGAGTGGCCGTGCACCAGACGAATGTCGTGGTGATAGACAGTCCACGGGCGAAGAGCGTCGAATTGTGCGAGCCAAGCGAACAACATGGCGACTCGAGATACCCGTTCTGCTGGAGAGGCATTGAACGTCAAGTGGGTTCGTATAACATCGACGGCGGCCTCGCGAGGTTTCCCGCTAATACGTGGTAGCCATTCCAGGCCAAGGCTGTCGGCAGAGTGCAGCTGCTCCAATGTAATAACCTTCAGGAAGCCGCACAAGTTATCGATATCCCTCTCTGTCATCGCTCCAGATGGAACAGCCTGGGTCGGCCGACGACACGGACAGATAGCGTGGTGCTTCCAGCAGGACGAGAAGCGAAAACTTGGCTTTCTTCCCTCTCACGAAGTGAGGATACGGCAGAAGACTGGTGGTCCTGGGCAAAAGGAGTGAAAAGAAACCGTTGAAGTACAGGGCGTCTTTAGCATCTGAAGATCGACTGAGAAATCCTCAGTATTTGTACCTAGTAATTCATCGGCAGCGTGCAAGCACGAATAAAGAAAGCGTAATCACCGCGTTTTGCGAGCCGCAAGCGACGATACGTTGCGAGGCACGCAGTAGTGGAGGGCAGGGGAAATTTTCACTCCTCGGGATCTTTAACGCCCACCGACAACGCCCAGTACACGGGCGTATACAATTTCAGCCACAATTTAAAATACGACAGGCGTGGCCGGGACCCAACCGGCGTTGTTAGCGTGGACATTAAAGCACCATAAGGATTCGACAATCACGGCGTACAACAACAACAAAAAAGAACAAGTGCTGGTCCAACACCTGAGACATTTAGTTCATTTTTTCGAATAAGTGTATCAGCTGTTAGCACGGAGCTTGCCCAGTTTTGTTCCGTCATGTATCGCTACCGGTACACGAACAATAGACAGGGTTCAACTCGCCCGCCTTTGAATTGTACTGCAGTGCTTACGTACCTTATCCTTGACACTTGTGCATGAAGTCGCTGGGTCCGTATTCCTCTGGTGCAGGTTTTCCTTTCACGCGGGAACACAACCGTGCGGAAGGAAGTAAGTATCGAGGTGGCTGGAGCAGCCTTCGAGCTTTATAATGAATGCGACAGATAACAGCAGGTGACGAGTGGAAGCTGGGTATTCTGGCGAAAACGCAACGTGTATAGATATCGCCGTGTAGGACAGATACAGGCACCTGTCATCATGTTCTTCGTGACGCACAGGACTCACCGTTGAATCTCCACAGTTAGTGTGTTGCAGTAGCTTATCAGAAAGTACCACTGCGATAAAAAGTGGACGCAGTGCCCGACAAACAAGTTGTCGTTATGACACAGGTTGTTAATACGCTTGCATCGTGTGAAAGATGACAGCTATTCTGGTGCAGAGCACGACATCACACACGACATTCGTATAACTTTGCGTTCACGGTACAACAGACTTAATCTGTCCACTCGTATTGACGGCGTCCTTATCTTGTTCTCTGTATATGTACGGCACAATGGGTATATCGATGAACAGATTGCTAAAAACGATGTAGAACAGGAAAGGTCGATGGATCCAACATATCGACAGGTGCACTTGTCTTAGTCAGGGCGGCAAATGATTCGACAAGTTGACTTGTCTTGGTCCGGGCGGATACTATTGCCGTCCTGACAAAGACAATGTCGCTTGTCGAAATGTTGGCTCCAGCGACATTCTCTGTTCGACATCGTTTTTAGCGATCTGTTCACCGATTCAAGCCTTCGTATTCCCCTACGCTTCTCTTCCAATGGGAATATGACATTTGTAAAATGCTAGGTTAAGGCGATGCCTCTGCAGCCTAGACAGAGGACCTCTGTTCGGTGTTGCGACGGCCAAATGGGTCAAGCCATAATGGCTTTTTGCTTTCCCCTCACAGCATGACTTTTGTACTGTCTTCTTTGATGTTCCAATAACTGTTCATTTTTGTGCTTCGGAAGACCCACGAGGCGCAGCGTCTCGCTACCACTACAAGCACACTACCAGTCGGCCACGACATCTTTCCCAGGGCTTCACGTACTGTAAGGAAACCTATCGCATCAGCAGTGCGGGTTATGTAGCCTATGCACACAGACGTTTATTCTAGTCGTAACGTTTGATAAAATGCCGAACAGTTCCGCATACGCAAATTCCTGGCTGATTTGTTCGCACGACATCGACTCCTACAACGCGAGGGATCGCACGATATTTTTACCTCTTCGCGGTTGAATTTCTACGGCCAGATGAAAAAGCTCAGTTCTTGAAACAAGAGACAATGTTTGTTGTAGCTTGAGATAGAAATGTAGACGTAAAAGCACAGATATACAGGCAAATTACCAAGAGCGGCGGTAGGGGGCCGCGAGTTTCAAGCGCACAGACACGCACAGGCGTCAACCCATCATGCCACCTACAGGTGCGCCTGTTTCCTTCGCAGACAGGCTTTGATCGTGCTCGTAACGTTTCGCTGAATCCCAAATAGTTCAGCATCCATAGAATTTTATGGATCTTCATATCTTGATGGTACCTTTAGATGTCATAATGAATATTTCACAACGGAAATGCCCCACGCGCACAATGAGCCGGCGAAAAACGGTCGAACGCCCGAGGCTGTTTTTCGTCGTCCTGCCATCCTGCGATCGGATATCCCGTGCTGCGTAACCTCTAAGTTCTTAAGTAATGATAGTGGTCGGATAAGCTTTGTATCACGCAGCTTCGGTAGTAACGTAGTAGTCGCACATCGACACCCGCCTAATTAGAGCCACAATCAAATTATCGATGCCATAGGCTTACTGGCCCCGCCACGGTGGTCTAGTGGCTATGGTACTGGGCTGCTGATCCGAGGGTCGCGGGATCGAATTCCGGCTGCGGCGGCTGCATTTCGATGGAGGCGAAATGTTGAGGCCCGTGTGCTGCGCGACGTCTGTGCACAGCACACGGCCCTCAACAAAACCCCAGGTGGTCGAAATTTCCGGAGCCCTCCACTACGGCGTCTCTCATACGGCGTCTCTCGGTTTTGGGACGTTAAACCCCACAAAACAACAATAGGCTTACTCAGCGGCTGCTGGAATCTAGGACAGCATCAATTATGAGTTCGATTGTTCTATATGCTATCTGCACTTGACGTCACTCGATGACGGCCGATGAGTTTGGCGGTAGTGTGAGCCCGCTTCGGGCCAGTGGTTGATAGAACTCGCATGCAGGATTACAAAAGCTATCCGCTTTACTCTATGCGCTATTTCGCTATGGCTTTTTGCTTGCAGCGCTTTACCTGACATGCTAAATGCTCCCATTTTTAGATTAATCCATGATAGTCCTTCCATTTGTGGGAGATATCGTGCCTTTCGAGATGGCGTGCACTGGAATGCTACTTGGCCCTCACTCACAGAAGTGCATACCTGCTACGTCACGAGGAAACGCGGTTTCACGGATGAGCTACAGCAACTGCCATACAGCTGATACAATCATAGAATTCAAAGTAGCCAGAAAAATAAAAACTTTTACTCAGGAGGCTTTCCAAACACAAGCCATTCTCTTACCTAGAGAGTGCACATGCATGCCCCGGCGATAGTGGCCACATGGCGATTGCGCGCGTCACGGGGTCAGATAAACATGCGACATAGATGACACAGGGTATTCCCCTTCCTTCGTAGTTATGCAGCCACCTAGTTCACCTGTTGTTAACCGAGTAAACAGGATAAACCTACATATCCTAATTAAGCCTTCCTTTGAGCGGCCAAAAGGCGTTGTGGTGTCTACGGAACATGGACACCCAAAAGGCCCCAGCCTGGCGACGTTCGATGCATGCCGAAGGGAAACTTTAGGTAAGCGACGATTTTTCCTGAATTGGTTTTCAGACCTGAGATAGGCATGCCACCCTGACAGCGGCTACCTCACTTTCGTTTACACAGGAAATCCAGTGCTATTGGTATTACGACCAAAAAAGACGGGAGCCTGCTATTAGGTCTTCGTCCAACGAAAACCGTCATTACAGTCAGGTCAAAGGCAGATCCTGGCTGCCTGGCAAGTCTGCAGCGATGACGGAAAAGGATGTCGATACGGCGTGCAGCCTTCTGAGCCATGTGCCTTGCTACTTGCTATGGTCTATGTACCGTGAGGACCTCTCGCACATTGGTAACCCATGGACTACTCCGGCCGAAGCCCTCGCGGCCATGAGGACCTGGCTCTGCGGCATTCGTGCCTTAGACGACCGTCTGTGCCACATTGCGGAGCTGTACTCTCGACTTATATCCGATGGTATGGAAAGACCACGCGAACTCGCAACTGCCGACCTGTTTTCTCCGTGGATACTTTATCGCCTGGACGTCCCTGTACACAACTTCTACGGTCTCACATACCTGGCGGACATGGCGCAAGCAATGACGTCTGATTGCTCAACCTACGCTAGCGGTCACACTAAGACCGATTCTGCCTTGTGCTTCTGCGTACTCCTGTCAGATGGAGCCGTTACGATCGGACACCGACTGGTATGCTTTTACTTGTGGTTTAAGCGACCCTTTCTTGCGGTCCATGCTGATGGATCGCTAGCCCCTTCTGGAAGGTTACGGCAGCTCTTGTCGGCACTCACGTAGACAATGAAAAGAGTCTGCACGGTTATTACGCGCAGCTCAGCACTGCGCACGCACATGTGGTAAAATACTGCAGGGAGCAGTGTCCAGAAGGTACGGAAACTTCAGACGCAGAAACAGAAAGCGATAACATGTAGCAGACTTTCTACGAACGTTTTGTACGCAGATTTGCATCGCGCAAAACGTAATAATGTGTCCGCTTTTCTGATATCTCACCAATAGCTAACAAAACGGCTTCCTGCAATTCCTTGGAATGATGGGCAGGGCAAGATAGCTCCCTCAGAAGTGCCAGAATAAAAATACTATGATTAGCAGCAAATTGCGCTATCTTAAGATTAGTCGGCCAAATTCTAGCAGTGCGAAACTCGAACATCGGAAATGCTTGGTACTCCATTAGGATACATGTAAGTTTTCTTATTTCAAGGTTCTTGTTATGCTGTGCAATCCAGCTATTTTCTAAAGCTTTGTCAAGTGAAAATAAAAGTAATGTTTTTATGGAATCTTCAGATGGCTCGATATTATTTTTACATGAAGTGCTTCTATTTGATATCAGCCTGTCGCTCACGCTGCCAAGATATTTTTTCCATTGGCGTAAATGTATCTGTAGTGAGATTGCATGATGCTGCAATTCACGTAGCCCATTAAGAGAGCACCATCTTTTCTGCTGTGGCATTCGTGAATAAAGCACTTGCTTGAGCGCCCACCCTTAAGATTTGTCTTGTTCATTTTTGTTGCCTCTTTTTTTCTTTATGGCTCCGTGTGAAGCACTTAAGCACGCCAACCAAGAGTCTTGGCAACGAAAAAGGTGTCTATTCATTGCATTTACATAAGCTAACCCAGCACTGCATGTCCAACGCTGGCATTATCTTGTCCCTTTGAATGCACACCTGGCATCGATAATATGTCATGTGAACAGAAAATAACATGACCTTTGGTTGATCACGTCCGGATAACTAAGGTACGAATTCTCGACACATAAGCTGCGTTCCCTTCGAAAGATTTAATGATGACTGGGTGGCCGATGTATGTGTGGCACACCGAATGATCTGATCATTAAGCGTGACGAATTATACAATACCTGCGTCTATGCGTATGCGTGAGGCTCATGCATAGTGAAATCTGCACATAGCACAGTTATGGCAAATGAGTTCTGCGCAAACCCGAAAGGTGGAGCAACGTTTATTAAAGCGAAAATTAGCGTCCACCAGTTCATAGCACACGGCTACAAGGAGATCCGTACGGCAGAGTGAGCCCTCCGGACAGGCGCTGGTCCCGAGTTCGAACCCCGAATCACGACGAATTTTTCGGCACCTGGGAGGCTTTGATTTCTGAGCTATACGTGCGGATTTCCTTGTGGCCTTGTGCTACAAACGAGTGGATGTTAATTTTCCCTTTCATAGATGGTAATTTTCCCTTTCATAGCACAGTTGTATGTACGTCCTCTTCCAGGCGTTGTCCAGGGTGTGCGTCGTCTTTATCTCGCTTGTGCTTTTGTTCTGATGACCGTGCGGCTTTCTGAACACACTTCTTTTCGCCTGCACGCAAATTCCTATCCTTGACTTTCAGAGAACCGCTTGTTTCTCGGCCTACCGTGATGAACGCTCGGTAACCCCACGAGATGGGCGGGCCTACCATGATGAGGTTTTCATGTTACGTGAAAAAAGAGGTACTACTGCCTCTGATCAGCTGTCAAGATTGGCAATACTTTCTCAATTTATTCCTTAAGAAACCTAAATAAAAGTGCGTTTGCAGCATGGACATCACACCTGAGAATGTACAATTTTGAAGAACACTGTCCTGTGCTCAAAGCTGTGCTCTGGTTCGGCCACAGAAAATTCAGAATTTTTTGCTTTGGGTGGTCGGCGCAGAACACGCAATTTCAATTGTAGCACCTGTAGCAATTGTAGCCCCCTCTTTTTCGAACGTGTCACTCATGCTCGACGAATCAGTAACCATAGCGTTTGTTACATTTTATCTTCCAAAAAAGAGAAGGCGTCAGAAGATATACTCTTATGTCCACGTAATAACTGGCTTCAAAGCAGATTACAGGTTTCTGGAAAGCATCCGTCGCATATTTTTGCCGCATATATTGAAGCTTCCGCAAACATATATCTGATAAACTTAAGTAGACCTACAAGAGTGCCACGAATCGACGGGCATCACTGCTGGTTACTTGTGTCTAGAAATTATGTGGCTCAAGACATTGGTTTGACAATGGTTATAAACACGCTTGCCTGACGTAGGCGAAAGGAAGGTGTAAACTCATAATTACTTTGCGGTGTAATGGAATTTTCTAGACATAGGCTTGCAGTGCACACGTAGGAGTAGGGAAATAAGGCGATACGGGGATGCTGAACGCCAGTTTTGCCATACTGGAGAAGATGGCGCGAGGGATTTCGCTGTGAGATTAAGCGGCGTGAACTTTCCTGACGTCTGACTTTCCCTGAGAAGTCAAGCATGGCAGGGGGCAGCAGAGAGCTAGGTGGAAAGATATTATCAAAAAGATTGCGGAGATTGTACGGTGGCAATTAGTACATGAGCGGGAGGATTGTAGACCAACAGGAGAGTGTTCTGATATGAAGTGGCTGTATACTAGCAGATAATGGTGATTGTCGTGATGACTATCTAATACAACTTTATGAAGTACTCTTTTTTTATTTGAACATACTGCAGGCCCTTCTCGGCCTATGCAGGAGTGGGAACAACGGTACAATAACATACATATATTGTCAACAACTCATTATTCAAATTCATCACACTGTATGGGGTTCATGAATGATTCAATGGCACAACAATGGTTCAATAAGAATACTTATATTAATAACTATTCCTCACCACTAAAATGTAATTTCAAACGAAAGATGTTCAACAAGGGTCCTAAAGTGTGGTAGCTCTTGCAAACACAGAACACATTGCACTTTTTAACGCATAAATATTCTGTGTTTGCAAGAGCTACGACTTGCAAACACACAATATTTATACGTTAAAAAGTGCAATGATGTTAATTTTTTCAAACTTCGAAAAGGACGTTGTTTTAAAATGTACTAGGAAACTAGGAGACTGCGCAATGCGAACATAGCACCTGGGAACTTTCTGCGAACAGACAATCCAGGATGCACAGCTGAGCGACCGTACAAAGGCATCAGAAGAAAAAAGAACGATGAAGGCTGTCGATATACTTTGTCCTTCCGCTCTGTTCGTTTCTTTCTCCTGCGTGCATTGTCTATGATATTTGGTAGCGCGTTTGAGGGTGCCAATACCACTGCGCACGAGCGCCTAGTCTCAAGGTACTTTTTCAGATCTCGCGCACCTTATTAAGATTGCTAAGAGATTACTAAGAGCCTGCATTTCGATGAAGGCGAAATGTTGACGCGCGTGTACTCTGCGACGTCAGTGAATGTTAAGGAATTCCAGGTGGTAGAAATTTCCGGAGCTCTCCACTAAGGCGTCTCTCATAACCATATAGTAGTTCATAGTCTCATAACCATATAGTAGCACCCCATAAATCAATCGTTACCAGAAGCCTAAAAGTTAGAACAACTGCATCCGTTGACATGGTACTGGGTACCTGCAAACTAGAATGTGCTTTAAAACACCTCCGTTCAATGTTTCGTGTATTTTTCATCATAGGCAATTAGCACTGCGATTTTTAAAGACGACAGTGTTTCTTGGGATACTTGACCGCAGAAATTTAGGTCTGTCTGTTTGTCTGTCACACGATTCAGCTGCCCGGCCAAACTTAAAGTGCTTGCCTAATGCCCAGCAACCTTGAACTGGTAGCTGCGTTCATACTTGTGAACATTGTCTATCAGAGAGCAAATATTAAGCATATATGAGGTGCAACATCAATACGTAAGAATTAGGTTGTGCGTTCCTTTACCAGAAAATGTATAGATACGTAATTCTAAATACCCTAGCGTTTGTTAGGCTGCGCTCAAAATGCGACGCTATGCATGAAAAAGGCCTCTGCCGACGATTTGGTGCTGCCACCTGGCCGTTGCCGAGGGATTCTGCACAAGCTCATGTTTCCCGACGGCGCTGCCAGATGGCGTACGTATCTCACGCAGCGGACGCAGATGGCGTCCGTATCTCACGCGGCAGAAGACTCTCGTCTTTCGACGCCATTTGAAGCGAAGCACGCAGATACGCGGCCATTTCTTTCTTCGACAAAACAGACGTGAATGGTTTGGATTAGCGTGAGTGCCTACGCTACGTCGTATCATGAGGTACCTTTCAGTTGCCGTGGTGCTGCTGGCGTTCTTAGCCTACGTTACGAACACAGAATGAGTGTGTGCTCATGCGCTTTGCACAGAGACCTTGAACATGCTAGCAGCACTTGGATGATGATGATGATGGTGATGATTGTGGTTCGGTTAGGAAAGGACGCTAACTTCTTCAGCCCATGTAGGGAGCACGGCTAAGCGTCCGTGGGGGTATGACTGTGGCTGAATGCGAAACTATTCGCCTTAGGCAATTTCCTCGCTGACTGCTTCTCATGACCCCGGTTCCCACATGGAGCGGGGGTGTAAATAATGCAAGAAGCTTCGTGGAACGCTAGGCGTTGCGGGAAGTGAACCGCGGGAATTTCAAGAGACATGTTGCGAGTGACAGGCGCGTTAACTCATGCCATATTTGATTCCCTTGTTATGGCAACGTCTAAGAAAGCCATAGTTATACCGTGAGCAAGGTTTCGGGCGCCAACCTTTTTCGGAAGGGAAGCGGCTTACATACTTGGTGTTAATACTGTCCCCCTGAAAACCTGGTGGCCAAGGCGAGATGTTGCAATTCCGCATCAACGGCGACACCTGGATTTGAAATCTTCCGTGCATTCCTGAAACTGAGCAGCGCGCCCGTGGCCAGTATGGCACGATTACACAATCGGTCGTGAAAACATGGGCAGCCGCTCAATGCGTTTGTGGTATGATTTGAATTTTTCAAGTGTTCATCCTGCACTCTGTAGCCACCTTGTTCCCATTTCAAAGTTGTGTTTACCGTAAATGTATATCATGAAGCTTCGAGAGCAATGTAATAATAGCAAACTGACACTTTTTCTGAGAGCTACACTCAAGGTGTCGATGCTGTGGGCTCAGTGAGAGACTGCTGTAATATGGAATGACTTAGGTTACGAGTTCCCTTGTTCTATCTACAAGGTACAGGCAGCGCGACTTGACGGCGACAAACGCGTAGGCAGGGGATGTGGGCCATCCTCGGCAGGAGTGATTGATCAAACTCGTTTTAAAAGCTACGCGTTGTAAGCTGTACGATATTTTGCTATAGATGTACGTATAGCGCACAACGGATAGCCTTTTTAAGCTTTTAGCGGATATGGGACAGTAAAGTATGCAGGTATAAACGAGAAAGAAAAACCAGCAGAACAGATTTCGCCGGCGTGGTCGCACCAGGAAGCGAACCCACAAACACAGAGTTTCCTATTAAAATGCTAGAGGGAAATGTGGCGCTAGTGCCTTTGGCAACTTCAAACGAGGCGGTTCAGCCAGCATGACAATGATGGATTTGCCTAGTCTTCGTTCTTCCAGTAATATTGCACTAAAATTAAAGAGTTTTTATACTTATGTACGTGCACAGGTACTTGTTTCTTTTTCGCGGTTAGACAAACACCGAACGCTCAGAAATTTAGCGATATTAGGCGACAATGGCAACGTTGCCTCCTCTACTTGTGCGCAGATTCAGCAGCGTCCTTAGACACTTAAGTACCACATATAATCATGTTCGAACTTGAAATAAATACTTTGCTCTTGTAAGTGAAGTACTAACGTTTCTAAGTATCTAGAAGTTAGGTGCGTCTTTTAAATATAACAAACGGGCTTTCGCTCGCTTCTTTAAGCGCATGGAAAGTGCTCCACTGCATTTTTACAAACTATATGGGTCAGCCCGCTGCGCGAGGCCGTAGCAGATGCGCAGTATCGCCCATGGTTCGGTGGTTGGTTGTGTGCGAAAACGTGATGTTGAGTCAACAGCCATGCCGTTAAACTCTGTCCGAAACTGCGCCTGAGCCTTGGTCTGAGCTCACTTTCTGAGCGTCGTCTGCAGGGGCTTCTGCCTATCCCACAAGATAACTGTTCGCCAGCTTGGCGCCTTCGGTCGCAGTTGGATTAATCATATAGCGGAATTGAAACCCTGTAGTACAAGATATATGAACAGCCTTATCACAAGGGATATAGGTTAGCCGTGCAAGCTGCTTCACGCTTACAGATTCTGTCGCATCTGATGCAAAAAAAAAAAAAACCAGCAAAACCGCATCGGTAAGGTTCGTCAGACGCGGTGCAAATATTTCTAAAGTTGGGTAAAATATCACTGCAAGTAATATGCGTAGCTATCCGTCAACAAACACAACAACGAAAGAGACGGCATGGCACCTCATCATTGCAAACGAGTGTAGTGCTTGCGACACTCTGATGATCTCTAGCAGTAAAGCGTACAGTGGAACCGCTGCCTCCGTCGCGTGATGAAAATGTGTAGTAATGTCACTCGCTTCACTGACGCTAAAAAAACAGGAATAAACAAATCCACCAGAACGTTTGAAGCCGCAGGCACGAAGACTAGACAAATCCATGTCATACCCATCATTCAGCTTCACGATCGCAGAGCCAGTTTTCCCTGTAGTATTTTAGTAGGACTCTCTGTGCCCACAACCACCCGATCCACGGCGAAAGAGGCTGAGCGCTCTACTGACAACGCTATTCACGCACGCACGGAAAGGTATATAAATGCGCCTCATATATTTCCTTCTCAGCCATTCCCATCCTCCTCAATGCGCAAATTGTCCTCTCCTTCCGCGCATAGGGGGCGGTGCCGCCACCTAGGAGCAGTTAAGCAAACTCCTAAGCATGACACTAACAGGCACCTAGTTGTCCCTTCCGTCATATAAACTGCAGCGGAAGCTGCCGGCGGCGGATGGCTGTCGCGGCAACGTCGTGCTCGCAATGATAGCATTCGATGACAACGCAGCTATGCGCGTTATATTTTGCGTAATATCACCATGTGACGCCTTACTGCCAGCGATGTTTCCACGCCGGCTAATGGGTAGCACCGCCCACCGAAACTGCTCGCCACGATGTTGACGGCTCAATGTCGCGCAAATAGACGTGGCACATCGAGGTGCAAGAAACATCCAACTATTTCTTTGAGGGCACGTTATACCTTCGCGTTATGTCCGATTTCTATGACAGATGGATCAACGCCACTTTTCTACGTATAGCGGTTTGCGGGTCATGCCTAATGTCCCTGATTTGCTTAGGCCATTGTGGTCCTCAACTCTCTGGGAGATATATTGTCTCAGAGACATCGAGGGGTTGAATGTAACGCCCTTACACTCATAAAAAATCAGTCTTGCTACATCACGAAGGAACCTTACGTTACAGATAAGCTACAGACCGCGGCCCGCACTGATTGAATGATCGAAATCAAAACAAGCACTGAAAAAGCCTCCCAGAGAGCCCAAACACCAACCAGCCTGTTACACGCAAGGTGCTCACGTGTCTTTTAGCCGTAGTAGCCACGTGGTAATCAGCGGCGTCACATGGTGGAATGAACTCGCAATTTGTATCTCGCGCAGCATCTAGCTTCGTTCGCCGCTTTGTAGCGATCTGTTCCTACCGTTGTTAACCCAGCCGCCGCGTATACATACGCATCCGTATGGAATGCTTCTTCGAGCGTCGAAAACGGCTTTTGGTCCCGGCGGAACAACGCACGTCTAAACGGCACTGACCCGGCGACAATCGACGCATGCCTAAGAGACATTGGAGGTAAGCGGCGACATTGCTGAACCAAGTTTCAGAAAGGAAATAGGCACGCCATGCTCACAACACTTTCTTTCGTCTCTCTTACGCAGGATTCCGCTGGTGTTCCTATCCGCACGAAAAGGGCCCGAGCCTGCAGTTAGATCTTATTCCAGTGAATACCAGCCCCGCATCCAGCCACACCGAAAGCAGGTCCTGGCTGCCCTAGGAGTTCCGCCACGATGACAGAGAAGGATGTTGACACGGTGTGCAGTTATCTCAGATATATGCCTTGCGGCGTGCTGGGGACTATGTACCGGAACGAGCTCGGGCACAGTGCTAGCGCATGGACTACTCCGGCTGAGGTGTTCTTGGCTATAAGAACTTGGCTCCGCGATATTCGCATCGTAGAGAATCGTCTCTATCATATTGCTGTGTTGTACTCTCGGATTATATCCATCGGCACGAATAGCCCATGTCTGTACCCACCTTCCCGCCTGTTTATTCCGTGGGTGCTGTATCGCCTGAACGCACCTGTCGAAAGGATAGGCGCGCTCAGTTTTGTGGCAACCATGTCGAGCAGCATGGGGTCTGGTAGCTTAAGCATCGCTAGCGGCCACACTCAAAGCGACTCTTCCTTGTGCTGCTGCATCCTCCTGTCAGACGGAGCCTTCACGACCAAACACCGACTGGTTGGCTTGTACTTGTGGTTTCAGCGTCCCTTTCTTGCGGTCCATGCAGAGGGATTTCTAGCCCATTCAGAAAGGTTACGGGTCGCCCTTGCCGACGTTGGTGTAGACATCGAAACGTGCCGGCACGGCTATTACAGAGATTTGACCATTGCCGACGCAGAGGTAATAAAATACTGCGAGTAGCACGGTGCTCGCAGTACGTCGATGTCAGAAGCAGAAAGCGAAGACGTGTAGGACTTCCTCTAAATCTTTACTAAGCAGATGTGGTAGAGCTTTCCACGCAGGAATTCTTCGTACGTTTGAATCGCGCCTCGTGTAACATAGGGACTGCTTTCCTAATAAAGCAGGCTCATCGTGCTCATTACAGTCATGGTCTGAGCTGGGCACTAATACATTTCAGGACGGGACTAACAACAGCATGCAAACATACTGACACATGGAGCTAACTGTAGCTTTTATAGGATCTTCGCCAAGTTCTACCAATGTGAAACTTGAGGATCCCAAATGCATGGCTTTCATTTGACGACACGCTGCTTCTTTGTTGGGAAGACACGTGTCACATTCTGCAGCGCAGCCATTTCCAAAATCTCTATCACAATCACAGCACCCGAATGGAATGGTATTTATCAGACATATCAGGGACTCCCCGACTTCCTATTTTGCCAAGAGCTGCAAATTGATGGCGACGTGCTGCACGAGCTGCGAAATTTTTATCGCAAGATTTACATTCGCCTGGAATTTCTGTATCAACATTGCATGCTCGGCAGTTCGCGAGGCCAGTAAGTGTGTACAATTTTTCTACTGCTCTCTCGCTGAATAAAGTGGCTGTCTGAAAGCTTTCGTTTCCAGCTTGTCTTGTTCATTTTAAACTTGAACGGCTTTGATTGATTGATTGATAACTGGGGATTAGGATCCTAAAACCACAATAACCGCTTGAACGACTTCGACCGTATCTATCTATCTATCTATCTATCTATCTATCTATCTATCTATCTATCTATCTATCTATCTATCTATCTATCTATCTATCTATCTATCTATCTATCTATCTATCTATCTATCTATCTATCTATCCGCCTACGTCTGGTTGCTCTGCTAGTTCTCTCGTTCACGTAATACACAGGAAGATTTGGACGCTATTGTCCCAATGTATGAACATGTTTGATTTGTATTTGCATCATAACGTGATATACTCGTCATGGACGTCAAGATTAACGATACTTCAATCGAGTGTGGCTCATACGCCTATGCTCGCGCCATGGTGTTCGGGTATGCGCCCCAGGTGTTTGAAGTCTATGTAACCCATGCTAAACTCGGCAATTGAAGTAGACACATAACATACTATTAGAACGCACAGAAAACAGCAAACTCATGCCGTTCGTCCTAGTATGGGAGTGAAATGTACACATAACAAACACACAAGAATGTGTTGTAATCTCGGATGGAAACTTGTCAAGCGGCAGGTGGGTATCGAACCCTAGGCCCCCGAGGTGCCAAGCAAGCACCTTACCACTACGATACGGCGGCTCCTTCGAGAGAGTGAATAAAGCAAATAAAACTGAACGAACACGTGTGATGATGGTGCTTGTGTAGCGTCACTTGGACTTCTAACGGGCCTTAAACGTTATATTACCGAAGTAATAAACGACACATACGTTCTAATATCACTCGGCATGTTTTTGTAACACCACTGCTAGATCCCGTAGGAATATTTCAGCGAATGACGCTCATGATACGCGCAGTAGCGCACCGTAGCCTGAACTTATCTCCGGCAAAACAGGTCCCATGCTGTGCACTAACGCGATTGTGTAAACGTTAGCCCATATGGTGAGCCACTATAGCCGCCACGGTGCTGTCAAATTTCCTTGTTAGCGAATGCTAGGTGTAAGCTACACATACACTTTGCTCAATGATGTTCATCCTATTCCTAATAATTTATCCTATTCATCTTAATCGTAATTAATCCTGTTCGTAATAATTCACCATATGGAATTTCCTCGCTGCCTGCTTCAGATGACACCGATTCCAACAGTGCGTGGTTTCTGCATGACTTTTTTTCCTGTCGTGTTCATCCACAAATCCATGTCAAGGACTTCAATACGCCAACCAGTAGCCCTGGCTACAGTACAGAACTTGGCGTTTGATTTCATCTTACATAGGTATAAGATTTTACGTGTTCATTTCACTGCGAGGATAAGTTTTGACCCTATTTAGTTTACAGCTGTCATAAATACTTTGACAGATGAAAGACGAACAGTGTAATCTTTAAAGGCGCAAACCCGAATAAGCCAAACGCGGATGCTCCGGTTATGAGCCGAATTTTCATCGAAGGCGCAATGGCTGCCGGCGGCCACTTCAGAGTGCATCACGGAAAAGGAATAGGCCGTAAATGGGAAGCGTTCATAAGAAACTTGGGCCTATGTACTGTCGTGAGCGATATGAAAGGGAACATCGGAACGCATGGCAAACAGCCGGAAACCCAGGTATCGGTGATAGTCCGCCGCGGTGGCGTAGTGGTTACGGTACTCGGCTGCTACCCAAGAAACGCGGGTTCGATCCAGGCTGCGGGGGTTGACTTTTCGATGGAGGCGAAAATGCCAGAGGCCTGTGTACTGTGCGTTGCCAGTGCACGTTGAACCACAGGTGGTCAAAATTCGCGGAGTCCTCCACTACGGCCTTTCTCTCCTCTCTTTCTCTTTCACTCCCTTTCCCCCACCCCCACGGAGCTTAGCCGTGCTCCCTACGTGGGCTGAAGAAATTATCGTCCTTTCCTAACCGAACCACAATCATCATCATCATCATCGGTGCGACGTGGCGGCAGCCGTCCGAAACATAGCGGGGAGGGGAAGGCTGTTCTAACAACTGTTGGAACTCGTGCCGTGCGTTTGTGTACACAAATTGCAGGACTTGGCATTGCACCATGCACTGCTGTGAAGAAAAGACAAAAAGAAAGAAGAGCTTGGATTTCTGGGTTTTCATAGTTTCAATATATGGATATTGATACATGAGGCGGGGAATGGCCACGGCCAGGGTCATGCGCCTCAGTTGGTGTTCTTTGATGCCTCTCAGCTTGCGCGTTGTGCCGAAGGAATCGGCGTAAGGGGGCCGAAATTCCGGGAGAACGCGATCACCCGGTTCGCGCATATCAAGTAACCACTCAAAAATGTAGTAAAGAACATAATATGCACTTCTGTTAGAAGGCAAATACTATCACTATTTTGTGAGAAGCCATAGCCTCACACACTAAAAAAATGATGACGCTTGCGCGAAGTGGTGCAAAGCTTAAAACGGCGATGGAGGTCGAGTTGAAGTTTGGCAAGGCTGAGGATACGGTGTGGCTTCTGGCGTACCCATCCACATTCCCTCCTCCACACGCTCACTTTCTTTCCTGGCTCCTTGGTACACTATACTGTACAAGACTATGATGTGCTCCACCTCCTCAACCTCACTTCATTTTGTCATTCCATGCTACACCCTACTGTTAATGACTGTGCTATGGTCTATCGTCTTCCAGCCTCCTTTCTGTTGTCACCGTCACCTCCATTTACCACCCCTTGCTATACTCTACTGTAGAAGACCAAGCTATGTTCCGCCGTCTGAATGACGTGTGCTCGCGATGCATAGAAGTCCAGGCGCACTGACCTTGCGATTATAATTTCACGAGGATTACTCACGGTTTAACACAGCGCTCAATCAGGTTGGCTGTTAAAATGTGCGCTGTACTTAGAGATCAAAACGTGATAATGCGATGTCGTGGCCACAGGGACAAGCAGCACAGCCCATGGGAATCAGTGAAAGCAAGCTTGTGATTAGTAATATAGAGCAAGGCCGAGAGCATTCTGGACCAATGATTATTGCTTCCGATGGCAAATGGCTTCCGATGGCTTCCGACGGTTTTACGTAGCGGCAGAGGTGCGCTGCACTTCCTTCCTGTAGTTGTTTCTCCTGCCTGTGTGTTCATGTAGATTTTGCATGGATCCATAACAACAGAACGCTAAGGATTCAGATAATTACAAACATGTTTCGTACGACCTTACTCACTCAAATAAAAGCTCAAAGATCAAGACCACTCCAGGAATGCTGTAGCTGGAGGTACGCAGAACCCATTCACTTTGTTCATCACGCCAGGTGCCTCAGCAATGCCTTGCCCCACTGGTGCTACGTAAAACTGCCGAAAAGCTGATATGCGGTCGGAATCAGTAATCACGCTACCTGAACACCCTCGCCTCATATTGAAGTGCAGCGGCTTGCCTTCCCTGGCTCTCAAGGGCTGCGCTGTTTGTACCAGTGACCATGAGCAGATGCCAGTGACCATGAGCCTATAGTGCCTAAGAGTAGCAACGCAGTGTTGCGTTGCAATCTGTGGGTACAGTACAAAATAGATTTATGGGAAAATATAGCGTGAGTGCTATATTATTCCAAAAGTCCAGCGCTGGACGTGGTCACGTCTAATATTCTCGGAACGTAGAAGATATACTGCGCGGCTTGGAAGCGTACAAAGTACAGCGAACTGCGACACCTTTTGCCAAGCTGCTTAGTTCAAGGAAGTGTATCCGCAGAGCATTGCACAACATTAGCACTTGGCTACGCATAGCGCGCATGCGCGGCATGTGGCCGTTTCACAGGTGCGCTCTGTCGCACGCAATATGCGTCTAAGTAAACAATGGAGACAGCATAGGAATAGGCGCTTGCACATCGTATGGCAACTACAGTCGCCTATGGACGCTGTTTGACGCAAGAATGTCCTGCGATCACCACTCGAGCGATATTAGACAAATTGCATGGCCATAACGTGCCAGTCTTCCCTGCAATCTTCAAATGTAACACCCAGTTCACCTTGCGGATTTGCTTTTAGCTTGATCAAGTTGACGTGTTCGAAGATTGAGCCGTTATTTTTACCAGTGGAGCATTGGTGCAAGGCGCACAGATCCGTAGGCGAAGAGGGTTCTAAGTAGGGAAGGAAAGATACGGAAAAAAAGCCAGGTTCTTCGTGACGGCCAAGAGCAGTGGGCGGCTTCCTTACGTTTTCAAATCATAGCCAAATTCACAAGTAAAATGAATCACAAATGCTCGAAACAAATCTACTCAAGCAAGCGTTTTATTCACTGGAAACACAGTCGATAAAGATCTGGCCTCTTATTGGCCCCTCTAAGTAAAACATCACGTAATGTCAATAAAACACATAGAACGCTTCCAGATTAATCTAAAACCTCTCATTATGAAGGTTACTTGGCTACTTGGCGACTTTTTTTTTTTTTCTAAATTACATTTATTAAAAAAAAAAAAAGGTTACTTGGCGATATACATTGATGAAGAGTGTTATGGGTATGAAGAACAATATCGAATGCAAATTCAAAACCTGAAGAAAGCACTTTGTCCGAACATGCAAAGTCGCTGTTGTTCGAAATAAAAAAGCATATTTAAAATATTAGGTTTCCTATATGTAACCGACATGAAACAACAAACATCCTGTAAAAAAATTCGAAGCTCTTGCGAAATTAAAACCTTGCACTGCTGCAAAGTTTAGTGCCTACAAGCAATAATTCAAACCCACATGAAGTTCTGTCGATTCAGTTGCGAGCGCCACCTTGCCGTAAAAGAACGCCTAGCTTATCAATATTGTTACGAGACCGAAGTCGTTTAAGAGGTGACGTTTATTCCGGAGGCTGCGAGCCGAACAACAGGATGGAGCGAGGCCAGGGAATGAACTCTTCTTCTTCCTCTTCTTCTTTCTACACCTTGCTTTCCACAAGTGCCGTGACATTTCTCCCCGCGCAGACGAAGCCCGCCGGGCGAGTCAGTTGGCGCCTCGTGGGGTGTATGGTTTAAGCCGGGCGACATGCGTTACCTGGGTTCGGGCCGAACGTCGGCCAGTAGCGGTGAGGCGTGCGATCGTGTAGTTCACCTCACTCAGGCGGTCAATAATCACAAAAGGACCATCATAAGTTGCCAAAAGTTTCGTGCATAGACCGCGTTTCCGCACAGGGGTCCACAACAACACGAGATCACCAGCTACATAGGTAACGGGGCGGTGTCGGCAGTCGTATCTGGCCTTTGATGAGTCTTGAGCAGCGAGTGTCCGTAGACGAGCAAGCCGACGAGCCTCTTCGGCACGACAGAGAATCTCTGCTATGGAACAGTCATCAGCAGACGAGAAAGAAAGGATGGTGTCGAGCGTATGACGTGGTGGACGGGCGTAGAGGAGAAAGAAGGGACTGTAGCAAGTCGTCTCGTGCCTCGCTGTGTTGAACGCATACGTTATAAACGGTAGAATCTCATCCCAGTTTTTGTGGTCTGATGCAATGTACATCGCAAGCATGTTGGTAAATGTACGGTTGGTACGCTCTGTGAGGCCATTCGTTTGCGGGTGGTATGGAGTGGAATGCCGGAAGGTACAAGCACATAAGCGTAGGAGCTGCTCTACCACGTCCGCAGTGAACTGACGTCCACGGTCGCTGATGATGACTCGAGGTGGTCCGTGCCTAAGAATAACAGAACGCAGCAAGAAGAGGGAGACGGCGGCGGCCGTGGCAGATGGAATAGCGGCCGTCTCGCAGTACCGGGTGAGATGGTCAACGCACACGACTATCCAACGGTTTCCCGCAGTCGATCGTGGGAAAGGACCTAGCAGATCAATACCAACTTGCTCAAAGGGGGAGCTTGGAGGTGATACAGGCTGGAGTTGACCGACGGGAGCTTTCGTGGGATGCTTATAACGCTGACAAGTGGGGCAGCTGGCGACGTACTGATCGGTGGTTTGACGCATTCTCGGCCAATAAAAACGTTCTGTTACGGTGTAGTTACACTCAGGCTTCCTTAGTGAGCGGCTTGCATAAGCGATGACGTGTTCTTTCTCAGCGTGTCGCTGGACGAGTACGGCACCGATACCCACACCGCTAGCATCTGTGTGAACTTCGGTCGGTGCTGACGAGTCAAAGTGCCGTAGAAGTGGTTGTGACGTCAAAAGGAACTTGAGTTGCCGAAAAGAAGCGTCGCACTCTGGAGTCCAGTGGAATGGTGCATCTTTTCGCAGAAGGCATGTCAGTGGGTAAGCAACGTCAGCAAACCGATTAATAAAGCGGCGGAAGTATGAACACAGTCCCAAGAAACTGCGCAGCTGCTTCACAGAACGCGGTCGTTGGAACGCCTCGACTGCCTTCGTCTTCTGTGGATCAGGTCGTATACCGTCTTTATCCACGAGGTGACCTAAAACTAAAGCTTGCCGCTCACCGAAATGGCATTTTTTGGAATTCAAGACTAATCCAGCGTTCTTGACACAGGTAAGGACAACATCCAGACGCTTATTGTGTTCGCTGAATGTGCGACCGAAAATGACGACATCGTCGAGGTAGCACATACAAATTTCCCACTTCATGCTGCGCAGAATCGTGTCCATGAACCGTTCGAACGTTGCGGGTGCGTTGCAAAGCCCGAATGGCATTACATTAAACTCGTAGAGTCCATCAGGGGTCACAAACGCCGTTTTTTCTTTGTCCGCCGGGTCCATCGGTATCTGCCAATATCCCGACCGCAAATCCACCGACGAAAAATACGATGCTGAGTGCAGGCAGTCGATGGCGTCGTCAATACGAGGAAGCGGATAGACGTCCTTTTTAGTGACCGCATTGAGGCGTCGATAGTCCACGCAGAACCTCCATGTCCCATCTTTCTTCTTCACGAGTATAACTGGCGCCGCCCAAGGACTACTCGATTCCTGAATGACTCCTTTTTCTAACATTTCGTGAACCTGCTCATTAATAATCCTTCTTTCCGACGGAGAAACCCGATAAGGCTTTTGCCTGATCGGTTGTGCTGTGCCCGTATTGATCCTGTGGCACGTGCGAGACGCTGGGATCGTCGAAGCATTGGCGTTTTGCGCGAAATCGAACACAGGTAGGTGCCTTGAAAGCACACTGGCCAAAGCATTGCGCTCACTGGTGCTAAGCGATTGACTAATCATTCGAACAACACGCGAATCAGTAGGCCCAATGCTTGTCTCTTTACTGGGAGCAGCTTCATCTGTAACCGTGGCCACCGCGAGAAATTCATCTTGTCTGAAGGTGGCGAGTTTCAACCCGCCAGGAAGTATCGCAGGTTCCGCAGAGTAGTTCACTGTCCACAAACCAGCGTGCCCGTGTTCCACTGGGACAAGGCAGTGGGGAACGATGATGTTCTTTTTAGCGCAGGTTAAATGAATGGGCTCCACTGTGGCTTCAAACATTTCCGTTAGAAAGCTGGTGCAAGCAACTGGAACACAGACAGCTGATAAGGCAGGCACGACGGTATCTTCACAAACAGAAAAGCTACTCTCGTGATAGGGATCGCTGTTCTCCAAAATTCCAGAAGGAAGGTCGCCGCGTACTAACAATTCACCACTTTGGCAATCAACTGTGACTCCACACTGCTTCAGAATGTCAATACCTAAGATCACGTCGTGCGTGCATCGAGAGATGACCACGAATTCCGTAGCAAAATGTCGACCACCCAAGAGTACATCAACAGTACACGTGCCAACGGGACACAGTGATTCACCACCGACTCCTACAAACATTCCCGCCTGATCCCACCGAAACATTACTTTGCGACGTAGTGCCTGTTTAAAGACGAGACTCATCACAGAAATAGTCGCACCAGTGTCTACTAAAGCCATTGTGGGCACCCCATCAACAAGCACACGCACCTTGTTCTTTATCATAAAAACGGGAGGAGGTATATCTTCGTGCAGCGAATTCCCAGCGGCCTCACCCCCATCGGCCGCCCTTGTTAGTTTCCCGGAGGTGGCGACGGCAGGCGCCGCCGTGGAGACGGTGAGCGGCGTGACCGAGGCGCTGACGGTGGAGTCAAGCTTCGATCGGAGGCGGGTGAAACGTTGCGCGAACTTCTTTGCCAGTAGTTACTGTCCGGTGTCGCGTGGGCTGGCCATCGTGCTCCGGGGTCCCGTCGGTCATTTCGCCAAAATCCACTAGCAGGCCGCCCGGATCGAGGTGGCTGTCGGTGTTCGCAGAACCGTGCTATGTGGCCGGGTGCGCCACAGTTGTAGCACATAGTAGAAGGCGGACGTCGACGCACAAACGGCTCTTCAAAGTAGACAGGTGCGTCAGGATAAGAGCCACGGCCAACAGCTCTGGCCTCCTCATAATAATCCGTCCGGGGTCGTCGGTAGCGGCTGTTGAAGTCGCAGCGCTGCTGGCGATCGGGCCTCGTCGAGGGGGGCGACACTGAACGATGGGGTTCTGTGTAGAAGTCGGCGTCCGCAGCATTCACTGATTGCCATGTAGAAGCAGGCCGTGCACACACGGCGTCTTGCGGAGGGCACGCGGCTGCAGCGAAACGTGATGTGGATGACACCATTTGATCACGTCGAAGCAGCTCCTCACGGACGATTTGGCGTATTGTCGAAGCCAAGTCTGTCGACGAGATCACATCCGACGACGAGCTCACTTCAACACTTGCTGCCGTCGTGACGTTGGCCAACCTACCGAACTTGGTCGTTATTCGTCGTGTCTTCAACGTCTCGAAGGTACGACAATGTCGGATGACGTCAGACACCGAATTCAAATTGTCCTTGCCAATTAGAAAGTGGTAGACGTCTTCGGCGATCCCCTTCAGTAAATGGCCGACCTTATCCTCTTCGGACATCCGCGGATTCACCAACTTCGTAAGCCTCAGTATCTCTTCAATATAGGCTGTGCAAGTTTCACCAGCAAGCTGGGCCCTTTGAGCGAGAGTCAGCTCGGCCCGCTTTTTCTTTGCAGAGGCATCTGCCCCAAAGCAGTTCCTCAGCTCTTCAGTAAATGTGTCCCAGGTCATCAAAGTGTCCTCGTGGTTCTCGTACCAGACGAGTGCGGTGTCAGTTAGCGAGAATACAACATTCGTCAGCCGTGTATCTAAATCCCATTTGTTGCTTTTACTCACGCGTTCGTAGTGAGTTAGCCATTCGTCCACGTCTTCGCCAGGTTTTCCTCCGAAGGGGCGTGGCTCCCTGTGAGGCTGTGACGGGCCAGCAGGCGTCGATGTCGAAGCGTCCGCGGTGGTGGACATGTCAAGTGGCAACGGCGGAAGACCGGCAAGGCGACGGCTGCGGCGAAGGCAAGACAGCAGGGCTTCCGTGTTCGGGCGTCGTACCCAGCACGTTCCACCAAGATGTTACGAGACCGAAGTCGTTTAAGAGGTGACGTTTATTCCGGAGGCTGCGAGCCGAACAACAGGATGGAGCGAGGCCAGGGAATGAACTCTTCTTCTTCCTCTTCTTCTTTCTACACCTTGCTTTCCACAAGTGCCGTGACAATATGAAAGAGCGCCTATCAATATGAAGCATACAGGGATCCCTCTTCTACCCGCTGCTACAAAACCCAGGCATATATATCGTACTACGCAAACAAAACCCGGCTAAAAATTATCGCGAAAGAGTGCGTTGCATGCAGTCGCATTCTGACTGCCATTCCTCACTTAATGGCCGCTCTGCATACATCTCGTGAACTTGGGCAATTGCATTATTCTGTTCTTGAAATCTTAATACTTCACCGAGGGCACCAAATATGTCCCCGTAATAACCGTGCAGGCAATGTTCAGGGTCTCCGAGGGCGCTGACAAGGGCAGCGTGTAACCTTCCTGAGTGCGCTATCAATCCTGGAGCATGGACAGCAAGAAAGGGATGCATGGGCCATACGTTAAAGCAAACCATTCGATGTTCCATCGTTAGGAATCCGTCCGACAGAAGGACTGAGCAGCACACAGATCCCATTGTGCTATAATAGCCGTTAGCGAAGCTTAAGGTGCCATGCTCCATGCTTATGGAAAGACTATGCAGGAAAGGGACAGCTTCACTCTGTTCCATAGGTGCCCTGAGGCGATAGAGCATCCATGGCTTTAACGAGCCGGCAATGGCGAGTCGGGAGTACAACGTAGCAACGTGGGACATCCGCTGCTGTATGAAGTAATTACTGTCTAGCCAATTTCTGAGGGCGGTTATGAGTTCAGCCGCAGTGTCTACAACATTAGCAGTGGGCGGAACGGTCTCGCGGTACCAACACAGTAGCTTCTCAAAAGGCAGGTTTCCCAGAACGCTGCACACGGTATCGATATCCATATCCGTCATCGTTGCAGAATAGCCAGGCAGGGGAAATCTGCCTTCGTAGGCTCAGGAAGGCGGCGAAGTTCTCGGTCGATCAACACCCGTCGGCAAGCGTCGGTTTTTCTGAGCGTGATAGGAACAAGACCGGGTGTCCTGCGTAAAGGGAACGGAAGAAAACGTTGTAGGGATGACGTGCGTATGTATTGCGTGTCAGCAAACGAATGCAGGAAGAGTCGCCGCTTACCTCCAGCGCTGCTTAGGCTTGCGTCGAAAGTCGCCGGGATAGTAGTGCCTTTGAGGTGTCGATCGTTCCGTCGGCCAGGAAATGCCTTCTCGACAATTCAGTTCAGTTGGCCTATGTACCTATATGCAGCGACTCGCCTCAGGAATGAACGGAGCTGGCGACACAAGACCATGAGTGAAACTGAATACTGCGCGACAGTAATGCGCAAGTTTAACATGATATGCGACACCCGTGACCACCATGCGGGCACCGTCGTGTGCGCTTTCGGCGTGACAGATTGGCTTTGTCTAGGTATCCAAACCGGGGGAGTGAAACCGTGGAACTTCCTCTACCATCCATGGAACGCGATATTTGGTCGCAGCGCCGGACGAACGCCCCATGTTTGGAGGCGGTACTAAAGCATGGCGGCGCATTGCAGACACGCACTGGGGGACGCCATCTTGTTGAGGACTGAGGATCCTAGTGGCCGGGGGGGGGGATGATTTAGCACCAAATTATATTGGGAAGCACCAGCAAGAGAAATTGAGCGAGCGGAAGGTATTCAGATGGCGAGCGCGCGACCTTCTTCCTGTTGCGCTGCCCTCCACATGATCAAAACAACCATTGTTGCGTTCTGATTGTAGAAGGTTTGCCCATCCACTGATTTTTACACTACTTATTCTAAGTAGGACTTTGTTTTTGCTTACGTGTACACATAAATTAGACAATAATAAAGAGCAGAGTTCGTTTGAATGTTTTGTTACACAGCTACTGCTGTAACCGCATCCTGACATGCCGTGCAAACGTAGGAAAACAAAAAACGAGCAGCATGCAGATCGTACCTTTATTCCGCCGGGATCCGAAAGAATTTTATGCCGGTGTGGCTTGAAGGATTTCGACAGCACTCAATACGGCACGATTTCTGATAACGGCGCAAATCCCTTCATATGCCTGTTTCGCTGAAGCTTGCAAGGGTTTCGCTGAAACGAACTTTACAGTGGTAAAAGCGGCCTTTGAGACACCGTAGGCCGTAGCATACATGGGCGCGCTACGAGAAACGCCCCTTCTTCGCCGTGAGAGATAGAAACTGCGCAGTTTCTGTTTGCCACACCGGGTGGCTCTCGTATTGTCGCAATCTCGAAATGCAACCTTTAGGTTTACATTTATGTGTACACGTGCGTATTAAAAACTCCGGAATTAATAAGGAACCTGGTAATAAATACAAAATGGAACAACAACGTTCCTTTATGCTCGTAGGTAGTACAGCCCCCAAACATTAGGATCGCTGCGGTCACGGGACAGAAAAACCGCGATGTTTCATCACCCCGGCCAAACTTAGGGAAGCTTTCGATATTAAAGACTTTCTTGGGATACTTGAACGCAGAAATTTTGGTTTGTCTTTCTGCTTGTCAGTCTGTCGCAGAATTCAGCCACCCGGCCAAAGTTTAAGCAGTTGCCTAACGGCCAGCCATCTTGAACTGGTAGCTGCGTTCATACTTGTGAACATTGTCGATGAAAAAACAAGTATTACGCATATCTGAGGCGCAACGTCAATACGTAAGTATTAGGCGGTGTGTTCCTTTACTAGAAAATACATTTATACGTAATTATAAAAACCCTAGCGTTTGCAGGCTGCGCTAAAAATGAGACGCTATGCACGAAAAAGGCCACTGCCTATGATTTGGTGCTGCCACCTGGCAGTTGCTCAGGAATCCTGCGCAAGCTCATGTTTCCCGACGGCGTTGCCAGACGGCGTCCATATCTCACGCAGCGTAGTGCGGCCGGCAGAAGACTATCGTCTTTCGACGACATTTGCAGCGAAGCACATAGATACGCGGCCAATTTCTTTTGTTATAATATCAGTTTTGGGAAGTTTCTGTGGCTTAGCAGAGAAAATGAAGTTCCTGCAGCTCCGCACTAGTGACAGCATGACAGCAATGAGGTTGCGGCAGAGGTGGTGGCGTTTTCGTCCACCATTTCCTCTTACCATCTCTTCTCTTTTCCTACACCTTGTAGTATACTGCCCTGGCTATCCTAAGCTTCCACGACCCCCGTGCTCCTCATCCTCACTTTCCTTTCCTACCCCCTCCTATGCTATACTATACAAGGCTATGCTATGCCATGAAACCCGAGACTGTGGGGATCGAACCCGCAACTTTGCGGAGGCGCCTGCAATTTTATGCACCTCGAGCGGTGCGCTGGTTCTAGGATCGGCCCGCATTTCGTTATGGATGACGACGTTTCGACTGCAACTCGACTCGGTGACGCCGCGGCAGCATGTGCAGCCTTTTTGTATTGTGATATCCAAAACACCCGCCTTTATGTATTACTGAGAAGAGGTTTATCAGCGGCTCGATATCACAGCGACCGCAAGCTGCAAGGCAGCCCGAAGAACCGTCTGGCAGAGACGCCAATGGCCAGAAGCGCGCGCCGAGGGAGCCGAGCGTTGACAATGGGGCTGGCCAGATAGCCGCTTCTTGTTCTTCTTCAAAATCACCCCCCCCCTTCCCCCCTTACTTGTAAAAGAAGCCATCATGGTGATCTAAGAGTCTGGAATTAAGCAGCCGGTCATATTAGCGCTTTGGACGTGAGACGTGGACAATGTCACGTCCACGCCAGCGCATGTCGGAACGTGGTGAGAAGGGCTGCATGAGAAAGTTCACCGGTGACGTTTGGTCCAAGACGCGATAAGGCCCATCGTACTTCGGGACGAGTTTTCAAGAAAGCCCCGGCGTTTGAAAAGGCACAGAAATCCACACGAGAGCGCCTGGTGCATAGGTCGTGCCTGGAAGTAAGTCGGTGTGGTGTTCTTTCTGGCGTTGTTGTTCGTGTGCCGTAAATGTGCGGGCAAGCTGACGGCATTCGTCGGCTTGGTGGGCGACTTCAGACAAAGGTTCGGACTCGGAGGCGTCAGGGCGATATGGGAGGAGTGTGTCAATGGTATGCGAGGGGTGACGGCCATACAAAAGGAAGAAAGGGGAAAATCCCGCAGTGGCTTGCGTTGCGGTGTTGTATGCGAAGGTGAAGAATGGAAGAACGCGGTCCAGGTTACCATGATCGTATGCCAAGTACATCGCGAGCACATCGCCGAGAGTGCGGTTCATCTCTCGGTAAGCCCGTTAGTTTGCGGGTGGTATGCCGTGCTTGTCCGATGAATAACATGGCATGCCGAAAGCAGATTGGATGACTTCGGACAGGAATATGCGACCTCGATCACTAAAGTGTCCTCGAGGGGCACCGTGTCGGAGGACGAATCGATCCAGGACGAAGGAGGCAACGTCCAGCGCAGTAGCACATGGCAAAGTAGCACTTTCGGCGTAGCGCGTCGGCGTACAGCGAGAATGATCCCCAGCGCGTCCTCCCTCACCTCTGCAGTTGACGTCATGTTAGTCGCCACCACGACATCCGATATTCGATCTCTTTCTCGGAGGCCATAGGTAAACAAACAGTGCTCCAGACTTGCTACGGCACGGCTGCACCTCACAGGGTCGAAGGATTTCCCTACTTTCTGGGTTTCACATAAATCTATTAATTTAGCGCAAACTAATGTTGGCGATACATTTACGTTTTTAAACATCCTAGTGGGAAGCTACCGAATAGTGCCTGTGCCGGCCTGTGGTGCCGCATGGTCGTTATGGGAGCACAAGAAAGGTGGGTTTTCAAACGGGCGTTATTTAATGTACGCTGACTATTGCACCAAAAGATTTCGGAATCCGCATGTGAAACGCCTCTTGAAGGAGTCAAAATAGGGACCGGGTAGTTCCATATTATGTTCACGACTCCTTTAATGACTACCTAATAGACAAATACGACAAAGGAGTATAAGCATTTTGCCAAACGTCAAAACGAAACGCTTTGTTTGAACCGGGGTCAGGTTTCCTCAGAACGCGGGGTTAGAAAGGAAGATTCACTGACATAAAATAGCGAAAGCTGGAAAAAGCTGAGCGAAGTCTGGAAAACCTACGAGACATGTCTTGGTCTTATGCGGCTACGTCCACCCAACTGCAAATATTTATCTGGGAGCTAGCCTAAATAACAGGCCAAGGCCGAGAGCATTCGGGACGCATGATTGCTGCTTCGGATAGCATATCAGCTGTCCTATGGTTTCATCTAGCGGCTGCGGTTAGCTGCACTTCCTTCCTGTAGCTGTTTCTCCTGCCCGTGTGTCGTTCATGTAGGAGGAGGAGAAAGGAGGGAGGAAAGACAGGGAGGTTAGCCATTGCTGAGACCGGCTGGCTACCCTGTGCAGGGGAAGTGGGGTGAGGGGAATGAAAGACTTTGCATGGATCCATACTAGCATAACGCTAAGGATTCGGATGATTACCAACATATCTGGTACGGCCTCTCACTGACAAATAAAAGCTCAAAGTTCGAGACGACTCCAGGAAGGTGCTTTAGCAACGCCTAGCACCACTGGTGCCACGTAGAACCACTCAAAGACTGATATGCGATCGAAATCAGTAACCACGCTTCGAGATAGCCCTCGCCCCATATCGAAGTGCAACTATTTGGCTTGCCCCGCCACGGTGGTCTAGTGGTTATGGCACTCGGCTGCTGATCCGAAGGTCGCGGGATCGAATCCCGGCTGCGGCGGCTGCATTTCGATGGAGGCGAAATGTTGAGGCCCGTGTGCTGTGCGATGTCAGTGCACGTTAAAGAAACCCAGGTGGTCGAAATTTCCGGAGCCCTCCACTACGGCGTCTCTCATAATCAGAACTGGTTTTGGGGCGTTAAACCCCACAAATCAATCAATCAACTAGTTGGCTTCCCTGGCTCCCAATGGCCGCGCTGCTTGTACCAGTGACCATGAGCACGAGCATAGACTACTCAGAGGTAGCAACGCCGTGCTTCGTTGCGATCCCTGGGCACAGTACATAGTACAGTTTTGGAATAATATAGCGCGAGCGCTATATTATTCCAAAATTCCTGTGCGGGACATGGTAACCATAGAGCTTCCTACTAAAATACTAGAGGGAAAACTGGCGCTGCGATCGTGAAGCTGCCATGGGAATGATGGGTATGACATGGATTTGTCTAGCCTTCGTGCCGGCGCCTTAAAACGTGTTGGTGGATTTGTTTATTCCAGTTTTTTTAACTTCAGTGACGCGAGTGGCGTTACTACACTTTTTCATTACGCGACGAAGGCAGCGACTGTAGTGCACGCTTTACTGAATTTACTGCTAGAAATCGTCAGACTGTCGCATGTACGAAAGTCGTTTGCAATGATGAGGCGCCATGCAGTGTTTCGTTGTTGAGTTTGTTGATGGATCGCTAGACATATTATTTGCAGCGGTATTTTACCCAACTTTAGAAATATTCGCGCTGCGTCTCGCGAACCTTATTGATGCGGCTTTGCTCTCGTTTTTTTTTTTGTTGGTATCAGATGCGATAGAATCTGTAACCATAGGGTCGCTTTCACGGCTGACATACATCGCTTCTCAGAAGGCTGTTCGTATATGTAGTACTACGGAACTTCAATTCCGCTGTCTGATTAATTCAACGCTGACCGAATGCGCCAAGCAGGCGCACAGTTATCGCGCGTAGTAGACGCCCAGTGGACAATAGGAAGACGCGCCTGCGGACGACGCTCAAAAAGTCATCTCAGGTCAAAGCTCAGGCGCAGTTTCCGATGGAGTTTGACGGCACGGTTGCTGATTTAACACCACGTTTTTTCACAAAACCAACCACCGAGCTATGGGCGATACTGCGCTTCTGCTACAGCCTCGCGCAGGGGCTTGACCCACGCATATAGTTTGTAAAAATAGAGTGGAACACTTGCTCTGAACTAAAAGAAGCGAGAGAAAACCCGTTTGCTATATTTAGAAGACACATCTACCTTTTACATACTTGAAAATTTGAGCACGTCACTAACAAGAGCAAAAAATCTTTATTTCAAGTTCGAACACAACTACATCTGGAACTTAAACCTCTGTGGACGCTGCTAAATATGGGCACTAGCATAGGAGGCAACATTGCCATAACGCACAATATTGCTAAATTTCTGAGCGTTCAGTATTTTTCCAATCGCGGAAAAGCACCTGCGCATGCACATACTTATTCCAAAAGCTTACGTTTCAGTGCAATATTTTGTCGTAAATGACTTATTTTTTTGAAGTGGCAAAGCGATATGAAGACTAGGCAAATCCATGTCATACCCATCATTCCCATGCTGGCTCAACCGCCTTGTTTGAAACTGCCATAGGCACTAGCGCCAGTTTTCCCTCTAGCATTTTAGTAGGAAACTATGATGGTAACGCTTAATATTCTCGGAACGTAAAAAGGTCTGCTGCGCAGCTCGGAAGCGTACAAAGTACAGCGAACTGCGAGCGTAATTTGCTAAGCTGCAGACTTTAAGAAAACGTATCCGCAGAGCAGCGCGGAACACTTGCACTTGGCAACGCATAGCACGCATGCGTGGCTGTTGGCAGTTTCGCAGGTGCGCTCCATCACACGACGCGGTATACAAGTTAGGCGAATATGCTTCTAAGTAAACAATCGAGAGAATGCGAATTGGCGCTTGCCCATTGTACAGGAAAAAGCGTCACCTATGGACACTATTCGAGGCAAGCATATCCTGCGATCAGCGCTTAAGCGATGTTAGAAAACTGCAAGGCCAAAACGTGCCAGTCTTCCCTGCAATATTCAAATGTAACTCCCAGTTCACCTTGCGGATTAGCATATATCTTGCGCAAGTTGATGTACTTGAACATTGCGCCGTTTTTTACCAGTGGAGCATTTGTGCAAGGCGCACAATTCTGTAGGCGAAGATTGTTCCACGTAGGGAAATAAAGATATGAATCATGTACAAGAAGGCACGTTCTTCGTGGCGGCTAAGGGCAATGGGCGGTTACCTTATCACTAATGGTAGCAAAATTCTCTAGTAAAATGAAGCAGACATACTCGAGAAAAACGTATTCAAGGAAGCGTTTTATTCAGTGAGAACACAGTCGTCGTAGATCTGGGCTCTTATTGGCCTGTGTGTGTAAAATATCACGTAATGTCAACAAAATACAGAAAGCCTCTTCAGTTGAATCTAAAACATGTCATTATAAAAGGTACTTGGCGGTATACGTCGATGATGAGTGTTATGGGTAGGAAGAACAATATCGAATGAATATTCAACACTTGATGAAAGCATCTTGCCCAGATATGCAAAGTGACTTTTGTTTGAAAGAAAAAGCATCTTTAAAATAACAGTTTCCTATATGCAACCTAGATGGATCAACAAACATACGTAAGGAAATTCTGAGCTTTTGCGAAATTCCAATCGTGCACTGCTGAAAGTTCAAGTGCCTGCGAGGAATAATTGCAAGCTACATGAAATTCTGTCGATGAGTTGTGAGTCCCATCTTGACGTAACAGAGAGCCTAGCTTGGCCTATCAATATGAAGTATACAGGGATCCGTCTTCTACCAGCTGTTACAAAACCCAGGGAAATATCTCGCAATACGCAAACGAAACTCGCCTAAAAAATATCGCAAGAGAGTGCGTTGCATGTCATTGTATTCTTGCTACCCTTCAATTAATGGCCGCTCTACACGCTTCTCGTGAACTTGGAAAATTGCATTATCGTGTCCTTTAAATACTTAGAATGGCACCGATGGCACGAGGAATGTCTTCGTAATAACCGTGCAGGCAACGTTCAGGGTTTCCGAGGGCGCTGACAAGGGCAGCGTATAACTTTTCTGAGTGGGCTATCGTTCCTGGAGCATGGACAGCAAGGAAGGGATGCATAGGCCATACGATAAAGCATACCAGTCGATGTTCGACTATGGCTAGGGGTCCGTCTGACAGAACGACTGAGCAGCACACGGATTCCCGAGTTCTATAATTGCGTTTAGCGCAGCTCAAGGTTCCATGCTCCATTTTATTCGAAAGAATATTCAGGAAAGGGACAGCGTCGCACTCTTTCATAGGTGCCCTCAGGCGATAGAGTGTCCACGGCTTTATCGAACCGATAGTGGCGAGGCGGCAGTACAGCTCAGCAATGCAGGACAGACGCTCCTGTAGGATGTAACTGCTGTGAAGCCAGTTTCTGAGGGCGGTGATGAGTTCAACCGGAGTAAACACAACCGGAGCTGGGCGCGGCACGGTCACGCTGTACAAACGCAATAGCTCCGGAAAAGGCACATTCCTCAGAGCGCTGCACACGGTATCGACATCCTTATCCGTCATCGTTGCGGAATAGGCAGACAGCGGAACCAAGCCTTCGTAGGCTCAGGATGGGGGCGAGGTTCTCGCTCGACCAACACCCGGCGGCAAGCTTCTGTTTGTCCTACGTGATAGGAACAGGATGTCCTGCGTAAAGGTAACGGAAGAAAAGTGGTCACGGTGACGTGCGTATTGGGTGTCAGAAAACGAATACAGGAACAGTCGCTGCTTACCTCCAGTACAGCTTGGGAGGGCGTCGAAAGTCGCCGGGATAGTAGTGCCTTTCAAGTGTCGACCGTTCCGTCGGCCACAAAACACCTTCCCGACAATCAAAGGAAGTTCAGTGGGGCTGTGTGCCTATGTGCAGCGACTCGCGTTAAGAATGAATGAAGCCGGCGGCACAAGACCATGAGTGAAACTGAATACTGCGCGATAGTAATGCGCAAGTTTATCCTGACAAGCGACACCCGTGACCACCACGTGGGCGCGGTCGCGTACATTTTGCCCGTGATGGATTGGCTTTGCCTAGGTAGTTATATATTACGAAGCCTTCTATTGATTTGGTGATTATATCAGCTTTGGGGCAGTTTTTGTAGCTTACCTGATAAAAAAAACTGGCAGATCGCACGTGCAGGGGGAATCAAGGAAATGCGAAGCACGCTTAAGGAACGTAAAATGGATTTGCATTGTTGTCTCGCTATACCGAGTTTGGTACATATGAAGTTAACGAAACGGCCGCAAGAGCATCAAGACTGTGGCATGTAAACCACGCCGCTCATACACGCATGTCATGATTCTAACGTTATGACTTGTCATTTACGTTCGTCATGCAGTCGTGTTGTGCCATAGCAATTTTGGTATACATCCCTTTAAGGAAACGAGCGGCATGTAGATCATGCCGCATGAAAATCGTGCCATGAAAATCGTGACATGCATGTCACGATTTTCATGTTATGAGCCTGTCATTTATGATCGTCATGCAGTCGTGTTGTGGCAAACCAATTTTTGTATAGGCTCCGCGCAGTCGAGTTTTCCATGTGCGACATCAGCGCCAGAATGCACTGCCTGGCGGAGAGAAGAAGCAAAATTGGGCAGACTTTGACAGGCAAATACGCGAACGGCGATGCGCGTCTCCAACTCTATAGCATCAGCGACCGCCCGTCCCACCTTCTTTCGTTTTATTTCCTTTGAGACGCGCACTCCAAACCTGCGGCAAACTGTTCCAAAGGGCGACGCCGCGAGCGTTCGTGTGGTTCGCAGCACGCCACGAAAGCAGCGAAGAAACGCGCGCGTCGCTGTCGCCTCGGTTTCCACCGTGCGCGACTGAGCCGTCCGACGAGAGCTACGTAACGCCCTCTGGTCAGTAGACAGAGCCCATACATCCCATTAACGAAACGGCAGTATAGCGTATCCATTATGCAACAGCAGGCTGCAGCTTGGATGTAACAGCCCTTCATATCACAAGTAGTGTGTGTTTACGATGACAACGCAAACTAATTACATAGAATTTGCCTACGCAATCCTTTCTATGCTCTGACCACGGAGGAAGAAACCACCGCGCCACGGCGAGCAAGCAACGCGGCTTGAAGGCCCACGTTCGCAAGCTCGCTTTTCGCGCAGGCTTTCTATCGAGAGTGCACCAGACCGCTAACGAGAAAATACTGAGTGGCGAACATAATGAAACAGGCTGGCGGAATCGCGTCATGTGGCAATGCGACGCTGGTTTTTCGCCATTGTGTGTTGCACTAGCTTCGGCTGTAGTCGAGGCTGTTTATCTTTCTAGCTTTTGTTTCTTCCGAGTGCGTTGCACGCCTCGAACAACCTCGCGACAAGGTACGCGGGAACCAAAACCAAAACTGCAAAATTAAATGGCTTGAGCATAGTTCGCAAGCCAACGCGAACCAATCCGAAGCCTGTACTTCCCATAATTCCCATGATGGTTGAACGATCGCAGCGCCAGATGACCCTCTAGTTTATAGTAAGAAACTCTATGCCGGCAACCTATATATATATATATATATATATATATATATATATATATATATATATCTTGACTTGCAATGAAGTGCCAGTGGGAGATTTCACTTGTGCATAGTTGAACCATGAGGATTCGTAGCGTGCGCGTTAACTAAATTAATCCGGAACTCGGCACGATCTACGATGAATCTCCCGAGATTCGCCCACTCATCACCATTCACTCCGTGGATATGCTGTAATTTTTTTCTATCCCTTTCAGTATCTTTCCGCTATCCTCACGGACGCTGAGTTGTGCTCCCGACATGGGCTGTGGAAAACAGCGTCCTTTCCTTAACCGAACCAGGATGATCATCATGAAGACAAGAGAAGAAACAAGTGCCCCCATAAATGCCGTGAATTCCATAGAAGTGCACCCGCGCTTGTTTCCTTACCATGCTAGTATTCTGCGGATTTTTCACACTTCAACGAATAGCTTCAACAGTTTCGCCGTTAAGATAAGGCTTTGCTGACATGTGTAATAAATGATTCTTTACAAGCGTCAGGTATCGTTATATTCCATTGCAGGCCGTCGCAGAAAACACTACGCTACTGTAGGAATGGCAGGACCATCACGGCTTAACATGCATATATCATTCTATCACAGCCTCCTATATGTAAACTATACTTTGCGGATGTGCACGAAATGCGCGTCGTCTGTAGTGGCAACGCCTACATAGAGAAAAAGCCAGGATATCGGTGCTGCAAGAGCGGAATGGCAACCATTGACCGGTGCTAGTGCGCGATACCGTATCCTCCCATTCTTGGGTATGGATTGTCGCAACTGCCGCAATGCAGTTGTACACCAACTCTATTGCGGCAGTGGCGAACCTACGAGCGTATTACGCTTGTAAGTTGCGAATTACGCGTGAAGTTGAGCTTGTAAGTTGTGCACTTACAAGCGTAGTTCATGAACTTACGAAAAGCACGCCTTAGTCGCGTATGCAAGTGACAACCCCATCAAAATTTCAGGCGGCGACGGTTTGATATCAGGAATGACGGTATTTGTACACCCGTGTAACAAAGTGTCCAGTCATCACGCATAGAAACCTACAGAGTGAAGAAATGCTACCTCGAATGCAATCAACGCCACAGAGGGGCAGCTGACGCAGCTATTGCCGGCCTTTGCTATCAGGGCGGCTTCAACAATTTCTCACGTACAGGTATCTGTATTCTTGTACAAAAGACAGCACTGTTTAAAGAAAAGTTTGCAACCACAATCAGCACTGCAACGAACAGATATTTCTCCATCCCAATACCGGTTTATTTTTGCTGATGCTCTAACAATCTAATGTTAATGCATCTTCTAGACTGTCCAATGTACACTTTTCGACATAAAGATTGGAAGCGATACACCACAATCATTACGCATGTCACAAAAGAAGGCTCATGCTTCTTTTTGAATATTACACGTGTCTTGGCTGTCGGATCAGTGGCTTTGCAATTGCTAAGCAGTTTTTGTGGAGCAGGGAATACCCCGTCCACCTTAACCTCCCTTCCTATTTTCCTCAAAGCATATGACACATTGTGTAAATAAGGCACGACAACCATTTTCATATCACTGGTTCTGCTCACGCCCCTACGATTCTGCTTGTCAATTTTCTCGGACACGCTCTAAACACATGCTTCGATTTAACAGCGCGTCCTCCCATCTTCTCTGCAGCTGACGTCATGTTACTCGCCGCAACGGCCTTCGGTAGTCGAGCTCTCTCGGAGGCCATAGAAAAAAGAGCCAGACCTGCGCGGAACCGCAGGACAGTGGCAGCGTAAGCTGGAGGACCGATGTTCTTAGAGGCCATTTTAAACGTTCGGGGAAACTAGTGCAACTAGAGGTGGTAGCTATCCCCTGCGCCATAACTCATCATTTCGCCAAGTAGGGAAGTATCCATTACGCCATAATTAGTGCGGCATTGTAACGTGCAAATCTGTACAACTGCACATCTTAGAGAGTATCTTGGCGTCGTTTTCCCGAGAACGAATCGAACTCTCGGCCCGGCGTCGACGGCGAGCTGCGGTTTGGGGTTCTCTCTGCACAGCTGTCTGTTGGGCCCGATGTTGCCGTGCTTCAGCCGCGCGCGTAGTTCTTCGATTCACTTCTTCAGCAGCGGTCCGAACTTTTAAGAGGAGGCGCCATCAGGTATATCGAAGGCCCAAGTCAAGTTGCTGTCGGGGCTGCGCAAGTCGCCTGCCGCATGTCGCATGGCACGATACGACACGATAATGGGCAGCGGTTCGTAATAATGATGATGGTAAAGTTGAAGATTGTTTCATAATGATGAAGTAGATAGTGCCTCTATAATAGGTGCGGAGCTACGAAGCATGCACCCCCGTGTCCTTTGAAATTATTGGTCGAACTCATTGTGCAATCAACTTTCCGCGACGTATAGTGGCGTTTTATTATTCTGCTATGTAACATTCCATTTGTTAGTGCGATCCCTCGGCAGACGTTATACCTGTTTAGGCCATTTAGCGATGATTTGCCTGACTTTTGAGGAGTGTATGAGTTTAAAAGTGCAAAGTTGTGTTTTTATGCTAGACTGTTAATATGTGTGCAACTGTGTAGTACAGTTTAAACCTTCTTTTGCTTAATATTAATATGTGTGCAATTGTATAGTACAGTTCAAACGCATTTACGGAAATATTTCCATGCAATAAAGAAAAAAAAAAGCAGGTGTAGCTCAGCGGTAGAATGCTCGACTGCCACGCAGAGAGTGTGGGTTCGAATGCACGCAGAGGGTGAGTTGGAATACTCCTTGGCCCTAGTTATTTTTTTTTCTAAAATTTGCCGCGATAGCGGTTACGGACACCGGCGGCGGGGCGGTGGCGGGGGACAACTACGGTGCAAAAATGGCCCGTGTTGTGATCTCATAACAGCTTACGCTGTAAAACAGTGCTCCAGCCTTGCTACTGCACGGCTTCACCTCACGGGGTGCAACGATTTTCTTACTTCCCGGGTTTCATATAAATATACTGTTTTAGCGCAAACTAATGCTGGCGATATGTTTATGTTTTTAAGCATCCTAATGTAACGCCACTGAACAGTGCCTATGTCCACCTGTGGTGCCGCATGATCATTTCGGCAGCACATCAAAGCTCGGTTTTCAAACTGGCTTTATTTAATCTGGGCTGACTATTGCCACGTAATATTTCGGAATCAGCATGTGAAATGCCTATTGAAGCAGTGAAAACAGGGACCGGGTAGTTCCGTATTATTTTCACGACCCGTTTAATGACTACCTAATAGGCAAGTACGATAAAGCAGCATAAGCATTTTGCCAAACGTCAAAAGGAAATGGTTTATTATTTGAAGTTTGGTCAGGTTGCCTCACAACGCATTGTTAGAAAGGAATATTCCATAACAAACAGCGAAATTTGGAAAACCTACAAGACATTTATGCGACGTCCACCCAACTGCACATATTCATCTGGGAGCTAGCCTAAATATCAGGGCAATGCAGACAGCATTCGGGACGCATGATTACTGCTTCGGATAGCATATCAGCTGTCCTATGGTTTCACGTAGCGGGAGCGGTTCACTGCACTTCCTTCCTGTAGTTGTTTCTCCTGCCCGTGTTTGTTCATATAGATTTTGCATGGATCCATACTAGCATAGCGCTAAGGATTCAGATGATTACCAACAAGGATTGCACGGCCTCACACTCATAAATGAAAGTTCAAAGTTCGAGACTACTCCAGGAATGCTGTAGGTGTCGGTACACACAAGCCATTCACGTTGTTTAAAACGCAAGGTGCTTGAGCGAGGACTAAAGTCCCTAGATCTTTCTTCCATTTTTAAACCGAAAGCGTTTCTTGGCGAGGTTGGCGATAGCGCGCGCCCAGCTGCCGTCCCCAAAAACCGTCCGCGAAAGTTGTGCCCGGAAAGCATGTGACCTCTGCTACCGGAGGTGACGCCGGCGCCGACACTCACCTCAGCGGCAGTCGGTGCCCTCTCCGCTCCGCAGCAGCTACCTGTGGCGGCGTGCCACCGCGTCGCGCCGCGTTTCGCTGGGTTTGCCTAAGCGCGCGCCCAGCTGCGTGGCCACTCGGCGGGCGAGCACGCCAGCTAGCCCACCGTTCCTCGCTGCCAAGATGTCCACTGAGGCCATCACGACGTCAAGATGTACGTGCATCGATTTTGCATTCACCAACGATCCATACATTGTGCGAGATGTCTTGTGTGTCTCCACCTACTACTCGGATAGGAAGGTCATGCTGGTGTCTATGTAACGCGGTCCAAGTACGCCGTCACCGGAACGATAAGAGGGTGACGACACCGGTCACTGTCTAATGACAACACCGACGGCCGCGGCGGTCGTACTACTTCGATGTGCCCGCGACCTGCCTCAGGCATATCTGCATGTAGTGTCTGGACGAAGAAATAGAAGAGGACATGCGAAGTGTTGACACCACTTTGATGGCATTAAATCACGCAAATAAACAAAATCCGGCATTGCGTCATTATAACACAACTTGGCAACACCAGTTTGCAGCAACCCTCAGCAACAGTCTAGCCAAAAGAAGCGCTTTCGCGTTCTCATCTCATAAAAATATGCTTAGGGATTGACGAAATTTTTTAAGTAGCGAAAAGCTTTGATGTGACACTGGCGCATCTGATTGGTCGGCATTGCTTTCGGCAGCCATGTTCTTCCTAAAGCTGTATACTTGAATACTTCAGAGAGAGAACGTCAAAGAAAGTTGCGCGTTTCAGTAGGCGTTTCCTTACATATGGCACGTCCACTAACATATGTGATAATAACGCGTATGTTGACGGCCGGACGCTATCTGCCCGCGCGTGCTCTGCTCCAAGTGTTTGGGAAGAACATGGCTGCCGGCGCGGGCTTTGAGCGAGAGGGTGCCAGGAGAGGAGGTAGTTGTCGCTACTTGAAAACGGAAAGAAAATCAAGGGATTTTAGCAGCGCCTTGCCCAACTGGTGCTACGTAGAACCACTGAAAAGCTCTTTGAGAACGCCCTCGGCCTATATCGAAGAGCAGCTACTGGCTCCCAAGGGCCCTGGATTCCAAGGGCCGCGCTGCTTGTACCAGTGACCTTGAGCATGAGGTAGAGTACCCACAGGTCGCAACGCAGTGTTGAGCTGCAATTCGTCGGTAGAGTATACAATGAAGTTTTGGAATAATATAGGGCGAGCGATATATTCCAAAATTCCAGCGTGGGACATGGTGACGCCTAATATTCTCGGAACGTAGATCTGCTGCGCAGTTAGGAAGCCGACAAAGTACACTGAACGGCGAGCGCCATTTGCTAAGCGGCCTAGTTCAAGAAAGCGTATCCGCAGGGCATTGCAGAACAATTACGCTTAGCTGCGCATAGCGCGCATGCGCGGCTGTCGGCCGTTTCGCAGGTGTAGTCTGTCACACGGCGCGGTATGCTTAACAGTTAGGCAAATATGCCCCTAAACAAACAACGGAGACAGCAGCGGGGATTGGCGCGTGCCCATCGTACAGCAAATACCTTGACATATCGACACTATTAGACGCGAGAATATACTGCGATCAGCGCTCAAGCGATATTAGGAAATAGCAAGGCCGTAACGCGGAAATTTTCCCTGCAATATTGAAATGTAACGGCCTCGCGGATGGGCTTTCAGCTTGATAAGTTCATCTGTTTCAATATTGCGCCGTTCTTTTTTTTACCAGCAGAGCAATGGTGCGAGGCGCACAACTCTGTGCGCGGAGATGATTCCACGTAGGCAAATAAAGACGTAAATCATGTACAAGCAGACAGGTTGTTCATGGCGGTCAAGGCACTGGGCGGCTACCTTATCTCTAACAGCAGCAAAATTCACAAGTGAAATGAATCACACATGCTCGAAACAAACGTATTGAAGCAAGCGTTTTATTCAGTAAGAACACAGTCGATATAGATCTGGGCTTTTATTGGCCCCTATGTGTCAAACATTACGTAATGTCAACGAAATACAGAAAACCTATTTAGTTGAATCTAAAAGATGTCATTATGAATGGTACTTGGGCCCTACGTCGATGAAGAGTTATGGGCACGTGGAATAATATCGAATGAGTAATCAACACGTGAGGAAAGTGTCTCGTCCGAGCATGCAAAGTGGCTGTTGTTGGAAATAAAAAGGATATTTAAAATAACAGTTCACTATATGTAACCTAGATGGAACAACAAACGTATGTAAAAAAATTCTGAGCTCTTCCGAAATTACAATCTCGCGCTGCTTAAATTTCAAGTGCCTGCAAGGAATAATTCCAATCTACATGGAATTCTGTCGATTCAATTGCGAGACCGATCTTGCCAGGATAGAGCGTCTGGCTCAGCCTATCAATGTGAAGCACAGAGATCCGTGTTTTACCAGCTGTTGGAAAATCCAAGCAAATATCTCGTACTAATCGAACAAAATTCGCCAAAATATTATCGCGAAAGAGTGCGTTGCATGCAATTGCATTCTGTCTGCGGTTCCTCATTTAAAGGCCGCTCTACACACTTCCCGTGGACTTGAAAAATTGCATTATGGTGTCGTTGAAATCCTCAGGATATCACCGATGGCACCATTAAGGTCTCCGTAATAACCGTGCAGGCAAAGTTCAGGATCTCCGAGGGCGCTGACAAGGGCAGAATATAACCTTCCAGAGTGCACTATCAATCCTGGAGCATGGACAGCAAGGAAGGGATGCATAGGCCATACGTTAAAGCATACCAGTCTGTGTTCGACTATTGCTAGGGGTCCGTCTGACAGAAGAACTGAGCAGCACACGGATCCCGGAGTACTATGATAACCACTAGCCGAGCTTAATGTGCCATGCTCCATACTACTGCAAAGAATATTCAGGAAAACGACAGCGTCACTCTCTTTCATAGGTGCCCCCAGGCGATAGAGTGTCCACTGGCTTTAACGAGCCGGCGATGGCGAGCCTAGAGTACAGCGTAGCAATCTCAGACAGACGCTGATGTAGGATGTAATTGCTGCGAAGCCAGTTTCTGAGGGTGGTGATGACTTCAACCGGAGTAAACACAACGCGAGCAAAGGGGTGCGGAACGGTCACGCGGTAAAAACACAATAGCTCCGGAAAAGGCAGATTTCTCAGAGCACTGCACACGGTATCAACATCCTTATCCGTCATCGTTGCAGAATAGCCAAGCAGTGGAAACCTGCCTTCGTAGGCACAGGATGGGTTCTTGCTCCACCAACACCCGACGGCAAACTTCCTTTTGTCTGACCTAGACAGAAAGAGGACCGGGTGTCCTGCGTAAAGGGAACGGAAGAAAGTGTTGTCGCAGTGACGTGTGCATTGGGTGTCAGCAAAAGCATTCAGGAACAGTCGCTGCTTACCTCAAGTGCAGCTTGGGCGTGCGACGAAAGTCGCCGGGACAGTAGTGCCTTACAAGTGTCGACCGCTCCGTCGGCCACAAAACGCGTTCTCGACAATGAGACAAGTTCCGGTGAACTGTGTGCTTTTGTGCAGCGACTCGCATTTAGAAGGAATGAAGCTGGCGGCAGAAGACCATAAGTGAAACTGAATACTGCGCGATAGTAATGCGCAAGTTTATCCTGATAAGTGACACCGGTGACCACCATGTGGGCACAATCGCGTACACTTTGCCCATGATAGACTGGCTTTGTCTGGGTAGCCATATTTTGGGAAGCCTTCGATTGATTCGGTGATTATATCAGTTTAGGGGCAGTTTTTTAGCTTACGAGATAAAATAAATTTCCTGCAGCCGCGCACTATTGGCAACACTGAGGTAGCAGCTGAGATGGTGGCGTTTTCCTCCCCCATTCCCTCCTACTCACCACCACTTCTCTTTCCAACACCTTGTGCTATACTGCCCTACCTATACTAAGCTTCCATCACTCCCGTCCTCCTCACCCTCACTACTCATTCGAACCCCTTCCGATACTATACTATACAAGGCTTTGCTATCTCTTACAAAAGTGCGATATCCCAGGCAGCACGCAACGTGGGGCCGATATTGGTTTTACGGCGGCGAAACGCGGCCCATCCACGACCTAATGCTGTCGGCAGCGAACCAGTATCGGCTAAACTGCCTTGAATGACTGGGAACACCGGGCCACTGTAGCCGCTGTCTCGCCGATATCGGCAGGCCGTCGACTGTAATTGGCAAAATGGGGCTGCATATGCCGCGCTATTGCCGGCATCTGCTGAGCCGATGGCTTTCAACGGCAACTACGGCGCCGATTTTGCCATTCTATAGACAATATGGGCTGGCCGTCGCCTTTTATTGGCAACATTGTGCCAAGTGTGCCACCTTAGAGCCGACACCGGCTGAGACGATAACCTCCGGCAAATGTGGCACCGATTTTGCAGTCCTTTAGACATCTGACATCGCATGTCCTTTAGAAATTCTTTAGAATTATCTGTTAGCGCATGTCAGAAATTTGAAATTCACAGAAATTGAACTAGTTCGTGCTCACATCGATCGGCATAACTACCACTGATATGTTCAAGCAAAGTTAAACAGTCGGAAGCGGTGCTATACCAGTGACATTTAGCACCCTATGGAAGGAAAGGGCATACGGAGGTAACAGCGCAACAGTGAGTAGACAAAAAGAGATCTAGTGCAGACTTTATGGTATGCTGAAGGGGAGATAAACGTGGCAACGGGCGTTGTACTACTGACATTTAGAGACGTATGCAAAGGAAGGGTATACGGAGCTAACAGCAGGACAGCGAGGGGACAAAGCAGATCGAGTGCTAACTTTATATTCATAGGATGTTAGGTGTTTTTATACACCATGAAATACATAGATTCCTTTGCATTGCAAATTCAGATGAAATGCTGTTGTCAAGACCGCGACATTCGCGAAAAAGGCAAAAACAAAAAAGAAAGAAAGCAGTCGTATGGCAAGCATCGTTCATCTCAAAGGTGGAAAACCAAAGCGCACACCTATGATTGACATATACAGAGCTTTTCTGGTTACTTCTACTAGAGTGTATGTGATCACACAGTGCTCTTGTGCAGGCGATCTGCATATTGTATATAAAAACAGCAAGCATGCACTGAAAAAAAAATCAGCTGAAAATCTAAGCCCTCTTCTGTCCACTAGTTTCTTCATATGTTGTGGCATAGTTACAGTATAAACCAACTCGCCTAAGTCAAGCTGTTGTTGACGACGTGCCCCTCCACTACATTTCATCAGTGCGTTCGCTAAAGTAGTGCATGGGGACCCTCCGCTGCTGTTTGGCTGTACAGCTCGCGGCACCAGGCGGCGCCGGTGGGAACCCCCGAGTAGGCCGTGGGTCCCCGCAACGACATTTCCCCTTTGACTGGAATGCACTCCCGCACGCGTGCTTGTCAATTTTCTTAAAAATAAATTCACCTAGGGACACTTGACGGCCCTCCCGTGAAGAGTGCTAGAAAGCACAATCGTAGATACTGCTGCATTAAGGGCATACAATGTCGCCATGAAAATGTACCCCTTCCCTTCACAGGCATGGGAGAAAACCCGGCTGGCGGCTGAAGTTGATCGTCGCTGTCTGACGCGGAAGCTCGTCGCTGTCCGTGTAACTAGGTATTTATACCTTATATACACGGGCAACGTTAAACACGCTTAGCACAACCGCGGTTAACAGTTTCATCTATGGTTATTATGAAATTGTAGTCCGCCGGGGTTGCACGCGCTATCGTGCTCGCGGTTGACAGAGGCTCCGCTCACATACAGCCCATCCGCATGCACACTCTCAAGGCTTCGTAATCTTCGTTAGTGTGCGTATGAATGCATCAACTGCGTCGTTCTATAAGAACACTGTCGATAAAACTTACGCGTTCGCCAGCGCCAAACGCATCACAACAATTAACCCGCCGTCACCACATGCCTGGGCTGACTGCTCCGAGAGCCAGGCCTGCCAAGGTGTACGGCGGGGCCTGCCGCCGTTTGCGATCAAGGGTGATCTCGTCACATAGGGCATGCTTTTTGCCAGCACGATTAGCATTAGTACTAATATGCCATGCCTTAACATATGCGACTACTTTTCTCAGCACTTCGATGTGAAAGGAAGGTTCGAAAGTAAGCTAGCCGGTTCCGTGAGTGAAACAGCCGGTGGCGCTGTTTACCTCTCGCATCGCGGCCTCCGGTCTGTCGAACTGTGCGAAAGCGGGAGCTCTTTTCAGAAATGAGCAACATTATAACTAACTTTGCTGGTATATGAACCGTTTTGTGTGATATAAACAAATCAGAGTCGATATTTGAAATTCTGTCGTGCCCTGGGATTCATCAAACGTTTGGGTCTTGGTCCGAGCCGACCGAACGTGGGGAACTTACCGCGCCTGGGTGCAAAAGCACGCGCTTCGAGTACTTGGGCGTACCGAGGTCATATTACGGCTTCTCATGCCGCATCGACTGAAAAGGCTGCTTTTCGAATGATACCTAGGAATCGCCAGCGCTGCACTTGGAAAGGGTACCGCCACCGTTTTGCCTGTTTCTGAACGTCGGCTTACTCTCAACCGAGCTTGGCAAGCTGGGCTGGCAGCCAACCGCGATTAGGGGCATAAGAGCCGTTGCATCTGCATTGCGAACAGGGGTGTAAGTGTCGCTCTTGCGAATTTCTGCTGCGCTAACCTCTTAACCCCAAAAAAAACATAGCTGGCAGCATCTGTAAAAGTTCAGAATAAGCGACAATTTCATGGAAGCCTATGAACCCATCGCCGCTGCTGTCGTAGGCATGCTTGCTTTCCTGCGGCAAGCACTTCGCCGACATTTTGCCGCCATCCAATTCTCTCACACCATAAACATGATTGGGTGTTCGGAAATGGGCCGTCGATGTCTTCTATCGCTTGAAAACTTCAGTAAAGCACGACCGCCATCGTTCTCACGAGCGCTGTAAACGCGTGCCTCTGTAGATGCCGTCTACTCGATGTTTCGCGGGACTGATACGCTGGCGCTGCCGGCGGCGCCGATCACTGTGCTACCTGGGCATTTGCGGTTGCCCATTCCTTTGAAGAGCCGCTCCAGTACAGCCCAACGCATATATCGCCGCTCGCATAAGCTCAGCAACAGAAAGAAATAATTGTCTAATGGTCGGGTAAACTTATACTGCCCTTTTCCACCTCCATGCTCTCTACTACCACGCTTGTACAATAGGCTAATAATTCCTTAATATGTACATGGCACTGCGTATAATTCTTTCATTTTTTTTGGCTTTTTGTGTAACGACCGTCAATGCGTTCTTTCCATACATATCGAATTTGTTACACATCGGCCATCGGTTACGTTGTACTAGTTAGATGAGCAGAATATATCGAGCTTGACAGCATGCTCTGTGCAGTGAGTGTAGGATGTCACCGACGTTCATATGGGACTATGGCGTTGACACAAGCCCACAGCTGCGTTTACTGGTATTTAACAACTAATTTATTTATAACAAATAAGAGCAAAAGAAGGGCGGGAGCAGAGACAGATTCAGCGCTGTATTTCTTGTCGTGCGGGAAGGCAGCACATCTTTCCTGCCCTGCAGAAACTGGCAGAAATTCATGCACAATGGCGGCGCCGCACGTCCTCGCTACGTCTATTGCTTCAGTGCAGCATTTCGCTCGTGTCTTCAGCTGGAGTGGGTGGTTCCGGTTCTTCTAAATCCTGTACTTCATGTAGCTCCCAAGAGAACATATGCCTGCCAGCATACTCCATAGGCTGCACCAGGCTACACATAACAAATGCAGTCCCGACGGGTGTCCCCGCCATTGTGCATAAATGTTTGCCCCCAGAAATGCTGTCTTCCATGTTTTACGACAACGACAAGAAAAAAGCAAGAAAGAAATTAAGAAAGAAAGAAAGAAAGAAAGAAAGAAAGAAAAACGCGCATATTCTGAGTAGAACCCTGGTAGAAGTAACATAGCACATGCTAAGCCTGCAGCAACTAAACATAAGAAAAGGTCTGTGAGGGACGCGCGTCCCCTTCCCAACTGACCACCATCGTCACGGCCCCCTCTATGCACGTCCATTGTGCGCATCTACACTTTGCAAAGAATGTTGTTTTGAACCTGCTTTTGGTGGCATTAGCTCCCTTCGGAGGGGCGACCGCGCTGTTTTCTGAGAACTTGGTTCCGGTGCTCTGTCGTCGCGGCTGCAGACACAAGCACTCCTACCAACATGCAAGGTGACTGAGTGATTTGTGGGGTTTTACGTCCCAAAACCACCTCTGATTATGAGACGCCGTAGTGGAGGGCTCCGGAAATTTAGAACACTTGAGGTTCTTTAACGTGCATTGACATCGCACAGTACACAGGCCTCAACATTTCGCCTCCATCGAAATGCAGCCGCCGCCGCCGGGATTCGATCCCGCAACCTTCGGACCTGCTGCCGAGTACCATAGCCACTAGACCACCGTGGCGGGGCCACATTGAAGGTGCACGAACCAGTTTCAACGGGTGTGCGCATTCTGTCTACGCGTGTCCGCGCATGTACCGCGTTTATCGTTTATTCAACGTTGATTGCGCGATTCCTTGGCCCGTGTACCTCCTAAGACAATGCCCATCCCAATTGTGACAGTTGTAAATGAACACAAGCCTGCGCCTTTTGGTGAGACTACAGTGTCGTCGCCGAATTTGTATTGCTGACTCAAAGCTGAAGAGTGCACAATGGATGGCAAAATTTAGTAACTTGCTGGACAGTTTTTCAAAATGGGACGTGGCGCTTTTGGTTGCGATGTTCAAGCACGGATTCCACCTGTATATATTATTGTATCGTGAGGTGCGTAGGCTTTTCATTTTCCAACTCCCTTAATTCAACGTAGTATTTCTTGTCACGCGGGAAGGCAGCACGTCTTTCCTGCGCTGCAGAAACTGGCAGAAATTCATGCACAGTGTTTATAGAGTTAATACTGTGCTTTTATCAAACACCCCTTGTGTGGTGACTTATAGTTCTTGTAACATTTTCTTTCTTGCCCGTATTTTTGAAGGTACCGTGATACCAAACACGCACTCCTTGGTGTAGGACACGCGCGGCAGTTCGGCACGCGATGGCATTTTGAAAGTAGCACTGAAATGATGTTTCTCCTCCAATATCTGCTCATAATGAACTTTGCACCTATCACTTAAGCACCTATTTTGCCTAAAGACCCCATCCTTCGTGTATGCCGTGTTAGCTCACGTCAGCATATTTTCCTTTCCGATGTATGCCAAAAATATGAAACTTATTATAATACAAAGTGCACCTATTTCAACTAATGTGCCACTTTTAAAAGTGGTTTGCAACAGACCCTTTACTCATGTTTTTCCCCCTGGGGCATCTAAAGCGACACGAAGCCAAGATCTGGTGGTTCAATAGAGAACACCGATTCATTATTTAGTTAAAATGACATCTTTTTGTTGCTGTTTTATAAAGTAGTGCCCGGTTATGAGATCTTTCTGACAATTCTTGAATTTCTGCGGTTGTTCATAAGTCGCACTACTGTCGACAGGTTGCATAGAATGCTACTGTTGCGCTGATGTGCTTTAAAGCTGTGCTAACTTTTCACGCCCTTTTCTCGCAGGTTACACCCTTGCCGAAGCTTTTCCACTACGACGGTGCAACACGAAAGTAGCATATTATCAATTCAGGGTCCAGAAAATAAGTAAAATTGTGCTTTTCTCTATAGACCTCCCTTGTTGTGTTATTTGTTGCCTTTAGAACACATTAATAGAAAGTACAGGGGATCCACTCTGCCCCGCTTATTACTGTGTTAATAGAGCTTTCACATATGCGTGAGAGGCCCATTTAGACAAACTACTATTGGTCCATTTTATAGTGCAATGGTACGGTTGTTAAGCCCTTCGAAAATGTGAAAACAAAAATCAAAATTTTGCAATCCAAAGGGTGCGATACACGTGGGGTAAACCACTATAAAAACCATAATGGCTGTGAACAGTCGCGCAAGGGGTTTCGCGATGCCGGCGGGGCCTACAACACGCCAAGAAAGCCTGAATGCCCGCAACATCGGCCAATGATACCTAGCCAAATGTGACCCATTCTGGCTCACCATATCCGACCCATGCTGGCCGGCCGAATTCCATCCAAGCTGGTCGGCCAATTTTAAGCCATGGTGGCCTTAGCACAGTAGAGCCATTATGGCTGGTCATCATCGGGCAGATGTGGGAGAAAGTAGCGCGAGCGCGATTTGCCGACTTAGGCCCGATATCGCTGCCGACTTTGGCCGACTTCATGCCTGCATCAGTCCTCTGTCGGCGTGCTGCCTGGGATATGGCGATATCAGGAATTGGGCGTACGTGGCTATATGTCATGTGCCCGCACGTGGCCGTATTTGCCCCAATCGTGATAGAAACAATCTGACAATGAAAGCCTACACGAAGAATATCATGTAAGACTCTGATGCGTATTGGGCAAATACGGCCAAATACGGACACCTAGCTGCCATGTGTAGCCAGATATGCATATGTGGCGATATAGGCATATCTGGCTATATATGGCATACATGCAAACACCAAGGGTGTGATCCTATTTTATTCTGGTTTAGTTGAAATCTTCACTTGTAATTATGCACAGAAATATGCTTGGATGACAAGCAGGCACAACAGCAAGTCGTACAGGACAGGTAGCGTGAGCGATATGAAAACACAGACCCATAAGCCCAATATGAAAATCGTGGAGGGGATTTTTTCGACAGCAGCAATAAAATTAATGGAATTCTAAAGGGGTCGTGAAACGGTGTCTGATTTTCTTTTTCCTTATAGCGCAACAGAAATCCTGATCATGGTAGCTATAACATAATTGTTTCGTTGCACCGTCTGTGTTGATCCACAGCGATGAAAACACGCTTTCGATTTAACAGGACGTCCTACACTCATCTCTGTGGCTGACGCGATGTTAGTCGCCAACACGGCCTCCGAAATTCGAGCTCTCTCTCGGAGGCCATAGAACATCAAACAGTGCTCGAGCCTTGCTACTGCACGGCTGCACCCCACAGGGACCAACGATTTCCTTACTTTCCGGGTTTCATGTGAAGCTATTATTTTAGCGCAATCTAATAGTGGCGATATGTTTACGTTCTTAAGCATCCTAACGTGACGCCCCTGAGTAGTGCTTGTGCGGGCTTGTGCTGCCGCATGGTCGTGTCGGGAGTACAAGAAAGCTGGGTTTTAAAACGGGCGTTATGTAATGTACGCCGATTATTGCGCCGGAATATTTCGGAATCAGCATGTGCAATGCCTATTGAAGTGGTGAAAATAGCAACCAGGTAGTACCATATTATTTGCACGACCCCTTTATTGTCTACCTAATAGGCAAATACGACAAATGAGCATAAGCATTTTGCCAAACGTCGAAAGGAAGGGCTTTGTTGTTTGAAGTGGGTTTAGGTTGCCTCAAAATTTGTTAGAAAGGAAGATTCAAAAACAGCAAAGACCGAATGCTGTAAAGAGCTGAGCGAAATCTGAAAAACCAACGAGACATGTCTGAGTCTTGTGCGGCGACGTCCACATAACTGCACATATACATCTGGGAGCTAGCCTAAATAGCAGGACAAGGCCAAGAGCATTCTGGACGCATGACTACTGCTTCGGATAGCTATACCAGCTGTCCTATGATTTCACGTAGCGCCAGTGGTTCGCTGCACTTCCTTCCTGTTGTTTCTCCTGCCTGTAAGCTGTTCATGTAGATTTTGCATCGATCCATACTAGAATAAAGCTAAGAATTCAGATGATTACCAACATGTATTGTACGACTTCACGACTCTCAAATAAAACCTCAAATTCCAGGAATGCTGTAGCTGGAGGTGCGCATAACCCATTCACATTATCATGCAAGATGCTTTGCAAAGCCTTATCCCACTGGCGCTACGTACTACCACACTACCACTGAAAAGCGGATATGCGATCGGAATAAGTAACCCCGCTTCGAGAGCGCCATCGCTCCATATCGAAGTGGAACTAGTTGGCTTCCCTGGCTCCCAGTGGCAGCGCTGCTTGTGGCAGTGACGATGAGCACGAGCGCACAATGCCAACAGGTAGCAAAGCATGGTTGCGTTTCCATCCCTGGCGACAGTTCACAATAGAGTTTTTCAATAATGCAGAGCGAGCGCTATATTCCAAAATACGAGTGCAGGACATGGTCACGTCTAATATTCTCGGAACGTAAAGAGATCTCATGCGCAGCTCGGAAGCGCACAAAGTACAGCGAAGTGAGAGCGTAATTGGCTAAGCTGCATAATTCTAGAAAGCGTATCGGCAGAGCATGACAGGGCAGTTGCATTTGGCAACGCATAGCGCGCATGCGCGGCAGTTGGGCGTTTCGCAGTTGTGCTCTGTCGTACGGCACGGTTTGCGTAAAAGTTAGGCAAAAATGCGTCTAAGTAAAGAATAGTGAGTGCATGGAAATTGGCGCTTGCCCATCATACGGCAAATTCCGTCAGCTATGGACACTATTGGACGTAAGAATTCCTGCGATCGGCGCTGAAGCGATACTAGGAAATTGCAAAGCCGTAACGTGCCAGTGTTTCCCTGCAGTATGCAAATGTAACTCCCAGTTGGTGTTGCGGATTAGCATTTAGCTTGTTCAAGTTGACGTGTTTGATGATTGAGCCGTCTTTTTCCAGCGCAGCGTCACGGCAAGGGGCACAACTCTGTAGGCGAAGATGGTTCCACGTAGGGAAATGAAGATATGACTCATATACAAGAAGATAGGTTGTTCGTGGCGGCTAAGGGCAATGGGCGGCTACCTTCCCCCGTAAGGTAGCAAAATTCAGAAGTAAAATGACTCACATGCTCGAAAATAACGTATTATAGCAAGCGTTTTATTCAGTGGGAACACAGTCGGTATAGATCTGGGCTCTTATTGGTCCCAATGTGTAAAACATCCCGTAATGTCAACAAAATACAGAAAACTCATTAAGATGATTTTAAAACATGTCAATATGAATGGTACTTGGCGGCATACATCGATAAAGGATTTTATGGATGCGAACAACAATATCGAACGCATATTCCACACCTGTTGAAAGCATCTTGTCCGAACATGCAAAGCGGCTTTTACTTGAAATAAAAAAGCATATTTCGAATAACAGTTCACTATGTGCAACCTTGATGGAACAACAACCATATGTAAATAAATTGTGAACTTTTGCGAAATTCGAATCTTCCACTGCTGAAACTTGAAGTGCCTGCAAGGAATAGCTTCTACCTACGTGAAATACTGTCGCTTCAGTTGCGATAGGCATCTTGCCGTGAAATAGCGCCTAGCTTATCCTATCAATATGAAGTATAAAGGGATCCGTCTTCTACCAGCTGTAACAAAACTCAAGCAAATATCTCGTACTACAAAAGCAAAACTCGCCTAAATATTATCGCAAAAGAGTGCGTTGCATATCATTGCCTTCTGGCTGCTGTTCTTCACTTAATGGCTGCTCTACACACTGCTCGTGAACTTGGGAAATCGCATTATCTTGTCTTTGAAGTCCTAAGGATCTCACTGATGCAACCATTCAAGTCTCCGTAATAGCCGTGCAGGCAATTTTCAGGGTCTCCGAGGGCGCTGACAAGTGCAGCGTGAAACTTTTCTGAGTGGGCTATCATTCCTGGAGCATGGACAGCAAGGAAGGGCTCCATAGGCCATACGTTAAAGCATACCAGTCTATGTTCGACTATTGATAGGGGTCCGTCTGACAGAAGGACTGAGCAGCACACGGATGCCAGTGTGCTATGGTAGCCGTTAGCCAAGCTTAAGGTGCCATGCTTCAGTTTATTGACTATAACATTCAGGAGAGTTGTAGCGTCACTGTCTTCTATAGGTGCCTTCAGGCGATAGAGCATCCACGGCTTTAAGGAGCCAGCAATGGCGATCCGGGAGTACAAAATAGCAATGCAATGCAGACGCTGCTCTAGGATGTATTTGCGGTAAAGCCAGTCTCTGAGGGCGACAATGAGTTCAACCGGAGTGACCCCAACGATAACAGGGTGAGGAACGGTCTCGCAGTACAAAAGCAGTAGCTCCTGAAAAGGCAGAGTGCTTAGAGCGCTGCACACGGTATTGACATCCTTATCCGTCATCGTCGCAGAATAGCCAGGCAGCGGAAACCAGCCTTCGTAGGCACAGGATAGGCGCGAGGTTCTGCTCAAGCAACACCCGGCGGCAAGCTTCGGTATGTCTGAGCGTGATAGGAACAAGACCGGGTGTCCTGCGTAAAGGGAACGGAAGAAAGTGTTGTGGCGGTGACGTGGGTATTCGGTCTCAGCAAACTAATTCAGGAAGAGTCGCGTGCTTACCTCGAGTGCAGCTTACGCGTTCGTGGAATGTCGCCGGAGTAGTAGTGCCTTCCAGGTGTCGATCGTTCCGTCGGGCACAAAACGCCTTCTCGACAAACAACGAGAACTTCAGTTGGGCTCTGTGCCTATGTGTGGCGCCTCGGCTTAAGAATGAATAAAGCTGGCTGCACAAGACTGGGTGCGAAACAGATTACTGCGCGACAGCTATGCGCCTGTTTATCAAGATTTGCGGCACTCATGACCACCATGTGGGCACTGTCGTGTGCGCTTTCGCCGTGACAGGCTGGCTTTGTCTAGGCAGCCATATTTTGGGAAGCTTTCGATTGATTTGGTGATTTTATCAGTTTTGCGGCAGATTTTGTAGCTTATCAAAAAAAAAAAAATTCCGGCAGCTCCGCCCTTGTTGCAACTCTGAGGTACCAGAGGAGCTGGTGGCGTTTTCCTCCACCATTCCCTGGTACTCACCACCATTTGTCTTTCCTACAGCTTGCACTATACTGTCCTGCCTATACTAAGCTTTCATGGCTCCCGCCCACCTCACCTTCACTTCCTTTTCCTACCCCTTCCTATGCTATACTACGCAAGGCTATGATATGCTATGAAACACCGAGGCTGCTGTGATCGAATCCGCAACTTCTCTGAGGCGCTTCTAATTTTCTGCGCCTCAATCTGTGTACTGGTTCTATGAACGGCCCACATTTCGTTATGGACGACGACGCTTCGATTCAAACTGTACTCGGTGACACCGCGGCAGCACGTGCAGCTCTTTTGTATTGTGATATACAAAGCACCCGCCTTGATGTATCACCAACTCGTTTGTGTGTGTGTGTGTGTGTGTGTGTGTGTGTGTGTTTTATTTGTCGTGCTTGTCTGGCATCTGGTACCCTCTCTCGCTGTCATCTTTCTAACCCCCGCCCCCTTCTCACCAGTACACGGTAGCAAACGGGAGACTGATATCTGGTTAACGTCCCTGCCTTTCTCTTCATCTCTCCCTCGCTCTCGCCCAAAAATTGGGGCCATTAAGCTTCGCCTTTAAGAGTTGAACGCGATAGCGAAATCCAGCCCCTAGTGTGCACTTCAAACACTCATTGCATACTTATTAATGTGTGTTGTCACACACACACACACACTACGCGCGCGCGCGCGCGCGCGCGTCGTATCTATAGTAATGGTAGATGTTTTCGATGTATTTAACAGCACTTTTATATCAATTTCATGAAAATTTTGTACAGTGATGTAGTCACATGGCCCGGTATTATGAACTGCGCGTAGGCACCACACTTTTATTCGTAAATGGTCACATTCTGTCGTCCTTCGTGCGTTAACTCTCTGGCAGCTGTTTGATTCGTTCTTCTGGAGACCTCTTCCGGCGAACCGCAACAAGAAGAAGAAGAAGAAAGCGTTCAATGAGAGGAAAGGAGGAGATATGGGCCTGGAGAGTGTCTCTGGTCTGCTACTCCTCACAGGGGTAAGGGGAAAATGGATACATAGAGATAGAGGGAGGTATGAGAGGTGACGATGAGAGGTACAATGAGTCACTATAGCAAGTCTTATAAGCGGATGTGCACCATGAGCAGTAGTCTTTACAGCACAGTATTAGAGACGGGCATCTAAACCTGTGTCGCACAAGAAATTAAAAAGGGCCGTGAAGTTGCGCTGGGCATGGTCCGTGTGCTTCCATGCACCTAAAAGTTTCTCCTCCGAAAAGGGCCGGGAGTCCAAAGCGTCTACCGCGCACCGAAGTGTTCTCCTTTCGGCCGCAATAAGCATCGCCTTATGGTCGGTGAAATGGCAACTGCAGTACTTCACTTCTTTAATGGTGTCGTGAGAAGGAAATGCTAAAACAGTGGATGCAGAGCATCCGACGAGACCGCATATAGGCTCTGCTGTAGTCGCATAGCCTCCGAGATGGCGGGCGCGCACGCCGTCTCGGAGGCCATGGTAGTCGGGACATTGCTTGATATGTCTTCCGCTAGATGGACATAGTTGTCCATTTTTGGAGCAGTTATTTTTCGTTCACGGATTATTTTTTTTTCCGCTCACAAGAGACGCATGGAGACGCCGACACCGACGGCGGTATTTCTGCACAACGAGCTCTCTAACGCTTTTGCGCTAAAAGTAGATCCTTCTCCGTCTGTATGTATTAGGGAACTGCGGGCGCGGTGGTGCAGCGGTTACGGTGCTCGGCTGCTACCGAAGGAACGCAGGCTCGATCCCGGCCTCGGCGGTAGCGTATTCAATGTCGGCGAAAATGCCAGAGGACTGTGTACTGTACGTTGTCGGCGCAGGTTAAGGGTCCGCAGGTGGGCAAAACTTTGGCAGCCTTCCACTACGGCATTATTCTTCTTTCTATCTCTTTCAGAACCTTTCTGCTTCCCTCCCGCGGACGCTCAGCAGTGCTCCTGACATCGGGTGCGGAAAACAGCGTCCTTTCCTTAACCGAACCACGATGATCATCATGAAGACAAGAGAATAAAGGAGTGTGCGAAAAATTTCATGAATTCCATAGAAGTGCCCGCGCACTTATTTTTCTTACCATGCTAGTTTTCTGCTTATTTTTCACGGCTCACCGAATAGCTTGAACAGTTTCGCTGTTAAGATAAGGATTTGCTGACATGCGTAATAAATGATTTTTTACAAGCGTCAGGTCTGGTTATATTCTATTGCAGGCCGTCGCAGAATACCCTACCCTACTGGAGGAATGGTAGGCCTGTCACGGCTTAGCTTAACATGCATGTATTCTGTCGTTCCATCACAGCCTCCCAGTGGCATAGAAAAAATGTTCTCTTTTTATAATTTCAAGCATTGGTTAAGATCTATTGCTTGGATCAGCAGCGGAGTAACATAGCCACTAGACTACCTTGCGGGGCAAATGTTTCGCTGGGAAACATAACCGCGCAGGCATCCCTGAAATCACGTTCTAAATAGCAGCATCCTACTGTGACGCCACTGAATAGTTCCTGTGCCGGCGTGTGGTGCCGCACGGTCGTATCGGGAGCACAAGAAAGCTGGGATTTCAAATGGGCGTTATTTAATTTAGGCTGCCTGGTTGCGCCACAATATTTCGGAATTTGCATGTGGCATGCCTAATGAAGCAGTCAAAATAGGAGCCGGGTAGTACCATATCTTTACGACCACTTCAATGACTACATAATAGGCAAATACGACAAAGCAGCATAAGCATCTTGACAAACGTCAAAAGGAAACGATTTGTTTGAAGAGGGGCCAGGTTGCATCAGAACGCGTTGTTAGAAAGGAAGATACACTAACAACCAAGAGCGAAAGCTGGAAAGAGCTGAGCTAAATATGGAAAACCTACGAGACATGTGGTAGTCTTCTGCGGCGACATATACATCTGGGAGCTAGCCTAAATAGCAGGGCGAGGCCGAGGGCATTCTGGACGCATGATTAGTGTTTCGGATAGCGTAACAACTGTGCTATGGTTTCACGTAGCGGCAGCGGTTCGCTGCACTTCCTTTTTCAAGTTGTTTCTCCTGCCCGTGTGTTCTTCATACATATTTTGCACGGATGCATACTAGTATAACGATAAGGATTCAGATGATTACCAACATGTATTGTACGACCTCACACTCTCAAATAAAAAAGCTCAAGGTTCGAGACCACTCCAGGAATGCTATAGCAGCAGATACGCACAACTTATTCACTTCAATTACCATTTAAGTAGCAACGTCTCGCGCCACTGGTTCTACGTAGAACCACTGAAAAGCTGATATGCGATCGGAATCAGTAATCACTCTTCGAGAACAGCCACGGCCCCTGTCGAAGTGCAGTTACTTGCCATCCCTGGGTCCGAATGACCGTGCTACTTGTACCAGTGACGATGAGCATGAGCCTACTGTGCCAACAGGTAGCAAGCAGTTTTGCGTTGCAATCCGTAGGTACACTGTCGTCCTTTATGAAAGGGAACACGCGATCGCATGGCCTGCGCTCCGCGGCGGCGCCCACAGCGCCACCGCAAAGCGCAGGCCACGCGATCGCGTGTTCCCTTTCATAAAGGACGACAGTGTACAGTACAAATTTGAGGTATGGAACAATATAGCACGAGCACTGTATTACTCCAAAATACCATCGCGGGACATGGTCAGGCGTAATATTCTCGGAACGTAAAAATATCTGCTGTGCGGCTTGGAAGCGTACGAAGTACAGTGATCTGCGAACACAATTTCCTAAGCTGCATACTTCAAGAAAGCGCATCAGCAGAACATTGCAGAACACTTGTACTTGGCTGCGCATAGCCCACATGCGCGGCTGTTGGGGGTTCCACATGAGCACTGTTTCGCACGGCGCGGCTTACATAACAGTTACGCAAATATGCGTCTAAGGAAACAACGGAGACAGCATGGAAATGGCCGCTTCCACATGGTACTGCTAAAATACCGTAACCTTGGGACTATATTAGACGCAAGAATATCCTGCGATCAGCGCTCAAGCGATATTAGAAAATTAGAAGTCCATAATTGCCAGTCCTTCCCTGCAATCGTCAAATGTAGCTGGCAGTTTAGCTTGCGCATTTGCTTTTAGTGTGATAAAGTTATGTGGTTTAAGATTGGACCACTTTTTGTACCAGTGGAGCACCGGTGCAAGGCGCACAACTGTGTAGGTGAAGATGGTTCCACGAAGGGAAATAAACGTACGGATCATGTATAACAAGACGGGTTCTTCGTGGTGGCTAAGGGCAACGGCCGGCTACCTTATCTCGTATGGTAGCAAAATTCACAAGTAAAATGAACCACACATGCTCGAAAAAGAAGTATTTAAGCAAGCCTTTTATTTAGTAAGAACACAGTCGATAGAGATCTGGGCTCTTATTGGCCCCTATGTGTAAAACATCACGTAATGTAAACAAAATACAGGAAACCTATTCAGTTCAATCTAAAACATGTCTATATGAATGGTACATGGCGGCATACATCGATGAAGAGGATTATGGGTACGAAGAACAATATGTTATGAACAGCAAACACCTCATGAAAGCGTCTTGTCCGAACATGAAAATGGCTTTTCTTTGAAACAAAAAGCATATTTGAACAGCAGTTTCTTGTATGCAAACTAGACGGAATAGCAAACATATGTAAAGAAATTATGAGCTACTGCGAAATTCCAATGTCGAACTTTTGAAACTTCAAGTGCCTGGAAGGAATAATTCCAACCTGCATGAAGTTCTTGCCATTCAGTTGCGAGCCCCAAGCAGCCGGGAAAGAGCACCCAGCTTAGCCTATCAATGTGAAGTATACAGGGATCCGTTTTTTACCAGCTGTTAGAAAACCAAGGCAGATATCTCGTACTACGCAAAGAAAGCTCGCCAAAAAATCCTCGCGAAAGAGTGCGTTGCATGCGATTGGATTCTGACTGCCGTTCCTCACTTAAAGGCCGCTCTACAGACTTCTCGTGAAGTTGGAAAATTGCGTTATGGTGTCCTTGAAATCCTTAGGATGTGAGCGACGGCACTGAGAAGGTCTTCGTAATAACCGTGCAGATGATTTTCAGGGTCCCCGAGGGCGCTGACAAGGGCGGCGTGTAAGTTTCCTGAGTGGGCTATCACTCCTGGAGCATGGACAGCAAGAAAGGGATGCGTATTCCATACGTTAAAGCATACGAGTCGATGTTGGACTATGGGTAGGGGTCCGTCTGAAAGAAGAACTGCGCAGCACACGGATGCCGGTGTTGCATGATAGCCGTGAGCGGAACTTAATGTGCCATGCCCTATTTTATTGGAAAGAGTATTCAAGAAAGGGACAACGTCACTCTCTTTGATAGGTGCCCTCAGGCGATAGAGTGTCCATGGCTTTAACGAGCCGCTAGTGGCGAGCCGGGAGTATAACTTAGCAATGTAAAACAGACGGTGCTCTAGGATGTCATTACCATAAAGCCAATCTATGAAGGCGACCATGACTCCTTCCGGAGTGGTCACACCGCTAGGGGAGCACCCAACGGTCTCGCGGTACAAACGCAATATCTCTGGAAAAGACAGATTTTTCAGAGCGCTGCAAACGGTATCGATATCCCTGTGCGTCATCGTTGCAGAATAGCCAAGCAGCGGAAACCAGCCTTGGTAGGTTCAAGATGCGGGCGAGGTTCACGGTCCACCAGCGCCCGGCGGCAGTCTTCGCTATTTCTGAGCGTGATAAGAACAGGACGGGTCGTCCTGCGTAAATGGAACGGAAGAATGTGTTGTCGCGGTGACGTGCATATTGGGTGTCAGAGAACGAATTCAGGAAACAGTCGCTGCTTACCTCCAGTGAAGCTTGGACGTGCGTTGAATGTCGCAGGGCTAATTGTGCCTTCCAGGTGTCGACTGTTCCGTCGGCCAGGAAACGCCTTCTCGACAAAGAGAAGTTCAGTTGGGCTGTGTGCCTGTGTGCAGCGACTCGGCTTAAGAATGAAAGAAGCTGGCTGCACAAGACCATGTGTGAAACTGATTATTGCGCGATAAGAATGCGCCAGTTTATCGAGACACGCTGCACTCGTGACCACCACGTGGGCACTGTCGTATGCGCTGTCGCCGTGACAGACTGGCTTTGTCTAGGTAGCCATATCTCAGGAAGCTGTCGATTGATATGGTGATTTTATCAGTTCTGGGGCAGATTTTGTAGCTTATCAAAAAAAAGGCAACTCCGGCAGCTCCGCACTAGTGGCAACACTGAGGTACCAGCAGACCTGGTGGCGTTGCCCTCCACCATTCCCTCGTACCAAACACCACTTCTCTTTCCCCCTTCTTGTAATATACTGTGCTGCCTATACTAAGCTTCCATCACTCCGGCCCACCTCACCTTCACTTCCTTTTCCTACCCCTTCCTATGCTATTTTACGCAAGGCTACGCTATGCTATGAAGCTCCGACGCTGCGGGGATCGAACCCGCTACTTCGCGGAGGCGCTTCCATTTTTCTGCACGTCAATCTGTGCACTGGTTCTATGAACGGCCCAGATTTCGTTGTGGACGAGCACGTTTCGACTCCAACTGTACTCGGTGACACCGCGGCAGCACGCGCAGCTCCTTTGTATTGTGATATACAAGGTGTATCACCAACTCGCCCAACAGTCGATTCGTCTCCGTCTTTATGTAATAGAGATCCGAGTGCGCAGTGGTGCAGCGATTACGGTGCTCGGCTGCTACCCAAGGAACTCAGGCTCGATCCCGGACTCAGCGGTAGCGTTTTCAATGGCGGCGAAAATGCTACACGACTGTGTACTGTACGTTGTCAGTGCACGTTAAGGGACCGCCGTCGGGCAGGACTTTGGGAGCCTTCCACTGCGGCATTATTCTTCTTTCTATCTCTTTCAGTACCTTTGCGCTTCCCGACCGCGGACGCTCAGCTGTGCTCCCGACATGGGGTGCGGAAGACAGCGTCCTTTCCTTTAGCGAATAACGTGAACGGCAAAGTAATAAATCGACTGATTTATACTGAAAACACCAAGCTCCATTTTGTTATGCGAATAAGAACGAACAGTAACTGAACCGCACCCGCACGTACTTCATGTTTCCAGCCAATCTTTTCAACACTTCATTTCTATTGTTTGATTGCGCACAATTCAGACTATGGACTTAACAGAGGCGTCCTGAAAAGTACTCATTCAGACAGTGCACCAGTCTATCTACTTTCCAGAAATCATGTTCCTTGAAAGTTATTGATGCGATGAGGATGGTTCACAAAAATCCAGCAAGTGTACACTCTAGGAAGTCATTGTCAGTCCAGGCCACTTCAGTGGTGTGGAGAAGAATTTGCCTTCATGAAGAAGCTAGGAAAATTCCAGAATGATCCAATGTGAGCTCAATGATGATGCGTGCATAAATTAAGCACGTGTTTTAGAAAGGTTGTGGGATCCTTAAGCTTCGCCTTACGAGTTCAACGCGATAGTGATTTGTGGATGCCTTGTCATGGCTCTTTAGCTCCCCACGCTCTTGAGTCGCATGACCACGTAATTGTGACGGCAGCACACGTTTTATTGTATGTCTTTACTCATGGAGTTGAGATTGTGAAATACTGCAATGTAATGGATAAAGTACAAAATGGCGATGCACCATCAAAACTCGCGCATGTAGACGGCACCGTAGTTCGCCTGGCGCTTCTACACAGCACAGAATCCATCACATACCAACGTTGCGTGAATGACTGTCCGCACGCTCGCAGGCACAGGCCAAAGCACAGACTAGGGCTCCTCGACACTCACTACCCTGTGAAGAGAGAGTACCGCGTGTATCGAGGAACCTTCGCTGAACCTTCGTGTATCGAGGAACCCCTCCCTGAAGCCAAAGTGGAAGCGCCCTCCCTCGTGTTCTATGCATGCGGGCGGCGAAACACGGCGCCGCTAATGTCCCTGTATATGCTGCCAACTGGGCGCCATGGGCCATTTGTGCCATCTCGCGGGGTAAATGTGCGCATCACCAACGACGCCGACCCCGGAATTTTCGCCAAGCAAGCTCTTTAACGCTCTCGCGTTAGAAGGTTTATAGACTAACTAACAATGCCGTTATTGTGCTATCATGTGCGTCAGTGGAAGGAAGAGGAAAGGAGGAAAGACGGGGATGTTAGCCAGTGCTGAGACCGGCTGGCTACCCTGTGCGTCAGTGCTAACACATTTAGACAAGGACAAGAAAAGTCAAATAGTTATAACGCGAAACAACGCAGTGAGAAAATCTTTGGTTCTGTGTGACAACTAGCGTGGTTCAGTGCACGAGTGATGCAAATATTGCTCATTCGTGAATCTTTCTTTATTCATTCATTTATTTAAGGGACCTTCAGCAAGGCTATTAGGCGCGGGTAGGCACACGCACCCACAAATGCTTGTTCACAATAAAACAAAAGCGCACGAAATCCCATTTATAATTTATTCAAGACCTCACCTTATTCACCTCTTTTGCGCAATCCGGAAATGTATTAGAATAATGAAAAGGTATCACATATGTCGGCTAGGTCGAATGATATTCGTGTAACATATCAAAATATGAAAAGTGAGTTTTCTTTCCTATGTGTGAGAGTAGCTTATTCAGTTCAGTAATTGTACGGGGTATAAATTATGTTGCTTAGAGAGATCAACGTGAAGTTATGCATTTATCATTACTGTCGGTGGTCACGGCGCAGGCGAACAGCAGGGGGAGGTGAACAGAAGACGTCGTGAACCTTGGAATCATACAGTTCATGAAATAGCGTCAGGTGAGCATTGTGGCATCGGTGTTATAGTTGTTCGAACCCTCCACCTTGTCTTTACTAAGAGGCGCCCCTGAAGCGCGGGTAAATCGTATAGGTGAACCCAGCGATTGGGTTTTGAAGTGACTACATAAATCGCCATCTCTATGAAGTTAGCAGACATTTTTCGCCGTTTAAAAACAAAATATCTCTCCATGAGTGACTTATATGAGACACAAAGGCTCAGTTTCGGCCAAAGGAACTAAAGTAGTCCCTAATAGGGGATATTTAAAACATAGACCGACATGTTGCCTGTTTGCGCGTGATAGTCCTTCGCCATGTTCTTCAGGACGCCGTAAACCGAAACCGCTAGCATCTCTGCGTGTATATCGGTTGCTAACTGCTGTTTCTTTGCCGTCCTTCTTCTGCCCCTTTGCAGACTACCTTTTCAAAGCACACCCCTGATGAGTACTGTCAGCAACACTCCATATCCTACGCGTTATTGTAAACCACAGCTGCATAGATTCCTAGACATCTGTTTTTTTAGTAGTCCAATACGCTTCACCCTTTGTAATATATATTCCTTGATGTCTTATCCCTATTGATGACTGTCGTGATGGCAAACACCAGCACTAGCAAAACATATAGACAAATACGATGTTCTAGTGATCACATCAATTCAAAGGGAGATGGACACTTGAAGGAATTGGCAGGTCGTGGAACACTATGAGAAAAAGAGGACGTCGATAAAGGTACACATCCACATGTTAAAACGACCTAAATCGAACGACGCTAGGTAAATGTGAACAACAAACAATATGGACTTGCTGTGGCAGATTGTTCTCGGTAGTTTCCTGCCCCTCGAGTGTTACCGTGATGCATACATAGCATTAGAGTGAGAATTATCTTTCTTTATTAGCAAAACCTGCTGATAGTAATGGTGGTACTTGTATTTCTGCGATACCCGCTCACTGTAACGATGGTTTAGGACGCCATATTTGTTCCTCCGCACCAGAAATCTTCAACACCATGTTGCTCGTTATAACGTCCAACACACGTGCCTTATTTCTCTTTCCTTCACCGCTTTCCTCATATGGCTCTCTTCTCCACATCTCCTTCATAGGCGGTGGGAGAGGCACGAAACCTTATTAATGCAGACACTTTGCTACACCTGCGTTGCCATAAAGAAGGCAAGAACACTTTCCGTAACGTTGCCTCCGTCGCCATTCCATGTTTTTCATAGGTGTCAAAGATCTGCTAATCTCATCAATAAATGTGGTCAGGAATGTATTTTTGATAACTGCTTTTTCTCAGATCCAGAATCGTATACTCAGATTATAGGGAAATGAAACCTCACAATGTGGAGTGGCAGCAATATCAAAGCGCAACACACTTAACGTTCTGAACCAGTGCTATTTCTTGCAAGTGTGCTCAAGCAACGTAGATACAACGATAAATCGCAGCAGTTTAACCAATCGCTAATAATACTCATTGTATTGTCACGTCGATACAGTAGACTTCTAACACCTGGGCAGACAAAATACCGAGAAGAATGTCGCGCCTTAGCGTGTTAGTATCGTTAGTCATTCACGTTTATCTAACGTCACTCTACTGGCGTTACTTCCTGCTGAGTGCTGAGAGCTGGGCTGGCTGATTTTGTTTACGATTGCGATAGATGTTACGATCTAACAGGGACGCCGACTACAGAGAGGTACATACAACAATGTCAGTAACGTGTGTATGGTCGTGAGTGTGATCCGTATTCCTCGGAGGCATAATTCAAGACTTACTGGCTGTTCATTTAACATATACATTTGTTTGCGTTGCATGTGCCATGACCTCGTTAAAACATTTTATCAGAGGCTCCATTTAAACCGCTTCACTGTAATAAAGCTTCGACTATATATACATATATATCGACAGAGAGAGAGAGAGGAATCTCTATATACACTAAAAGCGCAATTAAAGAATTTGCAGATGTGAAACTCTGGCTGTGTATGTGTTGGAGCGTAAACTACCACTTCAAAATATTTTTCATGTCTTCAACATATCATGTATTCCCTTGAGCATGGGAAAGAATTACAGTGAGGTGAAAATGGCATGCGTGTTTCCTGTTGGGGTAATTCGCACGGGCAATTTTATTTGTCTTAGTCTCGTACAGTAATATCACTAACACTTATTCCTTATGTTTTTCCAAATACGTTGACTGTCTAGAGCTCAGTAATTTTCGTGCATATCTAATAATTAACCCAAAAAGGCTTAGTTTAGGCATTCACATAGATATTTACATTTCATTATAAAATTACAACGGCCAAAAGAAAATCAAGAGTGTTTCGTTTATAATAATTACTGCTGCCATGAAGGCGTATAATCAGAAAATACTGTTTTATTTTTTATTATAAGTAAACTAAACATGTCTTTGCATGAAGCCCGTTTCCTAGATTAAAAAGAAATGTCATCATTCTTGCAGGCACTTCGTGTTCTTGCATTTCTGGAAAACAAGATTGTTGATTTATGCAGAGATGATTAGGTTAAACTAAAACCTGCTACTAAACTTGCAAATAATGATTAATGTCCCAAGTTAGTAAATTTTAAAAAATTATGCGCACCTACAGAGATTTTCCATTTATTTATAATGTTAAGAAAAAGTTAACACGATGTATCCGTGAGTATGGCAGTGTCATCTAAACTTCAGTAGATTCGATATTTTTGTTCATACAGACATAAAACGCAGAATCGTTATTTACCGGAACCGCGTGGACTAACATCTAAGACAGCTTCATTCATGGGACAGCTCAACTAGTTCTCCTTGAGGTGCATATCTAAGAATTCGAGCATTCGCTGTGTCTTACATCAGTTCTCTTGAAAACTACCAACGCCTAGATACCAGACTGTTTACCATATTGTTGAGTGACATTTTTTTCTTTGTTTGCCAAGGAAACACTCGGTGAGAATTCTCGCAGACAGCGAGGGACGAGTCTTCCTTTCTGTAAGACGATTATAACTTATTATAAAGCATGGGCGCCGTCACAAATGAGGTCCGCGGCAGTAGCATTTTGATGGACGTGAAATGGTGGAGCGCTTTACGAGGCATGATGTCTGTGCCCACCAGAGAAATTCAACCTCAGAAATTTCCGGAACATTTCACTGTAGCCACATTCTAATCATACCATGCTTATGTTAAGCAAGTGCGCAGCAGATATGATTTAGTCGTCTTCTTTTTGGAAGGAAAAGAGATATAGGTTATTATTATTATTATTATTATTATTATTATTATTATTATTATTATTAAGATATACTGTCAACCCTCTCTCGAGGGTTATTGCAGGGTACGGCATTTCGTACTAATAAAGCAGGCGCATAATCATACAGGTTAGAACAATAAATTCGACATGTAACTATACAGATTTACATAAAGCTCTCTCACAACGAAACGAAAAGACACTTTTGAATTCCTATAACAATGTAGTCCTATTCCGTTTAATGAGAAACTGTCTTTTGACAGCGTAGCTTTATATTAACTTTTCTGGCATCCCACAGAAATATTAGTGGCGTTAAAAAGTGCCACGCATGGTTGTCATCCTCCACAGAGCACACACATTGGAGTAGCTTCAGAACTCTCCCAGGATTGAAACTGCGGTGTGAGATTACACGTTTTTCCGACTTTCATGCTTTTGATTTAGTGGTATTCGCGTCCAAGCACGAACGCAATAGACTTTGTCAGGCTTAACTGGGTTCTACAGCCGTGTACTATGCATTTGCAGTTCAAGTGAAGGGTTCCCATGGGCCCAAAATGTCCCGGCCCAAAACTACCTCATGCTTCATAATAATATTGTGGCCTCGCCCGAAGTTCATCAGCAAATAAAATTATATGAACTCTCGTCTCTCGAAGGAGACCACTTGTAGCCGTCTATAATGTAGCATTCTTTTTTCTGAATTGCAGCAGCTCCCGCCAAGTACGGCAGAATTCGCTGTAGCCTCTGTATTTGGTTCCTTGTTCTGTAATTCCATAAAGAATCTGCACGGCAGGTCAGCTTTATAGTCACGATAAAAATACTTGTAATAAATAAAGCCGACGTGTAACAGCAGCGCTTTTGAAGCGTAACATTTATCTAAGCTTCTTTGTTCCTCGCGCGAAAAAAATTCCGTGAAGAGTGACGTAGAGCTGGAGACAGTAAAGTGTCAAACTAATAACTGCTTATCAATAACTATTGATCTTGTAATGACCCTTCTATGTTTACCTGTATTAATAAACAAATAACAAACACACGAGGGTTCCTCTTCGAAGCAAAAGAGGCTTCGCCTGTGCGCGCGTCTTACTCTTTCGGGAGAAACTACGAATGGTTAATGTGAATCAGACATGTTCTCAACTTCTTTCTTTAACATGCGTACTCCGGATAGCCACTTCCTGCGTAGACACCCGTAGAGAACTTATGCACTGTCAAAATACACGGCATCGAGCCCTTCTAGGGTTTCTAGTGTGTATACCTTGTGCTGATTTTCTCTTTCCTGAATCATTTGAATTGCTAAGCAAGGAGGAGGAGTTTTGTCACCAACCTCGCTAATTCAGCGTTTAAATAAATCAAAAACATCCAACTGTTACTGTAGTGCCTCTTCCGCTGCGTCTACTTCGGCATGCATAGCAAACCCCACTTCATTATGCGCGTATGCATATTGAAGCGACATATGCTTAGTTGGTTAGCTTGCTGGCCTCGAGACCATGTGGACTTTCGCTCGAATCTGAAGGCGAAAAAGCAACCTTCATTTTCGCGGCGCAGGAATTTTTCATTCGCCATCAAAAAAAAAAAAAGCTTTACAATTAAGCAAATACAAGCCTCGCTTCTAAAGTATCAGCGACAAACGGGACGGTATGAAACGCAAATGGTATGAAACGCAATGACGTGGTGATCGCAGCATCCCTCCAGAAAAATCATGCTTTTCTAGAACACGCTGCAACAAATTTTTTCGCTCAGAGAAAACGTAAATTTCTATAAATTATCGAACATTTTGAGCACGTATGTTGCACTGTCGTATTTTTTACACGAATCCTCACTTGCCTGAAAACGGCACACATAATTGAGCTGGGCCTTGCATAGCTTGACGAAGACTGTGATGTCTACCAATATCGGCACGTGCCCTGAACCTTACATTATATAAGTGTCCATGTAGGTTAGCGTTCTAGGTCTGAAGTGTTGTTCGGGCAGACCGGAATTATTTATCTAGTATCCACTTCATCAACGACGTGCCTAAAGCGGTGTTGAAAGAAGTCCCCTCTGCGTCTACACGCTTTCCCCCTTTCAGCGTGCGCTAACATGTATATCTATCTGCTTGTACTCCGTCCAAGAATTCGCGTCATTGAAAATTCAAGTGCGAACAAGTCACGACGACAGTTCTTTATCAAGAACTGTAGGATAATTTTGTTTAGAATAAAATTCTTTCTGCTCAGGAGTATACATTTCAGTCATTGTGCGAGCTTTGAAATGATCATATGTATAACCATAACCAGAAGGCAACGCGCACCAGGTGATCAGCAGGTTTAACATTTCTGATGCAAAGTAAATGGCCAGTAATAATCCCCTGACCAGTTTCTCTGCTATTTCAAGCTCAATATTTTGCAGTGAAAACCAAGACGGTCACCTTCCTCAGATATCCCCGCATTGCTGGCCCCTACACAGGATCATTACAAAAAAGCAATGCCCGTTGCTTTCTCTGCGCTAGGCCAGTCCTCCTTGATCGCCAAGAGACCTTCCTGGGGTGGGGGTGACTTCCCGCAGCACCGAGCTGATCAGTTCGTCTAAACGAACACTGCAAAATTGGGCCTTCCCCTTGCTGTCATGCAGTTTTGGCTTTGTAGTTGTCTCCTGAGCTCGCTGGGTGACGTAGTGTTATGTGGCCGGAGTAGACACAGCGACGGGGCTGAGCTACGCCATCCCTCACTGTGGCCTAATAGTTTAGGTAGGCTGAGTGAGATTCCCAGCTGGCCTATGTGACCATGAAAGAGTTATTCTACCTAACCAGGCGTAAAAGGATCTTCCTATGGATAAACAATTTGCACCTTTAATTGCAATATTAAAGCATTTATTCGCAATAATATTAGCGTTTGGATTCATGTCTTTTAATGGTCATTTGTGCCCTCAAGAAGAATTCCGGGCACCGGTGTTGTTCATATGGCGCTTTTAGTAGTGTTTGGAGGAACGAGGTATGTTTCTTTCAGCCTTTTGTACGACACAAGACCCGCTTTGTGGTTCTCCGCTTTCCTACAAATATGGCCCTAACTGTGGATGGCAGAAAAAGTAATAATCACCTGTGAGGGATTGCTTTTGTTGCATGGTGTGCCATCTTTATCACTCATCGGTATAGAGACCTTATTTTTTGGGTCTTCTGCGATGGAATAAACACAAGCGAATTCGCAGGGTTCTCTTGTCTGTAAGATAGAGGCAAAACAAATATAAACGAATGTCATGGTAAAATGTATATTGCCAACGAAGGAGTATTTTGACGCATTTGTTCCTTCAAATATTCAGCGCTACTTTCTAGACGCAGACCGTACAGTTAACACACAGGACGGGCGCTACTCCAACTATGTTTATTGAAACCACACAAGTGACCCTTTATAGCAAATGTAGACAATGAGCGCATGCGCGAGGCAATGAAAAAACAGATTAATACATCTATCAGCCCTTATTTAGTAATCCAATCTCGCAGTCACGCAAGCAGATAGATGTGGTGCTGATGCGTGTGTCGCCCTTCTTCTTGATCAAGTGCGCTTCTGATATCTCGCGGGCCAATTGGTCTTTACTGCGACTTAAAATTTTTATTCCATCAAGTCGTGGCTCACAATCCGGGCAGGTGCTGCAATGGGCGGGCAGGTTTAGGCATCTCGCTGACTCATCCTTTAATGAGCGCTCATGTTCCTTGGCGCGCTGGTTAACACAGCGGCCCGTCTGACCCACGTACACTTTTCCACACGATAACGGTATTTCGTAAACCGCGCCGGTGGAACATCGTCCAACCGTCTCCGTGTGCTTCTTTCCACAGCCGTGAGGAGCCTTGCCGCCACCGCAGACCCTAGGGCACAGTTTGGCCAATTTTTGTGGGGCAGAGAAGACAATCGGCACACAGTACTTGTTGCCAATCCTTTTCAGGTTATGAGACACCCTATGCATGTAGGGTATCACCACAGGTTTGGCGTCACGACGTTCTTGTCTCCGAGCCTTCTTCCTTCCCTTGCGTTTCTGCATAAGCGACTCCATCACGAACGTGACGTTCTTGTCTCGTGACGCCGAACCACAGGCTTGGCGTCACGAGGAAATTTATTATAAACCCAAGAACTGAAGGCTAAGTTAAGCTGGGTATGACATGTTCACGCAATAGTCAATAAAGAAACACAGGGGAGACAGCTCTCCAAAACAAATAATTTCTCCGCGACATGAGAAGCCCTGTTGCATAAAGGCCGCTTGTTTATAAAAGAAGGCATTGCGCAGATGCCCTTCTATGCACAAACAGATCAGGCTCGACAACGGCAGGTTAAGCAAAAAGCTTGGGCGGCAAAGCTTCTATTTTGCTCGACTAGCCCACCTTGCCTCTCGAGCAGCGTTGGTTTTCTTCAGTGAATTTTGATGCAGGTCTGATACTAAGCAACCGTGGTGATGTCTAGACGTTTGCATGGGAGTGGGGTATCATGAATGCAATTGTCCTAAGTCCAATTATCTAAGCACTGCGAACATAGTTGGTCGCCGGTTTCTGTTTCTTGTGATAATCATAGTGCCTATGCTCCGAAACGGAATACCGAATACTATACCACCTTGGTCCTCCCTGATTGGTGAGCTCTGCTTCTCAAGGCAGAATTGACCAAGTCCGGACCAACCTCAATTCTCTGATTGGTCAATCATGCCTTGAGAATCACAACTGATCTTTATGTTGACCTTTCCATTTTGAATATGCTTTGTTAAACATGTCTCATTACCCTGAGCTGACCAACTCACCATTGCTCTGGCGCTCTATGGCCATAGGAGCCTTTGTGACATTAAACATCATAAATCATCGTCATCATCATGTTAACCATGTCGTTTGTAAGGCTTCCCGCTTTGTAACACAGATGTTTAACAGGATGTACATTTTTTGTGTTTAGCATTCTGCTGGTGCTCATTTTATCTTTGCCGTTTTGTTTCCACATTGATCCTGGGAGTGTGGGGCTTGTCAAGCTGTATGAATACAGCATTTTTTGCCGGGGCCAACCACTAGGAGGACTGAAACGGAATAGTATACCGTATTTCGTTTTGCGATATACGCCTCGGTGAACTCGAGGATAGATCCAGGCGCGATAACCTCATGTTTTATGGTTCCACTGACGCCAAGGAAACCTGGAGCGAAACTGAAACTAAGCTATCTGCAGCGATAAAAGAAGTCTTTGAACCCTTCTCCCCCGGGTCGATCGACCGCGCCCATTAGTCTTGGCCCGTTCGCACCTGAAAAATGCCGTCGCATTATAGGCCAAATATTCTAGCTTCAAGACCAGAGAAAAAATTCTGCCTTTTCGTTGCCAGCTAAAACGAATGAACATTTCAGTAAGCGAAGATTTTTCCCCTCGCACTCGTACCTCACGCAAAAGACTAATTGAATTTGCCAACAACTATCCTGGACGCCCTCAGATTAAATTGCGGCATGCGTTCTAGCCGCCCAATAAAAAGGACTGCCAGAGAGCTGTATTATCATCGAATGTACTTCCGTGCATTTCAACGGCGCGCTCAGTTTCACCAAACGGGCGACCCCTTGATGACAGTCGAGCGCTCAGACATGTCAAAGGATTAGTTAGACCACAAGCCTCCGCTGTTCTGCAAAGGATCCACCCACTTTCTTTTCTTTTCTCGGATGCAGCGTATCATCCGAAAGGGCCGCTGTGCAGCTATGTGCGGCAATGACTGCGGCCGTCGCGGGAACAAAGCCGGCGCGCTTACTACGTATTGCGTGAATACGAAGACATTTCTACTGAAAGGCTCTGCGCTAGGTCGCCGTCTCCTACTCTGCCCGTTGATCTACCGCCGGTCGTAACACCCAAGGGAAATTTTTGAGTTGTTTATCGCGTTTAAAATCAGTGTTAATTTGCGTCTATCCGGCTCGCAGTCATAATTTTTGCCCTGCCACAGAGCGCACCGAGGCTGTTGTTTGTCAGAGAGGGTACGGACATTCCAAAGGGGCGTAGGGACGCCAAATGAGATATGGACTCAAATGATTTTTGTTCTTCCTAATATTCGGGTAATATCTTTTAATTATATAAGTTGAATGGTAAGTTGAACATATCTTACTTCAATCCTCGGGGTGTCCTGGCCTTTACTATGCGCATCTCGGCACATTGCAAATCGTTTCCCGTAAAGCTCGTCCTCTTCTTTAGAAGGATTGACATAACCCTCTCCGAACAAGCAATTCGCATTTCGGCTCCTGCACAACCAAATATACGCACAGTACTTTCGAAAAACAGTCATCCCGAGAAGAAACAATTGACAGAATTACACCATTTGTTAATTGGAACGGCAGCCACAATTTGCGCCTCACATGCACCTCGTTAACATACACGGGCGTGGCAGTAAACCCGCTACGAGGGCCAGTGCACTTAAATCACTGTGAATAAATGTAACCTATATATCACTGTCTCTTCCAGATATTCAGGGTAGTGGCATGCATGCGTCCCAGATGTAACGACGCTTCGCGCAGGGGAAGGAAGCAAATGCGAATTATATATATCGAGGCAACAACATATACAGGACAGTTGTAACAGCAAACAGCAATATGAAGGTTTTAGCTATGGTTGGCGACTTGATTGCACCAGTGGCGCTTATTTCTCCTTGGGACCGCGCCAGCGATGCTCAGCGAGTTTCGGCCCACACCTTTTCTCATGTTGGCAGTGGCCGAAGCCTGACCGAAACTGTGTGGCGAATAGACACATGGGATGGGTATGTAAAATAAGCCTTTTATAGAGTGGAAGATGCGAACTCGCTCTTTCTGCACATCGGCGAATAGAGGCTCCACCAGCCTGTACAAGCGAATCACCTAAACTATTGGCATTACGTATCAGCGGCCACAACAACCACTTATCATAAGAGAAATTCGGCCTTTTCATCGACCGCGCGCGGGTATTCTTATAGATACTACGTGGCATCAAAAATAGAAGGAAGTGCTTTTGATATCATTCGTTGGCACTGTGCAAAACGGCAGCAATGCATAGACCACGCGCTCGCGAATTGTGCGTAAAACACGGCATTCTGCATTGACAACACAAGCAATCTCTTGTGCGATGAAAAGACGACCAGGTGTGGTATCACCGAAAATATTCCTAAGTGGGAAAGACGCATGGTGGCCGCCACAAAAAATAAGAAGGGCCTGATATACACTGTTATCTCGCATGAAGTCATTTCAACCGTGGGACCATCGTGTATGCTACGTATTTATATTTCCAGCGTTTAATAGTATTGATTTAGGAACGGGCAACTTCGCAAGTACACAGACATGCCCCCAGCATCGTAACGTGAATGACAGATATCTCTTTTTTAGTTTTGCTAGAGAGCGGATACCAATACTCGCACTAAAAGATTGGCAAAATACTCTAATAACAGAGGACTTACTTGAGGAAACCATTAATGGCACGCAAGGAACACATGGAGTACTCTGCCTTTCTTTCACCCCAATCTCTAGGTGCCATTAGGTATTGATCTTCTGCTTGGCAATCTTTAGATTGCTCTTTTCCATCGTGAGGCGATCCCAGCCTAAATGTTCAAATGCAGTAGTTGAAGAAAAGGGCCTCTCATACAATTATTCAAATTATGAAACGCAGGGGCATTGCTGGACAGTAATATGTACAGCGTATTTAAATTGTGGCAAACTTTGCTAAATAGATGTCTAGAGCTAGTTACAATAATAAAATTGTCATATATGGCGTGAGGAGAAAGCAATAGAGTAGCATAAACGAGTTTGCTATGAAAGGGCATTCTACACTTTATCTCAGAAATCCCTTTCAGTACTGTGGGAGCTAGAGGGCTGCTCACTCATTAAGAACGGTCCAAATCTCTCGGGATATGCTTGCGCGCCCTGCGTCTTCTGCTCGGCGTGTCCGTGGTGCATGAATGGGGGACACACACGCTTCCCCTTAAGCGTAGAAAGGGATAGCATTCTCTTGTCCCATTAGAGTCGCTTTCTCGTTCGCCTGTCATGGTCTTGAGCCACTTCGTAGATGTCATGACACGACATTCCTTTATTAATTAGTACACACTCTGCCTCCATCTTACGTTGCCTCCCTCGCGGTATGGCGCAACTTCACCTAGATTCCCCACGATTAGTCCATGATGAGGAAGGCTCCCCAGTGCGCCAGGTACCAGAACACGGTACCGAATCGATCACGCATGTTTGAAGTGCGAGCGTGACTTGCGCCGCAGTTTGCCCCAGCGGTGATATTGCAGCGCCTTCTGTAGGCATCCTCGAGTAGCGCAAGGTGTACACGTGCCTGGAATTGTGACGCGCACAAATTGAATTTTGTTCACCATATCCCTACACTATGGCGGAGTGCTTGCTTGCAGTGTTCCGCATGACTACTGCAGTAAAAGTACATAGAGAAGTAGCCCCGGCGGACGCCTACCCCTGCGCCGGCACCGGATTTCTCGCGGTAGAAGATCCTTAGGCATACATCTTTATGAGGGCGACTAAAGACGAGCCACACAGGATCGCTGAATAAAAATGTGGATGGCGGCATCCTCCCAAGCTAATGTGTTCTTACCGAGTCCTCCTCTTGCATTGCGTGGTGGGTGAGTTCTCAAATGGCGCTTGTATTTGCTATAGATTGGTTTCCCGACCCCTCGGCAGGAAAGTACTCGTGATCATCCTCCGTTGTTTCTATGAGCCGCTCCTGAATTATTGGCGATGTAGACTTTACAGTCGTGACTAAGCGAAGAGGTGACCACAGTAGTTGGAAGCAAGCATACGTCATTGATAATCGTCAGCGTTAGCTGACGCCTAACTGTGCTGGATTTCGCTATATGTTTGTTGCTGATGGGACAGTCGCAGAGCACTTAACTCAGTCGATCGCTTCTGCGCGGACTTCGTGCTCTGCTTCTCTACCTTGGATGCCGAAAGCTCCTTCGTGGCGCGCGCTCAGGCAGCGGCTAGCTCCGTTAGAGTCCAGAAATAGGGTCTGGCCAATAAAGCACGCGATAGTATCATGGAGCAACTCTATTGTTAATTTGCTGAAATCAAAATGTTTCCAACCACGAACCCCATGTGGCTTTGTAACGAGATACGCGCCGGGTTGTGGCGTCAGAACCATTTCGTGAAAAAGGACAGATAGAAGTAAGGAACAGTGATTGTCGCTTTTCACGAAATGCTTTTGGCTACACAATCCAGTACGCATGTGAAGCACATTCGCGAACTTGCCCAGGAAATGCTTTTGTAACTAGGCTTAGAGGCGTTTATGGATAAGACAATTAAGGGTATACGACACGCATGCGAAGATGATGTTGGGTTCAAGGGTGAAGCAGCCAACCGAGGGCTCCCCACTGTCACCCCTCTACGGGCACCGCGTTCTTTCCCCCCTTCGGCGGCCAGGACTGCACAAAGACGCCGTGACGGCCGATTTCTCCTGCGGAGAGCTGCGGCCAGGGCACAAAGGAACATGGTCGGGGAAAGCAAGCGGCGCGCACCATCGCGGGGTAAACCCCGACGCGTGTTCCGCTGAACTGGCGGGCACGCGAGGATGACCCGTCGGCTCGGCCCTGGGACCCCGGCGCCGAGCACGCTCCCACGACTGGCCGGCGCCAGACTTCGAGAGAGAGGAGAGAGAGAGAGAAAGGTGCACCGGCGATCGACGTGAGTGAGGCGGGTGCAGATCAAGGTATTGGATGAAGGGACGTGAGGACGTACGTCCGAACGGCAGCCAAACAGAAGTTGAGAGGGAAGGACGTTTTCTGATTCCGATTGGACTGCAGAGTGCCTTGTTTGAGAAGTGTGCAAGACCCGGTGAATTGTGTTGCAAGAAGGTTGATGATTAAACGTTGTTTTTAACAAAAAGATGTCGGAGCAGTCGTTCTCTCAAGGTGCCAGCAGGTGAAGGAGCCCGCCTTCGGTCCCCTGGTCGGCAGCTTATCAACCGTTTGGATGCTAGCGGGATGAGCGGGCAAAGAACAACGGGAGTAGAAGTTAACTGACGAATAGACGTAATATACGTCGATCTGACCTAACACGTGCCAAACAAGCGTAGATGTCTTAACCTTGCTGATTGTAATACTATGGAACTGCGTTTTCTTGCGAAGTCATGTGGCCTCCTTACACACCGCTGCCAATTGGTAATGCGGAAGAGTATTGATGAGATGCGGTGTACGGGTAAAATGACTGCCTACTTGATGATATGCATGCCTACTTGACACGTTGGTTAATTTGGTGCCTAACCAGGTCCAGTAATGGCCCCTCGTAGTGACATTACGGTGTTGTCACAACTGCATTTATGCTTGATTACGAATTGCTACTGTAGCAATAGAGGTGTCGTTGGGAGGCATGTAGCATTATTTCAAAGCTTTATGAGCGATCCCTCTTAATTAAAAATGCATGTCAATGCAGCCAAGACATGAGCGGATGGAAACAAGAAAATAGTAGACCTAGTATAACATAAAACGCATTTTCTTTGGTGGTTTACCTGCCCCCTTCTACGAGATCTCGTCATCTTCCATGCCCTGCTTGACACGATGCACTGCATCTGCCTGATTCTTCGAAGCTAGCGCTTTTCTGTAACGTTTTACTATCTGCAACTTCGTTCAAAGAACAAAATGGAAGGTAAATGATTTGTTTAATTTCGCTATTAATAGCTTTTAATAGGACAGCTATGATTTCCCTAACAACACGGTGCCGGTGGAAAGAGCATTCTTGCGACCAACCCGTTCTTATCGTGTGCTTGCCGTTAGCATTTCCTCTTTCTTAGCGCAGACGTGAAAGTACGGACGAATCACCCGTTTTCGTCGCGCCAATTGCTGATAAGCGGTGGTCATGATTTGCTATGTTTGCTCTAACAGGCGTGAGGAAATTTCAGCAATGTGTTGTGCACACAAACTCCCGCGTTATTGCCACGCTGTGGTAAACATCTCCACCGGTGACACTCCAAAGTGAGTTCCGGTGATGCTTGATCCCTTGAGTTACCTTGGCGCCACTGCTTGCATTTGCGATATTGTCTGTAGTTAGAGTAACCCCACTGAGGCGCTTCATACATAGGTGTTCGTGCGTATTTCCAGAACACTGCAGTCACTGCAGTGAATTATGACACAATTCTCACACGCAATTTAAACTTACCAAAGAGACGATTATCTTCCCCACGGTCAAATGACAACGGCATTGTTGTCCACTTAAATGTTCGCAATTAAAGCGTACCCTGCAATCGTTTGGCACCATATAGTGATTAAGCTATAGGTTTCCGTTGCTCAATGCAAATTTCTGCTTGGTATTCCGCTTATGCCCCCTTCAATCTACACCAGATAAGTCGCAGTGCAGACTAGACGAGAACAGCAAAGCGCGAGCCCTTATGAAGCTATAAAATCATTTGAATTCTGACCCTTTACTGTAGCACTAGTTCTCAATGTCGCGGCACAACTGGTTAAACCGGTGACACCGGTGAAGACGTCGGTTAAGCCGGTTCATAAGACCGCTGTTGGCCTTAAACTTCTAATTAAGTGCCGTTAAATATCTTATTTATGGTGCCGCCAACGATGGTTCAAAAGCGTCAGAGTGAGTCATCCAACACCACGTCTTAGTATACCGTTGTCGGACGAGGTGGCGCTGTGCTTGGTTTCTGTCAATGCTCATGGTCCTGCCTAAGCAAATGATTTTCATCTTTCGAAGATCCCAACCTATATATCTAAGCCTGCAACATTTACAGTTCCATTCGCCTCCCGTATTCTGTTTAAATTATACAAAAAGGAAATCGATGTAGACACATAAAAAATGTTAAATGAAAAAGAAATGAAGATGATCAAAAAATGAAATAATTATTCAGTCTACGCTCGTCATGTCGTGCCGCCTGTTTCCAGCTCCGCTGTTTATTCAGATTTGACAGCCTTGGAACTATATTTTTTTACTTGAACACTGAACGAAACTGGCGATATAGCTAAAAATTATGCAGCCAAGTTCCATTCCGGAATATCCACTGAAATGTACATATTCGATCAATATTCGTTCACAATCCTCCTGAAGTCACATCTGTCTTGCTGTAATCCTGGGAGTCGCTATTTTTGTCATATCCGTCCTCTAATTGTGATGACATGTATTGCAAATGTGTTCTTTCATTTGTCATTGTAATGTCTTAGAGGCGCTTACCGCATGCAGTGTTAAACAGTAACGCTGATATTGCTCTGTTTGGAATGTCGGTATCAGTATCGGCCCAGCTGTTATTCTCCTGGGGGTGTGCGGCTGCTGCAGCTTTAGTTTCACAATTTCATTCTTTAACAAACCGAAATAACATTGTAGCAAGTGAATAATAGTCTTCTTTAGTCTTTAAGTGTGCATGATACAATCTTTTCCGCAAGGTGTGTATGTGAGCTCCTGAAATATTTTGATGGAACATTGGTCCTTAGCTGGCTCCTTCATAGGTTATTTGCTGGGATTTTACGTTCAGATGTTACATACGATCGTGAAGCAGGTCGTGGTCGAGGACTCTAGAAATCTCGTCCGCCTGGGGCTTTTGAACATAAAGAAATGTCTCGCGGGCACGAATCTCCTGCATACAAGCCTCCAGCGAACTCCCAACGCCTTGACCTGGGTCGAACCTGTGTCATTGGTAGTGCCTAGCACTTTAAATATTTTTCGACCAAATGCTGAAGCCGTGCGAATTGGTCATGCCGAATTGCAGCTTCCGCTTCGTCCAAAAAACGGCTCACCACCAATGCCCCTATATCCACCAGAAGATATACATCTGAATGGTCGCTCTGACATAGTTGTGCACATCTGGCCGGATATCCCGAGGAAAGGCAGGCTATGCGGCTGAACGCTGCAGGAGAACAGCCGAGATGAAAAAAGTATTCATGAATATGTGTTGATAATACATATCTCGACTATTAAAGCGAGAAAGCCTTAGTGCCGTATTTATGCTCCATCATCGTTACCATCGTCTTGAAGACCTGAATATCAGATATACAGGTGCGCTCGAGTGCTAACCGGTGCTTTTTTGAAAACAAAAATCAGTCAGTGAACGCTCCAGCACATGTTCTGCAGATTAGAAGGTGTCACCAGTTAGTTACCGTTGGTGACCCCCAGTGAGAAGAAGGTTTCCACTTCGATTCCGAAAATGTTCGTTGGTGCTATTATTATTCTGCATTATTAACTTAGGTAAGTGTATCTTTTGCTAACAATCGACGCTTCACTAGAACACAGCACTTTCATGACATAGTTACATTGCAGTCTGTGAAGCATTGTGTAGATTTTAGCGAACGACGATAAGGACCACATCGAAATATCCATTAGAAAAGTCGTCGTGTAGGTAACTGTATACACAAAGAGAGATGTATAAGAGAGAGATATATAAAGAGACTAACCGAAAAATATTGGCAATTCACAAGTACAAATAACTTTCGAAGTACTTACGCATGTCCCAATTCATGGGCAGCAATCAAAGCACTCCTGGATGCGCTGCCCGCGTCGGTTACAATAATTGATTTTAGGTTACCGCAGGCTGAACCCCGCCGAGTAATTCCTATTTTGATGACAGAGAGCACTTACTGTACAAAAGTAAAACTTTAGTTGCCATTTCTATAGTTACACCATGCAGTTAGTTACGTGTCGTATGCATCCATCTAGAGAAGTCCTGTTAGGGAATTTCTTGGGCTATTATAGTATGGCGTGTTCAGTAAATTGAAAAATTGACTCCGTATGGTGTTGGACGCGCTCCAAGCCACTGGACTCGGCCTAAAGTAAAAAATGTTTCTGGTTTCGATGAAGTCCTCTGTCGTGGCCACGTCGTCAGTAATTAATGGCGTCCGTCCAGATACTAAAAAGTTACGCGCCTTAGTAGCTTATAAAGACCCTTGCGCGCCAAAGGGATTCAAAAGGTTGTTGTGGTTTGCATTTTTTTTCGGCCGATTTATCAAGGACTTTGCTCAACATATCTTAATTATATCTTATTCCAACAGTCAGCATTCGCATGTGCAGCGACGTTGACACTCTCCGAGCTCGAATGTCGAGCGGTCGTACGAGCAGTATAGAAATTCCGCCCTTACCTGTGCGGCCGTCACTTCACCGTGGTGACAGATGATAGGGCGCGGCTTTGGCTGCAGTCTTTAAACAACTTGCAGCCAAAAAATTATTCCGGTCAGCTCTACAACTAAAGGAATAAAATTTCGCGGTCACACATAGGAAGTGGAGCGACGCACAACGACGCTGACTTTCTTTCTCACCACCCTGTGTCGGTGGACATCGTTGAATACTTAAATACTGCACAGAGCAGTGATAGAGCGCTCCGGTCAATAATCGATATCCTCTCCAGCGCAGAGTCAAATCATCCCAGCTCACGTACGCACGTCTTCGACGGTGCTATAAAGTAGAAGACGGCGTTCTTTTACATATTAGGCACTCACGAAGGCGCTCACTCATGTTTGTCAGTTGCACGCTTAGAAACACGCTTCACGACGCCTCTGCTGCCGGCCGCCTGGGTTATACGGTAAAATTTGAGAACTATTCTGGTGGCGCTGCATGCAAACGGACGTTAAGTATCATATAACCGCCTGTACAACCTGCGGTACCGAACATACCGCAACGTCCTTGAACCGCCCGCAGCTTAACGGCCTAGTGGAATGGACGAACCGCAATCTTTGAAAATCCTAGCCTGTTACTTGAGTGCTTCGCACACCAACTGGAACCGCTTCCTTTCAGTTGCAATCTATGTCATGAACACGGCCAAGCAGGAAACGACACAAGCTACTCCGTTCTCCCTTGTGTATGGGAGAATGGCTTTGATTTCTCCGAACTCTGAGTTCGGCGTCTTGAACAGTTGCATTGTTGACCCTCCCGAGGCAACCCAGCAGCGCGGTCTCTCGACACTCGAAAACACTTGCTCGCATCCAATGAACGAACTTGGGCCATGAACGAGAAGCTCTCGTCAGTAACAAGCACTATACGATCCTACGGTATTCCAAGAGAGGTAAAGATGTCTCCGAGCATAGGTAGTTTTAAAAAAAATTTACCCTCGTATTTACTTAACGTTTAAATAATCTTCTAATTTATGCTGTTCAATCGGAATTGTTTTGCCCATTAGAATTGTTCTATATTATACCAAATCATTTATATTCATGTGTCTGAAATTGCTGCCGCTTTGTGGCATACCATTTTTGTCTTTTTTTTGTCCATTATAAATCATCACATGTGATATCTTGTATAGCAGTATTCTATTCATAACTATTTTATTGTTACCGCATGGTAGCATTTGGACTTGATTGTTGCATTGTAGTTTGTATTAACCTGATTTGTATCGTTCGCTTTTGATCTCACATGTATTTTAGTGTATTTGTATATCATGTTTTAGTTCATTTGCTGTCAAGTGTTATGGATTCATTGAAACTTATTCTTTTTGCCAAGTTGCTCTGCTTGATTTATGTTCTTTTGTTTAACCAGCACAGGAGGTCCCCTTGCAGCCTAGAGCCTTGGGACCTCCTTCTGTATATTATTTCTGTTATGTATTATCTCTTTGAATCAATAAAATCATCATCTTCTTCTTCTTCTTCTGGCCACCTCGTCTTAGTTCGTGGTGTGATGCGCCTCCCGGGACATGCTGCGATGGATCTGCCGCGCTTTCGGGACCCATTTTCACGTCGTCTGACATTTGGGACCCGTGACATACCAATTAGAAGAGCTAGATCCTGAAGGACATTGTTTCTGCCGAGTGTTCCCTGAGCACGTGAAGCATATGAAACGTTTTGTCTGCTGACACAAGGACAAGCATAGTTTCCCTCTTTTCCCTTAGTCTCTCCGTCCTCTTCGCCTTCTTCCCTTCCTCCCCACACATGCACACGCCGCCCAGCACGCTCACCAGTATCTGCTTCATATTAGTCGCACACTCTTCAGGGTGTCCGGCTGGCTTATCATCGTCGAACACCCTTCTCATGATCCCAGTTCGCTTCAGAGGCTTCTTCCTTGTTTTGAACTCACTTTGTCGCGGCGGCCAAACCGCCGCACTGGAGGCCTTCAGGGAACGCGACGCACCACGAAGACTCGGCCGCACCACCTGGCCCCTCCGCCCTCCCCTCGGTCGAAAAATAGTACTGGTCAAAAGGAAAGAACGGCAGTGGACAGTTGGGCACTGACTTACAGTTGAGACATAGAGAGGCAGAGGCATACGAAGAGCAGAGAACAGTTAGGCTGTGTATTTTAAGCGTGTTAATAGTGCCCAAATATATATATATATATATATATATATATATATAGCCGGCCCACCGGCCGAAACGTTAATAAAACAAGAATTTTGAACGTGTGTCTATCTTTTCAACCCTATATATATATATATATATATATATATATATATATATATATATATATATATATATATATATATATATATATATATATATATATATATATATAGTGGGCACAGGGCCGTGGCTTCTGAGCCTCTGGCCAGCTGAGGTTCCCGGAGATGGGCACGAGAGCCATTGGAACAACGCACTTTACTCGTCCCAAAGCAGTCCCAAGCCCAACGCCGACTGCTGGGATGCGCTCCACGCGCTCCGCCCCAAGCCGGCGGTGCGTGCCACGAGTATAGTGCCTAGAAAAAAAATCTAGTGTCCTGAGGGCGCGCATTCCGTACGAGAGACTGTGGCCCCGCAAGTGATGACTGCACGCAAATGCCGCAAGCGGCGCTGCGTGTCGAGTGGGTGCATGAACGCGCGAAGCTCCTCCGCATGGAACGACGACGACGCCGTGTTGTGCTCTACAGTCGGCGATGGCGAGACGCGGGTTGACTCTCATTGCGTCCCGCATGGAGGTGCATCGGAAGGACTCCAGCGTTCCAATTCACAGCAAAAAACACGCAACGTGAAAGTAATCGAGTTCTTATATGGCAAAGCGTCTTGTAAAGAACTCTCGGAAAATACGAAAAAGTTTTGTCTTTTTATGGTTCAGATGTTTTGTTGAGGGCCTGAACGAGAGAAGGCCAAAAGTACCGGAAGAAACTCCTTAAGTTACGCCGCTGCCACTAACGCGAAGTGCGTATTCTCTAGGGCCTGGTTTGTTCTGTTGTTGTGTTGTGTCTGTAAATGAAGTATTTTACGTTTGCAGTGAGTGCTACTCACTGGGATAGTTGTTTTTTATCATTTTTATTGCTTCCAGATATCCTTAAATCTAATTCAAACACCTACCAGTGGCCAAACTCATTGGGCAGAGATGTTATAAAATGTTGTAAAATACAGCTTTGACAGAAGCAGCTTGTTTAGTCAGGATGCAAATTGAGAAATAGGTTGTCTTGTTTTAGGCATACTAGCGTTTTTATGATGCGCTGAACAGTGCTTTATTTCTTAATATTACACTGAGCTTTCTGGTAAGTGGGTCAGTGGAATTGTGAGGAAGCTGTTCGAAAAAGTACGGAAAAAGTAAGCGTTCGCGTCGCGCGGCTCGGTTTACTAAAAGCTTTGCAGCGCTTGCAGAGCGCGCGGATGGAACGCAGATGCACCCACCCGCACAGCAGCGCACCAAGCGGGCACCGCCGCCAGTCATCAGTGGCGGGGCCATCTCCTAGCCCGCGCTCCGCACACTAGTCATTATATTTCTAGGCACTGTACCACGAGCTATCATAGGTGATGACGATGATAGACTGTGGAGGCAAGCAGTTGAATTCCCCATACTGCCCCCTCCCCGGCGGCCAGCGATTGTTTAAGTGGAGATCACGGGAACGGGCGTCCGCTTGGCCTGGCTAGTTCGGGCGCTGGTGTGCCGGCCACGTCGGCCAGCTGTGTACCAGACGGAAGCAGGTCCACGTGGCCGTCGCTGACGTACAGCACAAAGGCCAGCCGTGTCTTGTCCTACTCCTTGGTTTTTCAAGTTAGGACAGGTCCGCCGTCGGAATCAAAAGGTCCAGTCGCAGTAGCCAGAGCGGGCCTGAAGAGGCGGCTTGTGGTGCAGCGCGTGGCAGCTACTCCGGCATGACGAGAAGTCGAGGTCGCTGAGGTTCGTGCTCGCGAAGGGCGACACGTTGCTGCCCTAGACACCCATGGGTGGACAGTAGCGGAGTCGTATGGTCCAACCAGCGCAGGCGGGGCAAGCGCCTCCTGCCCCGTTTCCGCCCCCTTGTTTTGTAACGGCTCGTCAGGCCCATGTACAGAGAGGTCAGGGCGAGGCACGGTTATGGTCGTGGTCACATTGCTGGAGCACTAGCGGCGGTGGCGTTCAAAGCTTGACATCTGGAAGATGCGCCACGCATAGCATGAAATCGCTTGCAGGTCAATGCTTTTGGAAAACTTCACATGGTGAACTTCACATTTGCAACTTCAATGTTGAACAGGCCAGAAAATGGAATCACGAGAATATCGTGAGGCTTAAGAGGGGCGCAAGAAGTAGCGTTTGAGTTCAGAGACATGGATTCGTCCAACTAACCTTCCGGTCGTGCACTCTCGTCAGCGGTAAGTTAAGCTGCCAAGCTTATGTGTAATGATTAAAGGACCGTCCCATCTTGGTGCTAAGCACGCTGAGAAAGCCTTAGCCGAGTCGGTCAAGGGATGGGCGCGGCGTGAAACTACGTCACCAGGCTCATATTCAATGTCACGACGACGTGCGTTTTACTAACATGTTTGTTCAAGCCTCGCCTTATCTAATTGCTCACGGGCAGCGGTGACAGCTTTGGTGAGGCGCCCTGTGCTGTGATTGAGCGAAAGTAAGGTTATCCGAATGTGACGAAACCGGCGGTAACATGGTGCGGCTTAGTGGGAATGAGAATTCCGTGCCAAAGTTCAAAAATGCAGGTGTATAACCTGCATTTTTGCAGGTGTATGCAGGTGTACAACCTGCATAAGTAGATATATTTACAGTTGTGCGCGTAGCACACGCCATTTCGGAAAGGTTAACGTCCCATTCCGTATGATCTGTGGTACGTGCCCTGAGCATTGCCCTCAAGTTTCGGTTAACGCTTTCTGTTATGTTCGCCTGTGGGTGGTAGAGCGATGTCTTTTTATGTTTCATGCCCAATGATGAACACTTCTTCCTGAACGTACGAATCGTGAAGTAAGTCGCGTTATTGGTGATTAACTGTGCAGGACAATCGAAACGCGAAAACACATCGAGAAGGCATTTCCAAATCCTTCGCGAAGTTAATGCTCGTGAAGGGTATATCTCAACCCACTTTGTAAAGTGGTCGGTAACCCCGAATAAGTAGCGATTTCCTCGGGGTGTGCAGGGAAAAGGGCCCATGATATCACACACCACAATTTGCCAAGGGCTGTTACTAATAACAGGCTGCATCAAGCCTGGTGGTGGACCACCACATGGATTAACCCGTTGGCAAACAAAACAACCTCGCGTATAGCGTAAGACATTCTGCCGCATTCTTGGCCACGTAGCAGTCTGACATAAATTATCATGTCTTGCTGGCAGAACTATGACGGGCCAAGGCACAGTCGTGAAAGTATCGAATGAAATCGGTGTTGAGGCTTCGTGAGATAACCACGCGGAAGCGGAAGTTCCCGTCATCCTCGTGAACTTGAGGAATGTACCGTAGCAGTAGGCCGTTCCTAGGAAGGACGTAAGTGTCGAACTCACCCCCGTTCGGTGCTTGCAGACTACAGTCACCTAAGTGGTTGAGTATACGCCGGCACAGGTCATCCTTGCGCTGCTCCTCGAGCAGACGCTTCCTGCTGACCAATGCACCCCACTGCTGATTTGTGTCAACGGCGGCAATCAGAGGTGTTGGCTCCTGTGAGGAAGAAGTCTCGGGCAAAGGTGCACGAGACAGTGCGTCAGCGACTTGGTTTTGAGCACCACTGCGATATTCGACAGTGAAATCATATCTCTGCAATGTTAATATGCAGCGAGAAAGGCCACCCGCTGGGTTCTGTAGACGCTGAAACCATGTCAGTGCCATATTATCAGTTTACTAGAGAGTGCCGGCGTGGTGCTTCGGCGTGCTAGAGTGGCCAGACCCTATTCAGGGACGCCAGTGGAGCTGGCAGCTGCCCGTGCGCGCTCCACCAAGGAGCGTTGCGCAGCCAAGGTAGAGCAGCCGAGCAGGTGCTCCTTCCAAGCCTCTCTAGTTGGGATAGGGAAAGGGGATGAGAAAGGGACGGGATTAGCCGGGCACGATGCTACAACGTGATATGTGTCGGCGAGGACATGACAGGTCGAGCAGGTGCCATTGATTTCCGGCAAAAAGTGCCTGGCGACTGCCGGACTGATAAAGGTGTTCGTCTGCAGGCGGCGTAGCAGTCGTTCGTCCGCTTTCTCCAGACCGCGCGCCGGGTCCAGGTAGAGGCGGCGCGAAGCCCGGTAATAAGCCAAAATTTCGCGAAAGTGCGTCAGGTTGGTGTTGCCAGATTCCGTCTCAGGACATGGAGGGGCAACGGCCCGGATAGGAGAAGCGCGGCAGCGGCATTGCCGGGCAGGCCCGAGAGGCTTGGGGTCCAGACTATACGAATGGAATGAGGGTTAAAGCGCCAAGAGGCTGCCTGAAGCAGGCGAGCCGCCAGCGGGGCAATGGAACCTTGAAGGTACTGAAAACAGGCCGAGCGCGAGTCCGTCAGGATGGTGCGCGAAGTGGGGTGAGAGGCGGCCAAAGCTATGGCAACCTCTTCAGCGCGCGTTAGTGTGTCTGCTCGAAAGGAGAGGCCATTGACGTGTTTGCCCTCTTTAATCACGGCCGCCGTGAAGAGACCCGAGGGGGAGGGACCCGAGACGTCCACATAGAAAACGCCAGGATGATCAGAGTGTCGCGTATGAAGGGCCGCGGCGCGTGCTAGTCTACAGCCAGGATGTAGTTCGGGGTTCATATTACGGTGTAGAGGTTCCACCCAGAGCTTTTGACGCCAGAGCTCTCGTACAGGCTGCAGAGGGCCCTGGTTAGATATCGGGTTAAGGCCAAGTCTGTGTGGAAGACGGTGCCCTGAAGGCGTGTGCGTCAGTCGATTGATTTGGTTAACGCGATGAGCTTCGCGCATCTCTGCAAAGGTGTTGTGTACCTCCAGAGCCGTGAATCGGCGGTGGGAGGTTGCAATAGGTACGTCCAGTGCGTGTTTGTATACTGAACGAAGAAGGGCGTCCAGCTGGTGCTCGTGTCGACGACGCAGGCGAAGGTAAGGCGAGGAATAGAGGACGCGACTGTTCACAAACACGTTGGCCAACCGCAGGGACTGAGACCCGCGGAGGTCGCCGCGCTTGGTAGAGACCCGCCGTATCATGCGGCTCACCTGTTCGCTGGTGCGTCGGAGGCCTGCTATTGTGCCCTTGGGATCCAAGGACGACGTGATGTGCAGCTCAAGAATTCGAATACTTTCAACTGACGGGACGGGCCCGGACGGAAGAAAAATGTGAGGTGGCGGTAAACGGGAGACCGAAAGAAGAGCCGATATAGCCGGAGAGCACTCCAGGCCGCATGAAGCAGCGTAGGTGTCCACCAGAAGGGCAGCCTTTTGTAGACGTTCTTCGATTTGCGCTAAGGAGCTGGTGTTGGTCCAAATTGTGATATCGTCAGCACATAGTGCATGTTGTATTCCCTCGACCACGCTTAGAAGAGGGTAGGTTCATCATGGCCAGGTTAAAGAGTTGAGGAGCCAGGACTGCCCCTTGAGGTGTACCCCGTGTGCCTAATAAGTACGGGCCGTGTTCAGTATAATCGAGGCGAATGAAGGCGGTGCGATGTGATAGAAAGGCGCGAATGTAGTTGAAAGTCTTCTGCCCACAGTTTGTGGTAGACAGGTTAGTGAGTATAGTGCTGTGTTTGACGTTGTCGAACGCACCGCGCATATTATTATTATTATTATTATTTAACAATACTGTAGGCCTTTGTACAGGCCCATACAGGAAGTGGTTGAAAAATAAGTACACATGGGCATGGGAATAGTAGAAATGAACGAAGCAGAAACTTAGATAACAATGCAAAACAAAACATAGCTTGGCAAGTAACCACTCTAGTAAGCAACGTAAGAAACTCTTCGCTACAGTGTAAGAAAAAGAGAATGCTTACGCCAATTGAAACATTAGTCATACAATGTAAATAGTTTTATAAAAAATAGATTCATAACTATCACCCTACAGAGATTTGCAAAAATGGCATCAGACATCAAGAAGCTCCATACATTTACACAAGCACCTGCAACATTTACATTGCGGAGTACATGCCTATGTACAATCACAAAAGGGTTCCAGTTTCGCAATAAATTCATCCACGACAGAAACGAACTGCGCGAAATAAACACGGACAAGGGAGACACACGCACTGCACTTGTGCGTGTGTCTCCCTTGTCCGTGTTTATTTCGCGCAGTTCGTTTCTGTCATGGATTACCAACTCGCCCAGCGTTCAATCCTTCTATATTCATCCACAGATCGACACTCAACAATTTCATTTGGTAATGCGTTCCAAGTTTCGATAGCCCACGGAAAGAATGAATATCTAAACGTGTCGCATTTCGTATGATGAGGCCTGATGTGTTTAGTGTGATATCGAGAGCGAGCACGGCTCTATCGTTATGGCGCATAGTAGTCGACTCTATGATATCGTGTTGAAGCTGGAGCAGGACGTCCTGCACCGACAGATGCGGGCGATTGCCAAACATCGTGTCGGCAAAGGTCCTCCTGGCCTCCAGCTAGGCGGAAAGGCGTTCGCGGAGCGTGGTTTCCATGAGTTTGCCTGCGCAAGACGTAAGTGAGATGAGTCTCAGTGCCTCGATACTAACGGACTTTGCCGATTTAGGTATTAATGTCACGACCGATGTGGTCCATTCGATGGAAGCGGGGAGCCGTCCCATATCGAATTTATAAGGTGGAGTAACGAGAGGTGGGCTTGGTCGGGAAGATTGACCCTGGTAGACGCTTAATTTACTCAGCAGGAACTTTGGATTTTGACAGCGCGTATGTATTTAGTGTGAAGAAAGTAACATAGCTTCTGATTGTTTTCTTCAGTCCCATGTGGAGCTTAGGGCACAGGCGAAATCTCAGCTGTCTACTAAAAAAAATTGTGGTCTTCCGTAGACGTCGATCGAACAACATTCCGTCGGTTGCACTATTGGTCGTTGTAGGAACTGGACACTTGCATTGTCGCCAAATCCTGGCGCAGAAAACTTTACAATGCTGCTACGATTCTTCTTTAGCTGTACTTATTAGGAGCCACAAAAATATTAACGAGCTCCGGTGTCCGCTTTGTGCCTCAATGATGCGCGATGTCACGGAGATGGCACGGAATAGGCGCGCTGGAAACACCATGAGCGTAAGGCTTCCATGCCGTATTGCTTGGTATGGCATTTCCATTGATGAAGTATAAGGATAGAAAGAAACAAGCCTGGTGGAATAATAAAAAGCCTACCTGTTACTCGCTTGTCCTCACGAGTAGAACCTTTGGCAGTCATGTCCCTCCTGAAATGGTAAAAGCAGGCAGTCAAGTTGAGAACAAGTGACTAATACCAAGTATTAATAAAAGATCAATGTTGCACATTATTCTATTAAGCAGGGAGGAGTTTGAAATCGCTCGCTGAATACTTCACAACCTACCATTATTGAATGAAAGAAAAACAGCATCCACCCCTCTGCAGCACGAAGCCACGAGGAAACCCATACCAACTCCTCAGAAATGAAAGCTTTTGTGATTGACGATAAATGCGACCAGGGCCATCATCGAGCCACGGAAAAGTGCCCGTGCAAGGTGGTCACTTTATCAGTTGTGCAAGGATGGAGGCCAACAACCGAGCGCGCGGAGACGAATTGATGGACAACACGAACTGCTTGGGCGTCATCACGCCAAGTGAATTCAGCGGGATTCAGCAAGTTGTAATGACGATAATAAAAGGGATAATTAGCATCCCACTCTTTGTAGCACAGCCCTGCAACGGCTAGCCCCGCGTTCGTCCTGGGTTTGGTTACCGAACGACTCTCCCCGATGAATGTTCTATTCAACTAAGAAACTTTAATTTCTGAGATATGTGTGCTAAAAAAGGGTGAAGGCTAGACTTTTATTATCACTGCTCCGTCTTCTGGGTTTCTGGAGAACTCATTTCCTAACTATTAAAAGCTTCAAGATATTGTTTGGTAGTACCTAGTGCTCAAATGCTTCAATTTGGGGCTATTTCGCAAGCTCATTTGGTATTGCCGCTAGAGGCATAGTACCAAGGTAAAGTCTGAGACATCAATAACTGCGAGCGAAGCTTTTCCCCAGAAACATCCACCACAATGCGGGATTGTACAGAACTATCCTTTAGCCTTCCATGCGCGTGCACACCGAAACACAGACGCGCCAGATATGCATATCTCTCTCTCTCTCTCTCTCTCTCTCTCTATATATATATATATATATATATATATATATAATATATATGCAGAATATATATATATATATATATTCTGCACCATAAGCACACGAATGAACCCACAAAATTGCAGTTCCTGCTGTGCATAGCATGATATATGCCAGATCTCTTGCGACTGCACGCTCTTTCAGCAAGCGGTTGCCTTTCGATGTCGACACTTGTGTTTGAGCACCTGTACAATTGCGTTCAATAGTTCGTTCACTGATGCAGCGATAGCCACGGCCGAAACCTTCACAACAGATCTTGTGAACGCTTCTGGAGTCCCTGAACAACACGGCCATGCGGGGTCGTAGAGGTCTGTCTGTACGGAACATTTCTTCTGATGTAGTCCGGTAAACCGTTCTGCCATTGCGACAGTCGACCTCCTCACACGATACGGCAAAATTACCACCCTCCCAGTAGCTACCGGACGTGCTGTTGCCTTCTAGCTGGTTCACTGGTCCATTCTGCGGTTTTGTACGATACGCGTATAGCTCAGGGAACACGGATTTGTCTTGCGGTCGGCAGTAGTTGAGGCCATCCTGAAAGATGGCCACTTTGTCCGTCGCACAACTATGGCTTAGCGCCCTCATACGAATGGCCTCACACAAAAAGCACTTTACTCTGCGGTCCGCACCTACCGCACACCATGAACAAAACTGTACGCCACCGGCCGGCTGCGTTTGAGTTCGTGCCTATTTTCCCAACGCTTCGACATGATGAACTGTGTGACGCCTTAGCACGACCTTCATTGCAAAGACCAACAGCGACAGATAGCGGTGACACCACTTCTGTTGTCGGTCGCCTTCCATCCTAAAATGCCAGGAAGGCTAGTTTCACCCTAACTTCCTCCCAGTGTGCCTGCATGTCGTCAAAAGTTCCACCAAGACATGACTGGGCTTGTGAGGTCCTCGAACGCGCATCTCCCTACTATGCGATTGAAAAAGTTGAGCGCTTTCCTATCTTCTATGTTGTGGACAAGACATTAAGCATATCGACTTTTTGAAGACGTGCTGCAATGAACTTATAGTGAGAAGCGCTTAAGTCGCCAGGCGGCTCCCTTATCTTTCAGAGGGCGATAATATTAGTTCAACCGAGCGGCGTCGGTCAATCAAGCGCTTGTGGTTTCTAGCGACCGACTTAAAGGGACCCTGAAACGGTTTTGACGATTTTGTGCAAACATGGTGATCCGGTAGAGCGGGTCACTAGGACCATTACAGGACAGATTTCAGCGCTGTGCGTAAAGTGTGTAATTTACAATAAGGTTTTCAACACGCGTATCGCAAAAGGTCGCAGCGGCTCGCCAAAAGGCGTTTTCAAACGCCCCCGTCATCGACCGATCGAATGAGAGGTCGCTACGGGAGGCTCGGCAGAGCGGCTGACGCGGGAGGCGCTGTCGTCGCTAGCGCGCACTCCGCAGCAGATCGAGTTGATGAGGAACAGCAGTGGTGAGGAGGAAGGCGACAGAAATAAGCCCATAGCTGCCTTAGCGCATGGTGCTTCGCTTTATTTATGGTGTAAATGATTTCACAATTGTGTTGCCTAATCAGTGACGCAATGTCCAAAAACGTTTCAGGAACCCTTTAAAGGTGATGGGTGCCGGAGCTCGCGGGCGCAACGCATTTTCTCGTCAAAAATGCTCGTATTTGGAAACGGTGCCTTGCGTAGGCTCTTTTCTTAACAACTTTCATGGGGTCAGAACTAAAAGGCAGAACTAAAAGGAAGTAATTTAGTGGTCCCCATTGACCGACAAAATTGTGCCCCAGCGCAGCAAACATCTTACAGTGGTTGCATCATGTTTACATCGCTGTAATAGAGCAGTGACTGCATATAAAATCACTGTGTAGTTCGAGCTTTGGGCATACTGAAAAAAGTGCCTGCCATTGTTTCGAAATGTCCACAGTGCGTCTTTATGGTTCGTTAATTTTGTTTTCATGATCAGACTTTCGTCTTAGTTGCTGACGATGATGCACAAAATCCTGCTAAAACTCCGGAATCTGGTTCCTAATGCAGATTGTCGGCCTTCTTTAATTTTATTATATAACCAAGTTCAATACTTCCTCGGTTTTGGTGAAGAATCAATTTATGCTCTTCATTGCTGTCGTTGCCTCCGGCTCGAAATATCGTCGACACTGGGAATTCACTATTCAAAAGCCCTAGCAAACATAAGGCTGCTGTCCGGAAAAGTAAGAAGTTGCTGCCGGACACACACACACACACACACACACACACACACACACACACATACACACACACACATTATATATATATATATATACGGAAATGGCAGTAGTCAAGTGCTTTTTTATTTGTTAGAAAAACCCAATGAACCAGCACAGACGCATAGAATAGCATAGGTGAAGTCACTTAGGTTTATTTAATTGTGACATTGTAATTTTTGGAGTATGTAAAACGGAATTAAAGTGAATGAAAAAACTGGCAGATTCCACGCGCAGTGGGAATGAAGGAAATGCGAAGCACGCATCAGGAACGTAAAATGGATTTGCATTGTTTTCTCGCTATAACGAGTTTGGCACATATGAAATTAACGAAACGGCCGCAAGAGCATCAAGACTGTGGCATGTAAACAATGCCTGTCATACACGCATATCATGATTCTGATGTTATGGCCTGTCATTTACGTTCGTCATGCAGTCCTGTTGTGACATAGCAATTTTTGTATACATCTCATTAACGAAACGCGTGGCATGTAAATCATGCCGCTCATGATATGCATGTCACGATTTTCACATTATGACCTGTCATTCGTGATCGTCATGCAGTCTTGTTGTGCCATACCAATTTTCGTATGCATCCCATTAACGAGACGGCAGTATAGCGCCAGGACCGTGACATGTAAATCATGTTGGCCCATCCAAAAAATTACTGAATGAGCAAGTGGGATACATCGAAAGTGGACAAAAGTGGGTGTGTATAAAGCAATAATGGGATTTTACATGAGATTTTGGCATCCTACGTCTGTGAATATTGTCGAAATTAAAGCTGATAGCCATGAGGCATAAATAAACTTACAGGAGATATGCCTGAAGGAAGTAGTCCTGAAGCCAATCAATAAAAGTGTATTATAAATTTTTCGAGGCTAAAGAACAAATATATTTAATCGTTGATATATATGCACTAAACACGCATGCGCGATTCTCCTTTAGTGCTAACTGTTCTCTCCCTCTCTCTCTCTGTATATATATATATATATATATATATATATATATATATATATATATATATATATATATGGCTAAACACACTTGTGTTTAGTCGGGTTCTCAAGGTTGCTACAGCGCACCATCAAAGCTGCAAGCGGAGGCCGTAAGAGCATATGTGAGTGAAGTATCAACGCATGCCGGGTTCTCTTTTAGTGCTAACTATTCTCTCTCTCTCTCTCTCTCTCTCTCTCTCTCTCTATATATATATATATATATATATATATATATATATATATATATATATATATATATATATATATATATATGAGTGAAGTATCTACCCTCTGAACGTTTTTAACCAGGATTCAACATTTCCGGACCTTATTCAATCTGCTACTTAGCGTTGTCCTTTAATATAGTCGGCTTCGGCGTAGTTAGACGGATGGCTGTGGCGCGACATTCAAATTCCTCAGCTTTGGCAGCAGGAAAAGCTTCGTGACGACGCGCATTACTGTATACCTTCACCAAAAATTGTGCAGCAAATAAGTTCTAAAAGGCTACGGTATCATCGAAATTGACCAAATAAACAGAACCTATAGCTTCACTGTAGCTCGCATAAATGTAGGTTACCCATGTCATCCAGAACTGATGGGAAAAGCTTTCCCTTTCGATAGCGCTGGAGGAGCATGCTTTACCTAGGAATATTTAATATAGAGTGGCGTAAATGGGAAGAATGTGAAAAAATGGCAGATCCCACGTGCAGTGGGAATCAAGGAAATGCGAAGCACGCATCAGGAATGAAAAATGGATGTGCATTGTTGCCTCGCTATACCGATTTTGGTAGACATGAACTTAACAAAACGGCCTCAAGAGCACCAAGACTGTGGCATGTAGACCACGCCGCTTGTGACGCACATGTCATGATTTTCATGTTATGACCTGTCATTTATGATCACCGCGCAGTCATGCTGTAGCATGCCAATTTTCGTATCCATACCGCTAAGGAAATGCGTGGCATGTCAATCATGCCGCTCATGACATGCATCTCATGCTTTTCATATTGTGACCTCTCAGTCGTGTCCGTCATGCAGTCATGTTGGGGCATACCAACTGTCGTATACATCCCATTAGCGAAACCGTCAGGAGAGCACCAAGGCCGTCGCATGTAAATCATGTCATCATGACATGCATGTCATGATTTTCGTGTTATGACCTGTCATTTATGTTTGCCATGCATTCATGTTGTGGCATGCCAATTTCCGTATACGTCCCATTAACGAAACGCGTGGCATGTAAATAATGTCGCCCATGGCATGCATGTCATGATTTTCATGTTATGACCTGCTATTTATGTTCGTCAGGCAGTCATGTGTTGCCATACCAATTTTCGCATACATCCCATTAGCGAAACGGCCAGGAGAGCACCAAGACCGTGGCATGTAAATCATGCCGTTCATGACATGAATGTCATCATTTTCATATTATGACCTGTCATTTACGTTCGTCAGGCAGTCATGTTGGGCCATACCAATTTCCGCATACATCCCATTAGCCAAACGGCCAGGAGAGCGCTAAGATCGTGGCATGTAAATCATGCCGCTCATGACATGAATGTCATGTTTTTCATGTTATGACCTGTCATTTACGTTCGTCAGGCAGTCATGTTGTGCCATACTACTTTTCCCACACATCCCATTAGCGAAACGGCCAGGAGAGCACTAAGACCGGGGCATGTAAATCATGCCACTCATGACATCCATATCATGATTTTTATGTTGTGACCTGCCATTTATGTTCGTCAGGCAGTCATGTTGTGCCATACCAATTTTCGCATACATCCCATTAGCGAAACGGCCAGGAGAGAACCAAGACCGTGGCATGTAAATCATGCCGTTCATGACATGAATGTCATGATTTTCACGTTATGACCTGTCATTTATGTTCGTCATGTAGTCATGTTGTGGCATACCAATTTTCGTAAACATCCCATTAGCGAAACGGGCAGGAGGGCACAAAATCGTAGGCGGCTAGATAGATAGATACTCGTAGATACGCTAAAAGTCGCCGAAGTTCGCTAAGAAATGCTTTGCATTTAGAAACAGACATGCCTTCAGCGGGAACGGAACACCCGAGCTTCGGATAAAAGAGTGTTCTACACTCGGCGTGATGGCTACGATTGGAGCTGCGTAACACGCCCAGGATTATAAGTACCTAAATACCCAATAAAGTGGGCGGGGAGGCGACCGCCTTCGTAGACCAGAAGCTGCGCATCGAACGCGTTCGAAGGCCGGTTTGTCTTTTCGTGCACTTTATATACTTTCTGCTTACTGCAAAGCATACCATTCCACAAATAAACTTCAATAACTTCCTCTATGGTTTCCTAGGCTACATTGTGTGTTCCTTCATTAGGTTATATATATATACTGCGTGTATAGATGGTGATGCTGTGATCGCTATACATGTAAGCTTAGCAATGTGTACCAAAGGTGTACAATGTCTACCAGAGCTTGCACTCTTGCACCTGCTTCTTTCTGTATATTGTATTTTGTGGTGAGTAGTCGCTAACTGCGTGTACACAAGTTTAGCAACATACATTTCGCTTTCACGAAGCCGTGCCAGAGAACGTTACCAAGCCGACACAACTCTTCCGCTCAGGACATCGAGGTTGTCATTAGTGAGCGGCGTTGGACTAGTTACTTACGAAATGAAACCTGAATAAGTACTGAAAGCAAAAGTTCGAAAGAATGAAATACCTAAATATTTCCTCACCCCGATAATAACAGCAGCACGGCGGCACGACCTGCAATGTTCGGCATAGATCGGGCCGTATACTGTTGGAGCTTCTTCACGGATAGAGGACCATCAAATGGTTCCTTGTCTATGCCAATTTCTCGTTCTTGTTCCTGTAGGATATTGCTGTTATCGTCGTATATATAAATGGTTATTCTTCTTACCGAAGTGAATCTTTTAAAAGCTGTTAGTTTTACAGTTCCCGGAGGCGTAAGCTGCTTGAGGATCTTGTTTATCTGCAGCAGTAAAGAGCACGACAGTTGAGTGTCAGTGTCAATCCATATAACAAGCCCATCTCGCGTTAAGGTAGACTCTTTTTATTGTATTTTATGAAACGCTTTTGTGACTTGAAAGCTGCCTCCGAGAACGGCAAGTCTAAAATGAACGTGATAGCCCTAGAGAGTACATGTTGCAGACACTGAGGAGCCGGCGTCCAGGTCAGAAATAGTCATTTCCAACAAATTCCGTAGTAACCGGGAACACCCGACCACGCCGGCCCTTCAGAAATCAGTGAACAAAACTGAACTTATATAAGCTGAATCCGGCAGAAAATTGGCAACTACATATCGACTAGATCTGACACCCATCATAGCTCGTGATGCATTTGGAATGCACCACAAAAATTAAATATATTGCGAGGATCTCAACTATGGATTCTATAAAAAGGGGACGATTTTAATGAATATTTGATTAGGCGAAACTTATGCGTCCTCGACCTTTTTCTCGAATACAATAATGCTGTCTTTTCACTCAACTAAGCACAGCGATGATCCTTTATGGTACGGGCATAATTTAGTGTCCCAACACGGAATGGCTGCAGTGGCAACGACGAAAGGGCAGCGTAAAGCGTGTCCACGCTCATTGGAGCTGCAATGGAGCTACTCTTTGAACGTTTCTCTTTACGTGACCGTATGGCGCTTGCAGAAAAAAATAACGATGGCTGCCCCATAACGTACATTAATTGCAAGTATGGAATGGGTAATCCAAGGGAGATCGAGGCCCCTCTGCCTCGCTACCGTTATTGAAATGGAGCTTCATGTCTCGCTGATTTGTACGTGAGTGCCGAAGATGCACTGCAGAAAACGCAGCCTATGCAATGTGCATACTACTTATTGTAGAACACTACATTTTACACTTAGAGTTGCGTCCATAAGAACAATGGGAACTGCAACAGCACACTGCAGACAAACGATATTTCCCCTTGCATGGTGGCTTTAAAGTCGATGTGGGGAGAGAGTAAGGCTAATGGATCGACATTTTCATGCTAGATCACTAACAGTTTCAACTGAAGTCTGTACAGAGGCATATGACGCTACACCGTTCCTACGCTGACCCCACGTTTGCAACCTGGATATGTCACGTCTCAATGGCAGAGGCTGTCACCGTCGACCACCGCGATCACAAGGAAATAGTGTGTGTTGTCTGTGTCCAGTCTGAATGTGTTGTCAGCGGCCAGTTAATCTAAAATCAAGGCTACGTAGCTTAAGGAAATGTGATCTATTAACTACAACGTAAAAAAATACTGGCCTAGACAAGCAGACAAATCATATGTAGACACTTCCTGTGGCCTAGCATTTATTGTTAGTTCCACAGCCGTTGACATTGGACTTTGAATCAGTGTGCGTGGGTGAATGCTTCGCACTGAATGATATTTGTTTGAAGTAAATCGCGGCATTGCGCGATCATGATCATATGTCCCTAGAACTGCTTTTCTATGGGCGTGGCAGGGGTCTGAATTTAAAACCGATGTTCCTTCCAAAGGTAACGTGATATGTTCCCCCAAAATGACGTAAAGGAATGTCGTGGGACATGTTCCCGCCAAAATCACGCAACGCAACTTAGCGTCGCGTGTGCTAGAGCTGCCTAATGCCGAGGAGACCCGTGTTTGGAAGTAGTGCGTTGTTCCCGCGGGTCGCAGCGGCCGACGTGAGATTTTCTTTTATGTCCCTACATTTTTCGTGCACCATGTCGTCCATCTGAACTACCAACTCGCCCAAGAGTCCGTCTTTCCATTTCAAATGGCGGGTTGCCATTGGAAGACACGGACAGCTCTGCTGGTTAAGCAAGAAGATGGGGAGCGATTACTCTTCGCCTTTCAGAGTGAACGCTAAAGCGTTGCTGGGCCCTGTCCGGATCGCTCCTATGTGACGCAACTCTGTCTTCTGATACTCGTAATTCCATGTGATATGTTTTGCATGAAAACGTTGTGTTGTAATGTTATCGGTGTTAATGGACTGTGACATAATAAACTTTTCTAAACACATTAAAAGTACAGTCCAAGTTACCTTGTGTGTATGCGTTAGGCGAGTAGCTGTCTACCGTTTTTCTGAAGCACTTTATTTTGCGAGGAGTAGGAAATAACTTGATTTTAAAAGTCCGTCGAGTTGTTTGGGGATTCGGGCGAATATCCCCGCCTAGTTGTCGTCCACGAGGCCTGACCACTGAAGGCTTCCTCGGCTCGCTGGACGACCGAAAGTGGCTCCTCGAGGTCGAAGCTGAGCAGTGAAGTCTGCCAGCGCGTTCGGTACGAGGCTGTGTCCCCGTCTGGAAACCCACCTCCTTCGCACTCCCATAACATGTTTCCAGGGTTGCCCTGGCTTGGCAAAACTTGCAGCTTGAAGAATAAAACTCTGGGTAACAGATTTAAGATCACGGGGCTCGAAAAACTTCGTGTCTACAGCTGTCGCCACGTGACCACCTGTTTCTTGTTCAGCTTTTGGTGTGGTGGGGGAAATTTGCACCTGGCCAGTCTGTAGCGCTGTAGTGCGAGAGAGGCCGACGCTCGCGACCGTCATCCAACTCTGCGGCGTTGACAACGCGCTTTTCGTTCTCCGTGCGTTGTCCTTCTCTCGAGGCGTTTTATTGTAACTTTCGCTCCCATTGTCACTTCTCGATCAAGTACGGGGTCTTAACCCTGGTCTTGCATTTCCTGTCGCCAGGCGGATGCTCCGTGCCACAGAGTATGCACTTAGGCTCGCACCGATGATCGGGGGTGGGCTCGGCGCTGCCACATTCACGGCACCTTTTGACTTGCGGCTGTGAGCAGACGTCCGATCTGTGCCCTAGTTTGTTGCACGCATAACACGTTTCATATTGCTTCTGGTAGAGTACGCATCAGTACTCACAACTCCGGTAGTACACGTAACGTGGTACGTACGTACATGCCTTGGAACACAGGGATAGCGTGATTGGTGTGATCTTTTGGCGTGTAATAACCCAGGAAATATCCTATCGTTCACTAGGCTTTTCTCAAAGCCTTCGGGGGTATCGTAGTCAGGTATCCCTCGGATGATCCCTTTCGACATATCTTCCGGCACAGTCATGTATGCGGTGACTTCTTATGTTTTGTCTCCCATGCAGAAGTCTTTCTTCGCACTGTATATGTCTGCTCTTTCGAGCACGGCGTACTCACTACAACAATGTTTTGCCTCTCGTTGATGCGAATGGAGTCCTTCACTACTTCTTCGGACTTCAGCCCTATTGCCCTCAGTATGCAGTCGCCTATCTGAGCAACGCTGCATCCAGCTGTATTAAAGCCATCCTTGGGTCGGATAATAACCTTGATATCCTCTTTTGGCAAGTGTGGCTTCTCGGATGCCGCAATCATCCTCTGTATGTTCCTAGACGCTCGTCTCTAATGCTGTTCCGCGTCTGCTGGTTTGGCGTCCCCTTGCTTGTCTCGTGCCATGTCCGCGTCGGACTGTTGATTCTTCTTGTTACGTGCATGGATCGTTTTCCAGCCTTGTTCTTTTTCAATTTCCTTTCGAGAGGTGTCTTCGCCTTTCACTACGTCCTCCATAGCGTAAAGATGCGATACGAGTCGAGGGGCCTGCACTCCCCTCGTTGAGACTTGAGCTCCGGCCACGGTTGCCGCGGGAGTAATGTCGTCGCCTAGTCGAGCGTTGGGCTTAGCACCGCTGTTAGCGTAGTCCCAACAAAAAGTAGCTTTGCGGCCAAAAATGGCTCACCCGAATGAACTGTTCGTGTCGGTGAGGTTTGTTGGCCTTCCGAAATCCTCGCTAATGATGGCACTCACGAAAAGTGCGTACTTCGCCACACCCATTCAAAGTTGGCGAACCCCGTAATAAGTGCGTCTGCTCTTCTTATTTTGCGAAAATGAACTTTTTGAGGAGGGTAGAGGGGTCACTAACAGCCTGTGCCATGGGTGAGGGTGTGCGTAGTCAGTTGCGCTGGGAAACGCAGCGGTAGAGGCGATGAATATTTTGGTCGTGGACGCTGACACCAGCGCTGACAGCGCATTTTATGGACACGTGGTCCATAAGGCTGTCGAGTCAACAAAAACTGGTAATACACACAACTGGACCTGGTTATGCACACATCCGATCATGTGTGGCACGTATACGCATAGAGCGGTGACATTGAGGATCCGCTTTGTCGCGTACCGCGTACCCGATACCGACTTATGCAGGTAGGCGTCACGCGTAATTTGAAAAGACGGACAAGCAGGCTTCATATCATGTAGTGCGTCAAAACGCTTATTTTTCGCACATGGCATTCATAATGTCGATATAATGTTTTCGTTGAGGGTGAATAGGTCTTGAGAATATATTCATCTAAAATAACTGTTGTAAATGTGTGGCTTTATGCATAACTTGACGCTTTAGCAAGTGCGCAGGAAGCGTTCGTGCTCGACTGTTGCAAACATGTTACACAAGCCGTTGAGTTATTGCAAGACAAGTAAATGTGCAGCTAAAGAATGTTCTCCGGATACGGATGGCTGCGTAAAACACTTTCAACACTGAAATGAAATTTAGGAAAGTATTCATGCATAATGCAGAAATCTTGGTACTTGCTTCCGCAATAAATGCCGAAAGGTAGTCGTTATGTCTCACGCCTTCTTTCTGCAATCTATCTTCAAGCTTTCCGTCAGTGAAAAGCACCATCTGTACTGTGAATCGAGGTTGCATGTGGTACAGAATGGAAGATCCTAGCAATACAATAAAAACGATGTCATCAAGACATATATATATGAAGCTTGTAGAAACAACGGCCCTTTAAGGCAGGCCGTTTTCCTGGTACCCTCGCCCGTATGGTTATGTCACTGTAGTTTATTTCTGTATTTCTGCGACCTGCTTTCCATGCCATCAGTTTGCCTTCATTAAATTTGAGCAATAATCATTGGGGAGGGTTTCAAGAAGACACTGCGCGGGCCGATAAAGAAACGATAATCGTAAATAAAAATGCGATGTTTTGTAGGAATAAGGAAGAGCACTGGGGCGCACCTCTACGGAACATTGAAATCTCAGGAGAGGTGCAACTTCTTATTCTGTTCTCCTCCATGCCACTCAAACTTTTCGCCACAAACATAATGGCGATGCACGCGATGCACTTCTTTCTATTATAATATTACTTGCAATGATTTCTGGCTATTTTGTACGACCACCCCGCATGATACGCAGTGTACTTGATGCACCAAGCATATAGTAGGTTCGGGAAAAGACGTCAAAAGGCCATGAAATATGCATTTAGCACAGGTTTTCTTGCGCGGTAACAATTGGGGAACCTAAAAAAAACATCGAATATTGCGGTAACGCCATGCTCCCCTTTTGCAGCATTGCTGCGCTGTCTTGTTCCGCGTTTTAACGCGATAGCGTTAGAGAGCTCGTTGAGCAGAAATACCGCCGTAGATGACGGCGTCGCGTGAGCGAAAAATAGCAGCCCCAAAAATGGACAACTATGTCCGTCTAGCGAAAAACATGTCAGGCAATGTCTCGACTACTATGGCCTCCGAGAGGGCTGGCGCGCAAGCCAGCTCGGAGGCCATGCGACTACAGCAGAGCTTATATGCGGTCTCGTCGGATGCTGTGCATCCACTTTTTTAGCATTTCATTCTCACGACACCATCAAAGAAGTGAAGTACTGCAGTTGCCATTTCACCGACCATAAGGCGATGCCTGTTGCGGTTGGCCGGAAGAGGTCTCCAGAAGAACAAATCGAACAGCTGCCAGATAGTTAACGCACGAAGGACGACAGAATGAGTACGAATAAAAGTGTCACGCCTACGCGCAGTTCGTAATACAGGACCATGTGACTGCATCACTGTACAAAATTTTCATGACGTTGATATAAAAGTGCTGTTAAATAGATCGAAAAAATCTACCATTACTATAGATACTTCGCGCGCCCGCGCGTGTGTGTCCGTGCCTGTGCGTGTGTGCGTAACGACACACATTAATAAGTATGCACTGAGTGGTTGAAGTGCATACGGGGGCCGGATTTCGCTATCGCCTTCAACTCTTAAAGGAGAAGCTTAAGGGTCCCCCAATTTTTTTTTCTCGAATGGGGCGTTGCCAACGCAGCGCACGTTGGCCGTGGGAAGATCGCGATGTGGCATTGGACATTTTGTTTCAGCTGCATGCTTCAGCCCCGCATTATTGAAGGAAAAGGCGCACAAGACGTTTTAATGGAGGCGCTCAAGATACAACCTGTTCTGTAGAGATGAGCTGAGCCGGTGCCTGTCCTTGTTGTCGCAGATGAAGCACACCGCAGAGGTGGTTGTCTGTGTGAAAGCTTTCTGCTGATTTTAATAAAGAAATGCTGTTTCATAGTACTCCTGTGTAAGTACCGAAACATTACATAAGCTGGCAGAGCTAACGTCTTTCATTTTATGGAGCTTGCTACAGTGATTTTAATATAGCATCAGTAGCAATAAAGGCAGGGCAGTGCTTTCCGATAACGAATTTTCTGGTCGTTCTCACTACGGTCCTTGTGAAACTGCCAGGAACTTACGCTCCCACTACGACGACAAATATCAGCCACTATGAGCACGAAGAATTGCAAATATGCTACATGTCTTTTGAACCCTTGTCCATGTTTTTTTTGTTTCGTAAGATATTTTGTTACTAAAAAGGATTGTATTCAGTAGTTACTCAGATGAGCTAAAGCAGCTAAGGTGTGAGATATTGCTTTAGTGCAGTTAGCTTCATCGCTTCTCACAAACTGTGGTCGATTTCGCTTAATCCAGTATATCTGTACTTTAGGGTGTGGCCACTTACAGAAATGCTCACCCGTATTGACACCGCTGGGTGTATTTGATTTAGGCGATGCTTCACAAATTCCTGAAAAGTAAAGCACAGTAGAGCAGCTAAAAGGTATACTTCAAGACACATACAAGTAAAGATAGATTCCTTATGATAATATTAGGCTTAATTAGATTGTACTGCTGGTGATAACTACATTTATTTATTACGAAAGTATAATTACAAAAAGCACAGTAATCATGACTACAACTCTGACTTCTCTGTGCTATAACATACATAAGCAACGCAGTTTGACATTTCTAATAAATAAGTTTGCTCTTCACGATTACCTCGCAAATGCCTCTCCGAAATTGTTCACATGAGCGGGGAAGACAGCACGAGTTCTACATCAGGCATGTGTTGATGGGCAACACTACCGGCACGAGCAAATACCGTTCGTTATGTCGATTCCCGTTATTTTAATAGACCAGTTCAAAATATTGAGTGTCCTGTTAGCTTTCATTATAGCGTTCTGTTAGCATGTGCAAGTTTGCTACAAGAATTCTCCCGCACCATGACAAAATGAAATCATACTTTACTTATGTTTTACTGATATAGCAAGTCTATCGAGTGATCATCCGGGTGGTCACTGGCGGTGTTCCTCGACGCCGTTATTATCCGCGGCTGTATGTATACATATATATATACCACTTGTGAGCAACTGCTTTTATTCTAGGCGAGCCTCGATCTATGGCGACCAAGATGGAGAGCGAGCCAAGCAGCTGATGATGATCGATGTTGATGGGGAAAATGTACAAGATGATGATGTGCAGAGATGAAGAAGAGCCAGTCATATGTTGAGCTCACAATATATATATATATATACGTACAGCTGACACGAGTAGTAGTAGATATGAGTAGTAGACAGATGAGTAGTAGACCCTCGGAGTTGGCAACAAAAATGCGGAAAGCGTTTATTCAATGTTTCAGCCGGAGACCGGCCTTCATCAGGGATGATGAAGGCCGGTATATATATATATATATATATATATATATATATATATATATATATATATATATATATATATATATATATATATATATATATATGTGTGTGTGTGTGTGTGTGTGTGTGTGTGTGTGTGTGTGTGTGTGTGTGTGTGTGTGTGTGCGTGTGTGGGTATCATGATCCTGCATAAAAGCTATACTAAAAAATTTGTGGGCGACGTCTGAGTGGCTGTTGGAAAGCACGACCTGGGCCCGCAGGCTATCGCTTCAAACAACACGGTCACGGAAAAGCCCCTTGTGAAATCGCAAACGGTGCACCATTCGTATATAACCATTTGAATGTGGCAAAGTAATAGCGTTCCCTGAGCTATTTACTGCAGCGAATATACATCACGAGGTGGCACGAAATCTTTTTTGCCTACCTCACGACCTCCTCCCCCAGAACAAGTGCTATTTCGTTTCTTCAGTGTAACAGCGGGCACTCATCATCACTGCATGCGAGCGTGCGTCGTTCGAAGAGCTTTGCAAAATATTAGTCGAGCATATTACCGGTCCTCACCTACTGGGCAGAAACTTGGAGGCTAACTAAGAAGGTTCAGCTTAAATTTAGGACGACGCAGCGAGCTATAGAACGAAAAATGGTGGGTGTAACCTTAAGGGACAAGAAGAGAGCGGAGTGGGTTATGGAACAAAAGCGTTGTTAGGGACACATCAATAGAAATTAAGAAAAAATAAATGGGTGTGGGCGGGCCATGTAATGCGAAGACAAGACAACCATTGGTCATTAAGGCTATGTTGTTGTTGTTGTTGTTTTCTGGGGTTTAACGTCCCAAAACCAGTTCTGATTATGAGAGACGCCGTAGTGGAGGGCTCCGGAAATTTCGACCACCTGGAGTTCTTTAACGTGCACTGACATCGCACAGCACACGGGCCTCAACATTTCGCCTCCATCGAAATGCAGCCGCCGCGGCCGGGATTCGATCCCGCGACCCTCGGATCAGCAGCCGAGTACCATAGCCACTAGACCACCGTGGCGGGGCGTCATTAAGGCTAACAGAGTGGATTCCTAGAGAAGGCAAGTGTGGCAGGGGTCGGCAGAAAGTTAAGTGGGCAGATGAGATCAGGAAGTATGCGGAGATAAATAGGGCCCAGTTAGCACAGGACAGGGAAAATTGCAGAACAATGGGAGATTCCTTTCCCCTGCAGTGGGCGTAGACAGGCTGATGATGATGATGAAGTCGCGCTTAAGGGAATGTTCGCTCGCATGCGTGTCCACAAGCAGGTGCAACGTGCACGTGCGCATGAGGTGTGGCAAAGGCCACCACCCAACACAATGCAGTAGTAGCACGTCGCATCCGAAAGCTTATCTTGAATTGCTTCGCATAATATTCCAGTGTGTTTCTATTGGAACATTTGCTTCGTCATTATCGCCGAACTGCAGATTTTTATTGAACTACTCTCTACAAAAAGAAAACTGCAAGGGCCCACAAGCGAAAAAAAAATTGAGGGTGTTTATGAATGTCGTCATGTGAAGCGAAATATTAGACGCGGTTCTGTCCATTGTATAGAGAATTTTCAGGATATTTCCTAGAAAGTCATGCTTGAAAGTACTTCCTAAACAAATGCATGATTATCAGCAAAGTATCGCCAGTAAGACGCAATATCTTCCCAAGCAAGCGACAAAAGGACTGAGCAAAGTTGAGCTAAAGTTCATTTGGTGAAAACATGGCCGCCTTCCCGCCCTGCATATATCAATGACCAGCGAAGCTGTATCAAACACCACACAGGCTGATTATGTGGTTTGCACTTCACACGAGGGCTTAGATGACGTTAAGCGGCCCTCTCAAAAGGAGCTGCAATCCAATCTTAACCGCGAACGAGTGGGAGGGTCTGTGGTGGCTCGGTTAAGAAAGGACGCTATGTTCTGCAGCCGTTTCGGGAGCAAGTCTCAGCGTCCGGGGTAAGGAAGGGGAAAGGTCGTGAAAGAGAAGAAAGGAGAGAAATTCTTAGTGGAGGTCCTTTTTTCACAGGTGCATTATCATACAGTACGCGGTTTTGATGCTTATTTTATTGTTTTCTGTATATGCGGTTTTGGGCTTTTAACGCAATAGCGCGAGACAGTTCGGTTCGAAAAAGCAGCGGTGTCGGCGTCGTTGGCCGTGAACGCAGAATTAGCGTTGTCCGCGAGTAAAAATTGCCAATAGGCGCGCGACGGGGCAAACAGTTGACATCCAGAACGCTCCTGATTCGTTCGCGTCCGTGCTCTCGTCAGCGGGTGACGTTGCGGTGGGTGGATGCACTGTTTATGCAAACGTTTCGCTCCTGTGATGCAAAAAGCAAGCGGCTTCCCCGATCGCCCGCTAGATGCAAATAAAGAAACAAGGAAATATCTTAGGTTACGTCTGCTGATGCGCTCATCTCAAAAGTGTATCTCGGAGGCGCTTCAGCGTGGCACAGGCTTTTCTGTCACCCACGGGGTGTAGAAGCGCCAGGCGAACAGCGGTGCCTTCTTCTTCGGCGAGTTTTGATTGCGCATTCCCACTTTGCACTTCGCCCATTACGTTACGGTAATTCACAATCTCAACTTCACGAGTAAAAACATCCAATCACAGCTCGCACTTTCTGCCAAGTGGTGTCATTAAAGTTATGTGACTGTGGAAGTCAAGAGCCTATACCGACGCTAGAAGACTTTTTTGGGACATTATTTCTTTCCCATTTACGTTGCAATTGCTTCTTTACAGGTAGAAAATAGAATTTATGTTATCTATGCCTTCCTTGGCCTTATGGTCTCTCCGAATGAATCGGTTATGCCATTCCGAATGAATCGGAATGATCTCGTGACTGTAATGCCATGTGGCGCAGTGGGTATGGCATAAATAAATAAATAAATAAATAAATAAATAAATAAATAAATAAATAAATAAATAAAAAACTAATGGGCCTCGATGTATTCTTGTTCCGCTATTTCATAACTAGGGTCTTTTTCTGGCAGACTTTCGATGGTTCATTGTTCAGCAGCTAACTCGTTATGGTGTCACATCTAACGCGGTTATTCCAGGCGAAAACACTGCTCCACACATGCCGTGCTGGCTACCAGTCCCACGACTGTGCATTAAGCAATACACAAGAATTTAGACGGCGGAACTACCACCGTTGTAGCTCAGAACACCGGAAGCCCTGTCCGTAGCCCGTAACTCCGTCTCTACCAACAACAGGTACATCTAGGTCATATTTATTTCCTCACAGTTTGTGTCATAACCACTGGTTCAAGATATAAAACCGCACATATTATACCCTATGCCTTCCCCCGCCACGGTGGTCTAGTGGCTATGATACTCGGCTGCTGATCCGAGGGTCGCGGGATCGAATCCAGGCTGCGGCGGCTGCATTTCGATGGAGGCGAAATGTTGACGTCCGTGTGCTATGCGATGTCACTGCACGTTAAAGAACCCCAGGTGGTCGAAATTTCCGGAGCCCTCCACTACGGCGTCTCTCATAATCAGAACTGCTTTTGAGACGTAAAACCCTTCAAAACAACAATACCCTATGCCTTCGTTGGTGTTATCGGCTGTTATTGTTACGAGGTTGTTGTTTGTACAGGGTTAAAGATTAGAAGTATCTTACGACATTCTTCCGATCAGAGTTTCTGTGTTGCGACGTCTAGTCTTGTGGTATGATTATGATTATGAGTGTCCTAATTCGGAACATTTCACCGAAGGGCGCATTGCTCCAAGATATCTCCGTCTCGATGCGCTGTCTACTCCCAATCGAAGATGTGACCTAAACAAAAAAATCTTACGCACACTACTGTGATGAAACGTTAAAATCCAGTACGATGCTTGCACTCGGATGTATATCTATAAGAACTTAAAGACAGCAAGGTCAGTTTACTTACCAAAGACTGAGATCCAAAGCAGGAGTCTCATCGAAGAATTTTCCATAAATAATGGTATTCTTTAATGAAAAAGTAGGACTTGTGAATGTTCCCTAAGAAATCTGATAACAAGTTTCTGGCTGAGGAAGCGCGCGATGATGAGTATCGCAGGATTCACAAGCGCTGTCATGTAATATCCAAAACTTTGTGCTGAATAATTTCCTACAGACTACAAAAGCCGCCACATAGAACTCTCCCGCTTAATGGAAAAGTGCTCCTTAATGTAAAATGGTATGTTTCCTTCGAGAAAGTCTAAGGCTTGACATGTTGTTCATTATTATTTGCGAAAAAACGCCACAAAAGGAGTCGAAAGAGGAATATTATTGACATCGGGCCAACTTCAGAAACGCGGAATTTATGTCGACATAACAAGCTGAGGGCCTAGTTGGCAGATGATCCACAGAGAGATGTAGAACATGAAACAAGCGGAGGACGCGGGAAGGGTATAGACATGAATAAGTCCCTTTTCTTGGCGCTGTAAGCATGTTTTAGCTGAGTATGTGAGCCGTATGGGGCCAGTCTTCGACCCTCTCTTGATCCACCATATGCAAGCTTGGGTGCTGCCTTGTAGAGAAGTAGAATGCTAAAATATTTACTGTTAACCTAAGAAATTTGTGTTCGGTGTTAAATTTTCCACACCTATCCTCGTTTCACATAGCGGTTTCTGGCTGAACTGAGAGGAGTGGAAGTTCCGGTGATGCCTTGTCGCAAATATGGGACCCTTGGAGGACTAACATGCACTACAAGTAGGTAATGACCGGTGCAGTCATCTAGAGCATGAATGAAATCTGCATGAGCTGGGGATTGGGAAGGTCATAGTGGCACACCTAGAATCATTGAAAAAGAAAGAGATAGCCGTGAAGGCTAATGGATTGCAGCGCGAAGACGCGCTCGGAAAAAGTAATAGGACTAAGTCTGCACTGGTCCTCAGCCTCCACCCGCGTGTGTCCACGCGTTACGTCCAAACAGGCCCCACTCTGCACTGTAAAACATCGAGATGGTCAGCATTAGGAGTGGAGTTTTCAGCGCATCGACTACCAAAAGTACGCATGTAGAACAAGGCGGGGCTGGGATCTTCAATGGCTGCACCTTAGATTTCGTCCAGTCCCCTAGTTGAAATCTGCCTCTGATGTTCGCCCTGCAAGAATTTGTTCCTTGTTTTGCCTGCGTCGTGTATGCGTGGTGGGCAATATCGCAATTGGAAGGTTAAAGCAAATATAATGCCCTGTCTCTTAACCAGCCAATCACTGAGCGCTAAGGGCTACACTTTGGCAATATCGCCAAAGGCGGTAGTAGTTCTGATACTGCGGTCCCGTGAATCATCGGACCTGCCTTGACATGAACTAAAATGAAGTAGATCTGCAACAACACAAAAATTTCAAAACTGCCCTGAAATGATGTTCTTCTTGAGTAAGAGCAACCATTTATATATGGCACCTTAATTTTCTGAAAATATCTATTCAACATTTTCGAAAAGAATATTAGAATTGCTCGTACTTACTTGGACATGTTTTGAGCGGCTACTGGCAGAATCCCTCATGTAGATGCAGCTCACCGTTTTTCTTCAACACATGTTGCACCAACGAGGAAAGCAAAGCCGCGGCATGATGGAAATGCCGACACATCTTCCTTCCTTGTTTCCACAAATCCACCTGCCCACGCATCGCTTTGACCTTTCCTCAATCTGTAATTAGCAATAATTTCTGGGGTTGCTTTTAAAGACAAGCACCAGTGACTTGCAGGCAGTCTCGTTTTTCATAGAACCGCGCCTATTCACAAGATGTGCGGCTTCGAATACCAAGAACTGATGGCCTACCTTTGACTTTTCCTCTCCATAAGGTGTGAAACTGAAAAGAACTGTAGTTGTCTGAACGTTTCCGAGATCGAAATGACTCAAGAGAAAAAGCCTGGCGAGAACAGGCCCAAAAGATGTTCGCAACATCGCACCGTTATCGCGCATCGACAAAAAGCTCAGATGCGCTAACATATTACCGATCTCTTGTAGATGTATAGTGGAGTGCTTGTAATACTTCCCGTATATGGACAGCTTTTGCACCAACAAGGAACTTGCAAAGTTACTCTTTGTAGTGCAGAGTTGCGCTTTAAACATGGTGCTGTATAAGACAGAGGCATGATTTTATGTTCTTTCGCTTTGCGCCCGTCTAGATTACATATTTCTAGGTAATGGATAGTCAACCAGCGCTAATCATCGGGAAAGTTTTTCCAAGAAGTTCTGTGTCACATGGATAACCTAGATTTGTGTAAGCTGCCGTGAAGGCACATGATATCTTTTATTTAGTCACTACAGGATTTCAGAACTTATTTTTTTGCGGCACAATCTTTGGCAAAGGTAAACTGTGATGCGCGTCTTCGGGAAACGTTTCCTGCTGCGAATCGTAGCAATTTGAATGTTGCGCAACAGCAATATCTCCAACTCTACCACAGCCCGCTATATTAAAGGGCAACACGAAGTGGTGCACTTAATTAGTTGCGAAAATGTAGAATTCTGGTTGTCAACGGACATAGTGTAGGTACTTCACTCACATATACTTTTACGGCACTGGGTTGCAGTTTCAATGCCGCGTTAAAGCAACGTGTTCAAACCGCGGATAGGCTCCTCTACGTGACACAATATTACCAAATATGTGCAATGATTTTTCCAAATGTATCGTCTATACACACACACACACACACAGGTTATATATATATATATATATATATATATATATATATATATATATATATATATATATATATATATATATATATATAACGAAAGGGAAGGGGTCAAGGGCTCGTTCTTTATTTTTGTTAGAAACAAGTTAATGAGCAAACAGACAATGAAGCCTAGGAAAGCATAGGGGAAGTTACTTGTGGTATTGTAATTCTGGAGAAAGTAGAAAGGAATTAAAGTGGACGAAAAGACAAACCTGCCTTCGGTGGGACCCGAACCCACGACCGAAGGCAGGTTTGTCTTTTCGTCCACTTTAATTCCTTTCTACTTTCTCCAGAATTACAATACCACAAGTAACTTCCCCTATGCTTTCCTAGGCTTCATTGTCTGTTTGCTCATTAACTTTATATATATATATATATATATGCTATGTGGCACGCTTATTCGCCGTGTCAATTAGCACTATATTTTGCTTTCTGCGTGTTCATCCTGAATATTACCATAGCGCCTTTCTCGGCTTAAGTCTTCAATCATCTTCTGAAGCTCGTCGCCACCATTGCTAAATAGTACCATGTCTTCGGTAAATCGTAAGTTACGCAGATGTCCGCCGTTCATCCTTCACCCTGTCGTGTCCGAATATAAGCTTTTGAGACTTCATTCGAAGCGTGCAGTAGTAACTAGCCTTCGAGAAGCTGAACCTCCTTTTCTGATACCTTTCTGTATTGGACTTTCCTAAGCAAGAGTAGGCTGGCTGTACAAGCTTTATAGATGCTGGCTATTGCGGCACATAGCTATACATATTCCCTGACGTCGGAATACCTCCAGAACTGCCGGTATCTCCACCGAGTGGAAAGCCGTTTCATAGTCTATGAAAGCCTTATGGAGGGGTTTCTTGTATTCAGTGGATTTCTCGATTTCTTGATTGATCTCATGGAGGTGGTCCATGGTTGAATATCCTTTTCTGAACCCTGCTTGTTCTTTTGTTTGATTAAATTCAAGTGTGGTCCTTATTCTGTTTGAGACTCACGAAACTCACGACCGCGAGGTTGGTGAGTTCTACTTCATTTACAAGTTCAATGCCGCTACCTCGGGCATTATAGAAAACTTCGATAAACGCACATCTTTCTGTAGCGACTACGGCATTGCCATTATGAGGAAGAAACTTCAAAGAGCAACAATCTCTTCCTCATGACGTTTTCATTTTTTGCTGAAGTTTTCGTTTTTTTCAGTGCTATCGCTATTCTTGTATTTCCACTTTCTTCCTTCATTCTTGTTTATATCTTTTCATTGCAAGATAGTCGGTTTGATTCTAGCCAGAAGAATGCCAATAAATCATTCTTTTTTCTTGTCTGTTCTGAAGTGGTGACCACCATTCTTACAATGTGACGTGGCTTTACAGTTGGGTTACATACATGTACGAGAATCCCTCGGGATCGGAAGCGTGCCGCCTCGGCGTTAAATGAGAGGCTGCAGTGTCGCATCGTGACTCGCCGCAGCCGATCACCTGCTTTGTCCAGGCAGACTTCATAGCTATTCCCTGAGCAGATGTACGCCTTCGTAGCCGATCGCTCTCCCCTTTCTGCACCTTTAAAAGTAAGGTGTTGTGGAAAACAATTTTTTCTGATGAAGGCCCATCCACCGGCCTCAACGTAAGTAAAGCTATATTGTTTTGTGAATTTCGTGAATCATCTTTTTTGAAACAATTTCTTTGGGCTCACAGAAAACATCTTCCAGAACTATATAAACTGCACTTTTAATACCGCTTTATAGCAACGTCTCCAGACTGACGAGAGGCTCCTCCACGTGCCAGAATGTTACGGCTATGTACAGTGACTTTTCGAAACCTATCTTCTACTCTCTCTCTCTCTCTATATATATATGTATATATAAGACTGTATATGCAAAAATAGCTTGGGTTGCCGCTAGTTTATAACAGAATTGACGAGGCGCCTCTTAGAGAACGACGGTTTATTACATCACCGTTTCGGTAGGAGCCCGACCTTTTTCAAGGCATGTCTTGAAAAAGGCCGGGCTCCGACCGAAACGTTGATGTAATAAACCGTCGTTCTCTAAGAGGCGCATCGTCAATTCTGTTATTATATATATATATATATATATATATAATATTATCAACAACGCTGGCCGGCCTATTGTCTCTGGGGTTGGCACCGCCACTGAAGTCAATTCACTAAACCTTGATAACCTAATTCTGCAGATCCCACTTACTTATCCATCTGACATAAAGGATACTGCCGATTTAGTTAGGGACGTAATGACCTTGAACTACGTTATAATTGTCTACTGGTAACACTTGAAGTCTGCCCTCTGTTCAAAAATATTCTCCGTGATGATGGAATTTTAGCGGTTTTAACAGATTATGAAGAGTAGCAGGTTATAACCGACACACACTTCTGAAGTTGATTCTCAAGTTCAACAACTTTGACTTCGATGGCACTCACTACGTGCAAGTGAGCAGAACGTCAATGAGAACAAGAATTGGGCGTAATTATGCTAATATGTTTATAAGAACAAATTCTCAGATCTCGGAACTTAAGCCCACTGTACTGTGAGCGTTACATTGAAGAGATCTTTTTATTTGTCATCAGGGCGAAATCGATCTATTAAAATTCAGGACCGACTAGAGTAGATGCTTGGGCAAGTGGGTGTATATGAATTTTGCAGGAATAGTAAAGGAACAAGACAGGACGCAGAAAAAATTGCCAGATCGCACGTCCAGTGGGAATTAAGGAAATGCGCAGCATGCATCAGAAACGTAAAGTGGATCTGCATTGTTGTCTCGCATTGCCGATTTCGGTACATATGAAGTTAACGAAACGGCCGCAAGAGCACCAGGACTGTGCGTATGAACAATGAACTCATGACACGCATGTCTTGATTCTAATGTTATGACCTGCCATTTGCGTTGGTCATGCAGTCGTGTTGTGCCTTAGCAATTTTTGCATGCACCCCATTAACGAAACGCGTGGCATGTAAATAATACCGCTCATGACATGCATGTCACGATTTTCATGTTCTTAGAATGTGTCAACCATTGTCGTCATACATTGTTCTCTCGCCATAACAATTTTGGTATATATCAAGTTAACAAAACGGCCGCAAGAGCACCAAGACCGTGGCACATAAATCATGCCGCTCATGACATGCATAGCATGATTTTCGGCGAGCACTATATTCACGCTGTTCTGGCATCGTTGCTTTCCGTGATCTACCCATGGTAGCCTGCAATGAATTGAATGAGTTGCTCTCCTCGAGCAACCCGCCGAGCCACCGCTAGAGTCACGGACACAGGGCGCGTTCGGCGCGAGCGCTGGGAAACGCTGTCGGCGTCGGCACCAGCTGTACACCTCCCACTATCGCCTGCTTCTGTCGTCCTTTCTACCTCGCTGCCGCTGTGCTGCGCGACGCTATTTTTTTTTGTGTTATGACGTGTCATTTATGTTTGTCATGCAGTCATGTTGAGCCATAACAGTTTTAGCAATACATCCCATTAACGAAACGGCCAGGAGAGCACCAAGACCATGGAACGTAATTCATACCGCTCATAACTTGCATATCATGGCTTTCGTGTTACGACCTGTCAGTTATGTTCGCGATGCAGTCAGTGTTGTGGCATACCAATTTTAGTATACATCCCTTTAACGAAACGGCCAGGAGAGTACAAATTCGTGGGCGGCTAGATAGATAGATAGATAGATAGATAGATAGATAGATAGATAGATAGATAGATAGATAGATAGATAGATAGATAGATAGATAGATACGCTGAAATTCGCCGAAATTCGCTAAGAAATGCTTCGTATTTGAAAACGCGACATTGCCGCTGTCTCACATCTTTCAGTTGTGAGATCACCGACTTTAATTGAGCTCTTCCGACAATTTTTTCTCATCACTACTCGAGTCACAGCATAAACTTCTTGCATTTTACCGAGGCATTCCAAAAAAAATTGGTTTGAAACCTTTATAGTAAACGAACGGATACTGATCAATACTTATTTTTTTACAGCAGTCATGTGCGGCACTGTAACGCGGGCATCCCGTATAGTCCAAAACATTTATTCAAACGCATATGTTCTAAAAAGATATTTTGATAATAACTGTATACCATGATGATAAAGGTCCCCCTCAAAAATAAATACCCAGATAAATAATTGAAGATGCTATAATACGCGTCGACGTGATTGACCGCGCCGAAAGACCCAAAAATATGTCATCGAGAACAGAACAGAAGACTAAGTTAATACTAACTCACTGTGCGTCGCTCCCAAACGAATCGGCAATTCTTAAGAAAAAAACTGTCACTCAAAGTGATCGCCTCAAACACATATTCATGCAACCGCCTCGTGTTTGTATAGACGAAACAGAAATTTACGCCACATCTCAATGAAGTCAACTCTAAACTCACGTCGCGGCACTGGATGCAGGCCACGTAATAACCCACGTTGTCATGTCTGCCATCATATTACAACACGAAAAGCAACAAGCACCGCGTCAGATATATTACCACAAATTGAAAAAACAGAGCCAGGCCTGCGCGGAAACGCAGGCAGTGACAGCGTAAGCTGGAGGAGCGACGGTCTTAGAGGTCGTTTTAAACGCTTGGGCAAACTAGTGCAAGTAGAGGCGGTGGGTATCCCCAGCTCCATAACTCTTATTATTTCGCCAAGTAGGGAAGTACTCACTACGCCATAATTACTGCGGTATTATAACGTGCGAATCTGTATAACTGCACATCTTAGAGATTCTCTTGGCGTCGTTTTCCCGAGAACGATCCGAACTATCGGCCCGCCGTCGACGGCGAGCTGCGGTTTGGCTTCTCTATGAACAGTTGTCTACTGTGCCCGACGTTGCCCCTACATTTTCCGTGATCATTATTACGAAGCGCTGCCCTATGAAGCGGTTTTGTCGTATTGTGCCATGTGTCACGCGGCAGGCGACGTGCGCAGCAACCACAGCGGCCTGACTTGGTTCTTCGGTAATGTGCGGTCTGCTGCTGAAGAAGCGAATCGCAGAGCTACGCGCGCGGCTGCAGCAAGGCAACGACCTTGAGGTTCGTGAGTCCTACGTCATTTACAATTTCAATGGCGCTAGCTTGGGCATTTATGAAAACATGGGTGAACTGAGGTGTTTCTGGAGTAACTAGGGCATTGCCATTATGAGGAAGCCATTTCAAAGAGCAACAATGCCTCCCATCCCGGCCGCGGCGGCTGCATTTCGATAGAGGCGAAATGTCGAGGCCCGTGTGCTGTGCGATTACAGTGTACGTCAGAGAAGCCCGTGTGGTGAAAATTTCCGGAGATTTCCGCTACGCCGTCGCTCATTATCAGAGCTGGTCTTGGGCCGTTAAACGCCACAAATCAAACAATGTGTCACGACGTTTTCATTTTTTCCTGATGTCTTTATTTCTCATTGTTATAGCTTTTACATAATATTCATTTTCTTCTTTTTTTTCTTTTTCATATTTCTTCATTGCGAGATATTCTATTCCTTTATAGCCAGAAGAATGTCAATAAATCGTTTTGTTTTCTCACCTTTCTTCAGTGGTGATCACCATTCTTGCAATGTGAAGTGGATTTACAGTTAGGTTACATGCAGGTACGAGAATCCCTCGGGATCTCGGCGTTAAATAAGAGGCTGTAGTGTCGCATCGTGACTCGCCGCAGCCGATCACCTGCTTTGTCCAGGCAGACATCATAGCCATTCCCTGAGGAGAGCCTTGGTAGCCGCACTTTCTGCCCATCCCTTACCATTAAATTTAAGGTGCTCTTCAACCACCATTTTCCTCTGACGATGGCCGATCCACCGACCGCAACGATAGGAGTAAAGCTATATTATCTCATGTGTAGCTTCATCATCTGATACCACAGAGAGATGGGCGACTTATCAGAGTGCACCATTAGAATACAAAAAAGCTTATGTAGTCGCTAAACATAGTTTCTTAAGCGATACACTTCCTTCTCTTCTACAGTATAACCCTCGTAAGTTTTGGTGTATTGTAAATGGTCGGTCCAAAAAATAAGAACGTCGACCTTTGTGACGAACTGGGTTTGGCAACTGCAAGTGAGAGATACTGTGAAGCTTTGCGAGACGTATTTAGAAACGCACTTTCTGCTGACAACTCCAATCATTTACCAATTCAAGCCGATCCTGAATATCCCTGAATGGAACAAATCATCCTTGACCAATTGGGGGCTTTTTCACCTCATGCTTAAAACGAAAGCTTCAACGCCTGGCATAGATGGAATCGCTCCCCAATTTCTCAAACAAACCGCGATTTATAGTTCAGTCATTTTTTAACAGCTCTTTTCAAAGTCATTGCAAATTGCCTCATTGCCCAGTGACTAGAAGGCAGGGAAGGTGGTTCTTGTGCCTAAAGCAGGTGACTCATCTAATCCTTCTAATTACAGGCCCGTTACATTGAATAGTATTGCATGTAAGCTTCTCGAACACATCATTTATTCTAATTTAATTATATTTCTCTAACATATTACGATGGATTGAATACTTTTTGTTTAACAGAACCCAACATGTAACAGCTAACGATCATAACTCACGCAATTGTTCCGTAACATCTGGTGTGCCGCAAGTTTCTGTCCTTGGACGCTCACACTTTCTAATTTATATTAATGACCATAGATCCAGCATTACATCAACAATCAGGCTATTTGCCGACGATTGTGTCATCTACCGCATAATAACTAACCCGCATGATTCATCACTACTTCAATCTGATCTTGACAGCTTTACCTTTTGGTGCTCACTCTGGTCAATGAAACTGAATATTAACAAGTGTAAAATAATGAGGATCTCTCGAGGAAGTACTGACTGCACTAGCCCTGTTTATTCAATTACTAATTTTCAGTTGTCCATCTATCAATACTCAAAATATCAAGGTGTTCACATAGACAACAATTTAACATATGGAATAGTCATATCAATTATGTTATTAACAACGCCAACCGCACTCTCGGCTTCTTGCGCCGTAGCTTTTCATTAGCGCCTGTTTCATTAAAACTTCTTCTTTTCAAAACACTAGTCAGATCTAAACTCGAGGGCGCCCCAACAATCTGCGAACCTCATTCTTGTTTACTTGTTAATGCACTAGAAGCCATCCAAAATCGCTCAGCTCGTTTCATTGTCGCTAATTACTCCCGTAGTGCTGGTATCCCATCAATAAAAACTTCTTTAGACCTTCCTGCTTTTTCTAACAGGAGGAAGCAGGCCCGCCTATGCCTCTTCCACAAAATTTTTTTTATGATTCCTGAAATAAAACGCACATTGTTCTCGCCACCTTCTTATGTTTCATCTCGCATCCACCATAACTTCAATGTTCATGTGCCATTCTGGCATGCCAACACGTACTTCCACTCCTACGTGCCGAAGACTTTATGCGAATGGAACCACCTTCCTGCCTCCATCGCCAGCAACCCTGGTCATATATCATTCAAGACTGCCATTTCTAACTTGTAACACCGCTGCTCTCTGTAACGCGGCAAATGGCATTGAGAGTATTCAAATAAATAAATAAATAAATAAATAAATAAATAAATAAATAAATAAATAAATAAATAAAATAACGTCACGCCTCCAGCTGACACTGTCACTGTCCTGCGGTTCCGCGCAGGCCTGGCTCTTTTCTTTTTATAGAAATTTGTTTGAAAAGGCCACACGCAGTTTAAATTAGGCTTCTCGTTTTGGGGCTGCAATAATTTTATGCACTACCTGCTTCGGAATAGGCCGCCGTTATTAATATACGCTTTACCCTTTCTTTCATTGTCATTTATTTCGTCTATTTTTCTTGCTTACAGGCAGCTCAACCATGCACGTTCGTTTGTGCTTTCTTCCGCAATGGAGAAAGAGGAAAGGAACCCTTTGTATTAAAAACTCATAAAGATGGCACACCATCTAACAAAACCAATTCCTAACAGATGATGATTTCCTTTGCGGTCATCCGCAGTTACCGGCCATACTAATGGTAGCGGGAAAACCTCTAAAGTGGCTCTTATGTCTTGCAAGAGGATGAGAGAAACATTTCTTGACGTGAAAAGCAATATTTGAACAGCCAGTAAACAACGCCGATGCACGAAATCCTTCTTCAAGACACATATACACACTAGCAAGCACGAACGCAATACTGCAAAGGTACTGCGAATAAGTGCTTCAATAGTACGGCTAAAGAAAAATTATTGGCAACGTTCTTTGCTAAGAGAAAAATCTTGCATGGCCGTTTATACGCCAGTTGGGTCGGCCTACCTAATATCGTTAGCTAAAGAGAGTGGTAGACATGGCTTTTCTCCGCAGCTACGTTCAATTCGGCTACGTAACATGGACATCACCCATTCAGCGCAGAGGATAACTACACAGCCTAAAGTGCATCACCAAATGACCAAGTCCCAGCTCTGCAGTGTTCGTCTAAAAAAACTGATCAGCTCAGTGCTGCATAAAGTACCGCCAACTCTCCCTCCATAGGAAACTGGCGTCACTCAGTAGTCGAAGAAGACTGGTGAGGCAAGCGAGCAAAAAGCGGGCATTTTTAACACGAGCGTCTTTTATGCCGGGGTCGACAAAGAAATCGCTGACGTATTTCCGTAATGAAAGTGTGTGCTTGAAAAAATGAACATACATTTACAATGGAAAAATACCACCCCCTCGGACTCGAAGCAAAATTCACCGGGGATGGGACGACAGGAGATCGCAGCTCCAGCTGTACACCACCGAAACATTGTTCATATTGTCACGTGACACACAAGAGACTGTGATAACAGAGACCGCACCGTCAGGTAGGCAAGAACTGCTAGCTGAGCAAGATGGCTCCGACTGGGGCGCGCGCTGGGCCAAAAGCAACTTCTTCCTTTTCTTTCTTTGTGTCCATGCTGGCTCGCGCCCGCCGCGCATGTCCCGGTGGCATTATTCCCCCCTTGAAAACGGCATCGTCCAGATGCACAAGAGTTTTGACAGGCACAGCCGAATAAAATTTAAAAAAAACTAACAGGAAGTGGACGGAAGATGAAAAATGACTAAGGCGGCAGTTCTCTCATCCTAACGCGTAAAATAAGGCTTCAGTCGTACAACGTGCACAATCTCGGAGTGGTGCTTTCGACGATGTGGCGACATAACGCCATCCGGAACAACCTCGTAATTGACGTCACTAACGCGGCGCAACACCTTGTAGGGTCCGAAGTAGTGACTAAGGAGCTTCTCGGACAACCCTTTGCGGCGAACCGGAGTCCACACCCAAACGTGATCGCCCGGGCGGTATTGCACATGTCGATGGCGAAGATTGTAGCGCCGTGCGTCTGTGCCTTGCTGCTGCGTGATGTGCAGGCGTGCTAATTGGCGAGCTTCTTCGGCGAACTGGGTAAGCTCCTCAGCGTCAGGGGTGAGTGAAGCACCTCCACCAGTTTGTCACGTGACAATATAAGGAGAAGACGGGCTTTATATCTTCACTACAACGCTTTACAATTCCATCTAACAGACATCAGGTTTAAGGGAAGGTGTTTAGAAAGGAAAATTGGTCTTAAGCGTGTCTGCGCCTGCATCTGATTGCGCTTTTTGTTCGCTTACATTCGCTGCGGTGGTACCGACTTCTAGGAACGATAGAGCGAAACAAATTGTAGTTCTAATGTGCGCCGGCAGTCGGCGCTTCGGTAGTATCCGCGTCTCGAGGGCTGCGCAAGTTAATGACGTGCAGCCGTCGCGTGGGCGCGTTCCTTGGGTAAAGTATAACAGCAAACCCTACAGAATTTGTTTTTTAATGACCAGGTGTGTTGCGACGCGCATTGCCTCATGAAGGCAAAGACGACCGTCGACAAGACAAGAAAATCGTGTGCCTTTTGTCGTAGTTGGTTGGGTGTTCACAAAACAATCCGCTGTCAATGCGTTCTGTTCAGGTTTCAAGGTGTCACCGTTTGAGGAGCTCTTACGGCAGGTTTGCGCACTGCTCTTAAGAATGAAAAGCAGTCTCTTCGGAGATGTGTGAGTCCCTCGAGAAATCTCGCTTGCGTGAATCTCTCGAGGGTCCCTGTGCGGCGTCTAGGTGCCGCTGATGTCTGCATGTAAAGTGTTCACATCTACTTAGTGTCCAACCGTTTCGATTCGCCAGATTGTGGCCTATGCATTCCGCAGCTTTGCGAAGACAGGTTTCACATTCATCCCGTAGTGATTCCTGTGACAGAGCGATGAACCACATTTTTTAGGGGCGAAGCTCCTTAGGTTGTGGGTCGTTCCCTCCTCTGTAATAGTATGTATGTAGCCACCTCGCGCCGCCGGCGGCGCGAGGTGGCTACATACATACAGCGGCATATTGGATGCCGTTACTGGATGTGTAGTGGTCTGGCCATGTGGATCGCTACCGCGCTACCGCGCTACCGTAGAAAGCTCCGCAAAGCACCGTCTGTACCGCAAAAAAATGTTTCGGTACTGCACAGAAAGCGCCGTCTGTCCTGCACAAAATGTCGACTGTCGACGGACTCGCAAGTGGCTGTTCCACCAATTTATACGCTGTGGATTCGGTACCCTCTGAGCGTCACCCAATTACGCAGCTCCCTTTATCACCTCAATGTGTTTTAGGCCCTCTAGCTTGCCCCACACAACAGAGACGTGCGATGGACTTTTTATTTACATACTTAAATAGTATAGGTCACCTCGATAGACTTTAATCTCCGTCGTCACCATCACTCACTCATCATGCAACACATCCTATCACATCACTGCGGGTTGGTGCAAACGTTGAATATCTTTGGACACAATTAGGCATCACAGTCAAAGACACAAAGCCCGATTTTTCTTTCTCTTTTCTTTTTCACTCTATCTTGTACTTCTTTCTAGTCGTCTTTCTCTCCCCAAACTCCCTCCCCACGCAGAGTAGCATGTCAGCGATATTTCAACGCCGGCTAAATTCTCTGCCTTTCAATAAAGAGCTCTCTCTCTCTCACCCAATGGTTTCCTTATGAAGCTTCTATGCCTAGATAATTACTTCAGCTAAAAAAAATCAGTATTTTTATATCGACATACTTCTTTCTCTGAGTTAGTCATTGAGCAAATATTGTCGTTTACCCCGCAAATTGGTGGCCTGGGTGTGGGCTTCTCCGGGGCACCTAACGTTAATCAGATACCATCTTTCTAGGTAGCTTTCTAGGCATAGTCTGTAGTCCCAAGTTCGAAACCTCTGCTAGTCAGAGCAGATTTCCGAGTTCGCCTGAATCAGTGTAAGCGGGTTCCAGGGGCACGCCTGAGTTTATACGGGAAGGCTGCAACTATTTCATCAACAACCGCGCATTTTCAGGTTGTGTGTTCTGCAGTGGTTTCTCTAAAATAGTATGATTTGCCTATGGCCTTGGATGTAACCCGTGATGATGCGGTTATGATGTACTGGATCATTTAAATTCTACTTTCAGGGCACTTAAGTTGAACCGCCTGACCACTCCTCCATTTCTGGCTAGGAGGCGACTGTATAGTCGTCAGCTTTCCATAGAATGGGGTAATATCAATGAATGAGAAGAGTGTTGTTTCATACTTTCTTTTGAACTCGTTCTCAGGCAGATTTCACACCATTTGGAAATAGGCGGTTAAATATGTTGACTTGGGTTGAACTTCTTAACAAGAAAGTTTCAAGCTTGCAAAGCTGCGTAAAGTTGTAAACCACTTCTCTTCTGGCTGCATCCTACGTAGCGGAGTGATCCATTCTGCAGATGCTCGACGGCCCGAATAAGCTCCGTTCACAAACCAAACATGAGATAAATAAAATGTTCTACTCTCCAAAAAATGACGCTGTGACAGCAGATACCTTTTCTACTACTACTAATAATAATAACCTAATCTCGCTGCATCACTGCTCTTTGTTTTTATCTCGTTCGTTCAGAATGGTCACAGATTCAGGCCTCATAACGAACGTGAAGACGATTTTACACGTAATTCCGAAACAACCCATTATCGTATAGATTACTTTTGTTTAGTCAGAAGGTAGTTTTATAAAAATGAATCATTCACTCTCGAAATTGAAGCGAATTCTCAGAATGCGGATGGCAGAATTGCAGTGTATATGCACCATTCTCTTGAGGACACGCATTATTGTAGGGAAAACTGTAGTACCAACGATGACGTATTCCAAGCTTGATCAGGAGACTGGAACGTGCCTGCCTATTTTCGAAGACATTCTGACGCTCATTATCCAAACGCTGTAGCAGAACGCTGTTTGCATTCTTCAATCTAATGACGAAAGCATCTGTGGATTCGTGGAATCCACGTGCCTGAAACCTCATTGGACTAATGAATCCAGGAGCACATGAGACTTGATGCGGTTAGATACGTGACGCTCTTCGCATCCAACCTCTCTGCTGTAGTTTTGAAATGGGGATCATTAAAAAATGCGCCTGATCCCTCTGTGAACGTAATCGGTATAACACGAAAGTGAAATGTGTCTTCGCATATTCAGTTAAATCTTCATCCTTACATCGCGATGAACTGGCTTATTCCCGTCGGCGTTTCGCTCGTGCAGCATTGTTTGACGTGGATGAATCCACGTTCACTCATCGCCTGCAAAACTTCAAGGACCAACGTCTTTGGGTAACTGAAGGAGTTTATGTAATGACTGCCCACAGTCGATAGTAAATGCCGCGCGAAAATGGTACAGGGCACATTTACTTGCGCCTCATTGATTCGTCAACATTGTTACCGTGCTTAGGCGCCTAACGCAGCGATGTTCTTGTTGCCACCACGCTCGAACGGTGGTCGGCAGTAGGGGGAGGAGGAGAACACTACGCACAACGACAGGTGACCGGTGCTCTACCACAGCCGTCCGCCGCGGTGGTGTAGTGGTTACGGTACTCAGCTGCCACCCAAAAAACGCGGGTTCGATCCCGGCCGCGGCGGTCGCATTTTCGATGGAGGCGAAAATGCCAGAGGCCTGTGTACTGTGCGTTGTCAGTGCACGTTAAAGAACCCCAGGTGGTCTAAATTTCCGGAGCCCTCCACTACGGCCTTTCTCTCCTCTCTATCCCTTTCTTTTCCTTTCCTCCACCCCTTTCCTCCACCCCACGGACGCTTAGCCGTGCTCCCTACATGGGCTGCAGAAATTAGCGTCCTTTCCGAACCTACAATCAATCAATCAATCAACCACAGCGCTGTCAGCGCACATACACTCGCACATACACTCGAACCTGTACTAACGCGGAAATGTTCTTTCTTATCAAGCTTCTTTCCGATGCCTGCACTGGCTCCGCACGTCTGCATCGAGGCGGACTATGGAACGCGCCTAGAATGGCGGCGCCATCCAGAAGAGACCTAAAGGTTCATGCCTCGGCTGCAGTGAGGCAATGTGCTGTATGTGCGTGCGCTGAGCCGGATGAGAGCGTCGAAGAATGAACATGAAGCGCGTTCGTACAGTTCCGAACGTGTGCGGCGTCAAAAAGGTGGCACTAGCGCAGTGGTAGAGCACCGGCTACTACTCCTCGTGGAGCGAGGGTCCCTGAGTTCGAGGCCTAAAGCATGGACAGAAGTATTTATGAGTGTTTTTTCTTTCTTGTTCTTGCATGTTCATTTCACTGCATTCACATCCGTTACGGTAGTGACGTATGGGTCGTGGTGGACCCCGGCGTAAAACACTTACGTCTTAAAATAATGTAATATGTCGAGTAAAATAGGGGTAAATATCACCAACCTCAGCACATGTCTCGGTGCACATTTTTCAATGTGGCCCTGTACATTAATGGTAATTTTTGTTGCAATCGGCAATGCTTTACACTACATCCTCTCGTTTAGTCTTCAAGGCGCCCCTGCTTCCTGATCATTCCTTTAACAGAGAGGCCTAGTTAGCAAATTGTTGCTTACCCAGCCAATCATGAAACTATCATCATCAGTAGTCCAGGTCCCGAAGAGTAGAGTGCACTAGAAAGGTCATACAAGAGTGCACGCACACTTCTCTGGAATGCCGAATGTAATATGTGGCGTTCGCATGCGGGCTTATCTTTTGTCTAGCGCACGTGACCTCAGCCTTCTAATACATTACCGAAACTGGGGCTGGCGATGGCGAGACAACGAATTGAAAAAATATTCACAGCATACCCATGGAGTGAATGATGATGAGTGGGCGAAGCTCGGGAGGTTCATCGTAGATCGTGCCCAGTTGCGGATTAATTTAGTTAACGCGCACGCTACGAATCCTTATGGTTCAACTACGCACAAGTGAAGTCTCCCACCGGCACTTCACTTAAAACGAAAAACGAACATACGAAAAACGCGAAAAACGAAAAACGTACAAACGAAAAACGTACAAACGAAAAACGAACATACGAAAAACGTACATACGGCGATTCATGTATTCAACTGAAAATAGAGTCGCTTGCTTCATCTATCCAGAGTACTTGCGCTTTACGAGCGCCTCTTAGTTAAAACATGGTGCCCAATTGCACGTGGAGGCCATATTGCTTGCTTGAAACAATTTTATATACTTTGTCAGTGGGTGTGTATAAAGGAATAATGGGATTTTACAGGAGATTTTGGCATCCTACGTCTGTAAAAATTGTCGAAATTAAAGCCGATAGCCATGAGGCATAAATAAACTTACAGGAAATATGCCTGAAGGAAGTAGTCCTGAAGCCAATCAATAAAAGTGCATTATAAATTTTTCGAGGCTAAAAAACAAATATTTTTAATCGTTTATATATATATACACTAAACACGCATGAGGGGTTCTCTTTTAGTGCTAACGATTCTCTGTCTCTCTCTCTCTCTCTCTCTATATATATATATATATATATATATATATATATATATATATATATATATATATATATGGCTGAACACACTTGTGTTTAGTCGGCTTCTAAACGTTGCTACAGCGCACCATCAAAGCTGCAAGCGGAGGCCGTAAGAGCATATGTGAGTGAAGTATCTACCCTCTGTACGTTTATAACCAGGATTCAACATTCCCGGAGCTAATTCAATCTGCTGCTTAGCGCTGTCCTTTAATATAGTCAGCTTCGGCATAGTTCGACGGATGGCTGTGGCGCAACCTTCAAATTCTTCAGCTTTGGCAGCAGGAAAAGCTTCGTGACCACGCGCATTACTGTATACCTTCACCAAAATTGTGCAGCAAGTAAGTTCTAAAAGGCTACGGTACCATCGAAATTGACAAAGGAAAGAGAACCTATTGCTTCATGTTAACTCGCATAAATGTAGGCTACCCATGTCATCCAGAATTGATCGGAAAAGCTTTCCATTTCGTTAGCGTTGAAGGAGTATGCTTTACATAGAAATATTTAATATAGAGTGGCGTAAATGGGAAGAACGTGAAAAAAATGGCAGATCCTACGTGCAGTGGAATCAAGGAAATGCGAACGAAAAATGGATATGCATTGTTGCCTCACTATACCGATTTTGGTAGACATGAACTTAACAAAACGGCCGCAAGAGCACCAAGACTGTGGCATGTAGACCATGCCGCTTATGACGCGCATGTCATGATTTTCACAGTGTCATTTACGTTGGTCATGCAGTGGTGTTGTGTCATAGCAGTTTTGGTAAACATCCCATGAACGAAACGCGTGGCATGTAAATCATGCCACTCATGGCATGCATGTCACGATTTTCATGTTCTTAGAACACGTAAACCATGGCCGTCAGTCATTGTTGTCACGCCATACCAGTTCTGGTGTACATCAAGTTAAGGAATCAGCCGCAAGAGCACCAAGCCTGTGATACATAAACGAAGCCGCTCATGACGTCCATGTCGTCAGTGTTATGACCTGTCATTTATGTTCCTCATGCAGTCATCTTGTGCCATACCAATTTTCGTACACATGCCACTAACGAAACGGCCAATGCAGCACCAAGACCGTGGCACGTAAATCATCCGGCTCATGACATGCATGGCTTGACTTTCATGTTATGACCTGTCATTTACTTTCATCATTCAGTCATGTTGTGCAACACCAATTTACTTATACATCCAATTAACGAAAGGGCCAGGAGAGAACCAAGACCGTGGCATGTAAATCATGCCGTTGATGACATGCATATAATGATTTTCGTGTTATCACCTGTCATTTCTGTTCGTCATGTAGCCACGTTTTGCTATGCCAATTTTCGTATACATCCCATTAACTAAACGGCCAGAACAGACTGTTGCAGGTAAATCATGCCGCTCATGATATGCATGTCATGATTTCCATGTTATGACCTGTAATTTGTGATTATCATGCAGTCATGTTGTGGCATACCAGTTTTCGTATACATCCCATTAATGAAACGTCCAGGGGAGCACCAAGACCGTGGCATGTAAACCATGCCGCTCATGACATGGAATTCGCGATTTTCATGTTATGAGCTGTCATTTATGTTTGTCATGAAGTCATGTTGTGGGATACCAATTTTCGTATGCATCCCATTAACGAAACGGCCAGGAGAGCACAACGTCTTAGGCGGCTTGATACTTAGAAAGAAATACGCTCAAAGCCGTCGAAGTTCGCTAAGAAATGCTTCGCGTTAAAAAACATGCTTGTTTAATATTCACTGCTATGTTTAAAGTGCAACTTTGCACTGAAAAGAGTCTAGGCTTGCAGTTGCTCGTTCGTACAATGGACGACTAAATTGAGGCGTATTAAAAGCAGTACACCATCAATCCACAAGAGTTCAATATTATACCAGTGCATTCGAGTCTCTTGTCAATGCCACACAACGTAGCCGAGCTGAGCGGGGGACGATGACCTGAACTTCTATTGAGCCTGATCGCTCCAGACTTTGTGTTGAGTCATTTCGGTCTCATGAAGTTTTGACAACGACATTGCTTTGCAGTTGCACACGTCAGTGAGAGGAAATGTAAGAAGTAGGATATCAGGCGTTGTATTCAATGCCACACTACTCATTCAAATAACGACATTACTTTGCATTTGCACACGTCATTGCGAGGAAAAGTCAAAAGTAGGATACCAGCCTTTGTATTCAATGCCACACTTGTGAACGCTGTGGTCCTAGGAAAAGCGAACTTTCCTGGAAGTCAATGGCGTTCGGCTTTACGAGCAGCCCCAGCACTTCATGCTTAGATACACAAGGAGGAAAGGTCAAAGCAATGTGTGGGCAGGCAGATTTGGGGAGGAAATGCTGGAAGGTGCGTGGCCTCAGCTTCCACTTGCCACGTAGACAACACATGTGGTGCAAAATGTTGTCAGCTCCATCTACAAAAGGGATCGCGGCAGTTGCGACTCAAAGCGTGCCAAGGTAAGCAAAGCAATTCTGTATTCTTTTCAAGAGAACTGAATAGTTGTGTTAGACAAATAAGGCGCCGTATTTGAACGCTTTCTCCTGCCCCATGAGAATATCATTCGAGGGTGGTTTTGGAATTACTGTGATGCTGCACATTTACTCCGTTCTAGTTCACATGAACGCCGATCCGATGATTCCTTTAACCCATTATTAGAACTAACGCCCTTGGACTATTGCCAAACTGTGGACCTTAGGGCTCACTTATTGGCTGGTTAAGGAAACAGGTCAGTGTAGTCGCTTCCTCCATCGACTGACAAGATTCCGCGTGACACGTACCAGATGCGGCCAAAAGAAGGAACAAATCGTTTCAGGTCGAACATCAAAGACACCTCTGTACAAGGCGACTGTTGTTGTTTTGTGGGGTTTAACGTCCCAAAACCAGCTCTGATTATGAGAGGCGCCATAGTGGAGGGCTCCGGAAATTTCGACCACCTGGGGTTCTTTAGCGTGCACTGGCATCGCACAGCACACGGGCCTCAACATTTCACCTCCATCGAAATGCAGCCGCCGCAGCCGGGATTCGATCCCGCGTCCCTCGGATTAGCAGCCGAGTACCATAGCCACTAGGCCACCGTGGCGGGGCAAAAGGCGACTGGACGAAATCTAAGGCGAAGCAACAGAAGATTGCCAGCTCCGTCTTGTTCTACATGCTTACCTTTGATAGCCAATGTACTGAAAACTCAATTCTTAATTCCGACGATCTCGACGTTCAACAGTAGGGTGGAGGGCTTATGGCACGTAGCGCGAGGACACACGCGGACGGAGGCTGAGGACCTAAGCTGCCTTTACCCATAGCTTGTTCCGTGTGCGTCTTCGGGCTGCATTCAGTTAGCCTTCACAGTCTTTCTTTTTCAGCGCTTGCGAGGCCGTGCCACAATAACCTTCCCAATCCCCAGCGGCGACGGTGAAAAACTAGCGCCGTACAAGTCACACTGCCGAACTAATCGAGGAACAGATCGCTAAAAACGATTGAGAAAATGGAATGTTGTAGGAGGTAACGCTTCGACAAGTGGGCTTGCCTTCGTCAGGGCAGCGACTGCCTTCTCCAGTGTTCGTTTATGTACGCCACGCTCTCTCCCGTACACAGGAAAGGAGAAGAGCGGCCCGTGCGAGAAGAAAAAAATGGGGGGGGGGGTTGGGTGTAAGGGAAGCTGAGTGCACAGGTGTTAGTGTGACACGTGTTAGTGCACAGGTGTTAGTACGCAGCGTGTGAGCCCTCGCAGTTGACACAGTGCAGATCGTTTGTGCACTCCTGATCATTGTGTTCAGAAAGACCACACTTCACGCAAGTCAGTTTGCCTCGACATACCGTTGACCCATGTCCGTACCTTTGACACCGGAAACATTTTCGAGGGTTCTGCACATACGGCTTGACTCTGAGGTGCAGGTAGGCGGCATGCACTGAATATGGAAGTTCATTTTCGAACGTCAGCACTATATGTTTTGTTCTGATCTCTTTCCCATCTCTTCTGATAATGATGTTGCGATCCGAGAGCACTCCTTGATCGGCCAAGGCCTCAGTTATCTCTTCGTCTGTGCATTTTATGAGCTAATTGTCAGAGAGGACGCCTTTAGCATAGTTCAGTGATCTATGGGGAGTTACACACACTTAGAGATCGCCTATTTTGTTTAATTTCCTTATGTTATTGCTCTGCATCTCGTTATGAGCCTTAATCAAGAGGCCACCGGAGGTCATTTTCCTGGCCTTGTAGTCACCATCAATACACTGTTTAATGGCTTTGGCGATTGGGAACAGTGAAATATCCTGGACTTGTGTTTCCCTTTTCGATGTTATAACAAAAGAACTTTGTGAAGTTATTAGGCTTGCTAGTGAATTCTTTAGTTACTTTGGTGTGAACCCGCTTTCGGACTCGATCAGTTTTCGAAAAAGTGGAAGTCTTCTCCATAAAGTAAAGTGTGGTGTTCGGTAGTCATTCTGGCCGCCCACCTCGGAGCCCAACCTGGGAGTGTTTTAAGCACTAGCCATACATAACTACTATAACCATACATGCCCAGCCAAGGGAGACTGCATGGTTAACCCTCGCCACCAGGAAAAAGGAAGTGAATCGAAGAGACAAGGAGACAGGAAAGATTAAAAGAGAGGGAAAGGCGAAGGCGCGAGTGCAAGATAGGAAAAGGTGACTGCCGATTTCCCCCAGGGTGAGTCAGTCCGGGGGTGCCGTCTGCGTTAAGCCGGGGCCAAAGTGGTGTGTTGCCTCTCCCGGGGGGCCTTAAAGGTCCAAACACCCGGTGTCGGCTCAACCACCAGGATCCCCTTTTCATCGGACACGGCTGAGCCATGCACGGCGACACGTGGGAGGGGGTCGAAGCACCCCCATTGGCTCGGGTCCGTGGTGTCGCCACACACCAAACGCCCGCTCGCGCAGACACCCCTGCGGGCATAATATTTTCACGAACCCATTATTGACTACCTAATTGGCAAATACGACAAAGGAACATAAGCATATTCCCAAACGTCAAAAGGAAGCGCTTTATTGTTTGCAGCGGGGCCAGGGTGCCCAAGAACTCGTTCTGAGAAAGGAAGATTCGCTAACAACAAAGAGCGAAAGCTGGAAAGCCTACGAGACATTTGTTAGTCTTATGCGACCACGTCAACCGAACTGCGCATATACTTCTGGGAGCAAGCCGAAATGCCAGGGCGAGGTCGAGAGTATTCTGGACGCATGATTACTGCCTCGGATAGCATATCAGCTGTCCTAAGGTTTCACCTAGCGGCAGTGGTTCACTGCACTTTCTTCCTGTAGTTGTTTCTCCTGCCCGTGTGTTGTTCGTATATATTTTGCACGGATCCATACTAGCATAACGCTAAGGCTTCTGGTGCTTACCAACACGTATTGTACGACCTCACACTATCAAAAAACAGCTCAAAGTTCGAGACGACTCCAGGAATGCTGTACCTGGAGGTGCGCAAAACCCATTCACTTTGTCACTCGAGGTGCTTTAGAGAAGCCTTATCCCACTGGTGCTAAGTAGAACCACTGAAAAGCTGATATGCGATCGGAATCGGTAACCACGCTTCGAGAGCGCCCTGGCTTCATATCGAAGTGCAGCTAGTTGCCTTCCCTGGCTCCAAATGGCCGCGCCGCTTGTACCAGTGACGATGAGCACGAGCACAGAGTACCAACAGGTAGCGAAGTAGCGTTGCGTTGCAATCTTTCGGTACAGTACACTAGCTGAGATTTGGAATATAGCGCGAGCGTTATACTATTGAAAATTATTCAAAAATTGCAGTGCGGAACATGGTCACGTCTAATATTTCGGAACATAAAGAGATCTGCTGCGCAGCTTGGCAGCGTACAAAGTACATTGAACTGCGAGTGCCATTCGTTGAGCTGCTTAGTTCAAGAAAGCGCATCCACAAAGCATTGCAGAAGACGTACCCTTTCTACGCATAGCGCGCATGGGCTGCAGTTGGCAGTTTCGCAGGTGCGCTCTGTCACACGGCGAGGTTTAGGTAAATGTTAGGCAAATATGCGTCTATAAGACGTATATTTGCCTATTATACACTATTAGATGCAAGACTAACCTGCGATCAGCGCTCAAGCGATATTAGAAAATGGCAAGGCCATAACGTGCCAGTCTTCCCTGCAATCTTTTAACGTAGCTCGCAGGTTAGCATTCGGATTTGCTTTTAGCGTGATCAAGATCGCATCATTTCATGTGCCAGTGGAGCATTTGCGCAAGGCGGACAACTCTGTACGCGAAGATTGTTCCACGTAGGGAAATAAAGATGTGAATCATGTACAAGAAGACAGATTCTTCGTGGCTGCTAAGGGCAATGGGCGGCTACCTTATCTCTAATGGTAGCAAAATTCACAAGTAAAATGAATGAAACATGCTCCCAAAAACGTATTCAAGCAAGCTTTTTATTCAGTGAGAACACAGTCGCTGTAGATCTGGGCTCTTAATTGGCCCCTATGTGTATAACATCACGTAATGTCAACAAAGTACAGAAAACCTATTCAGATGAATTTAACACATGTCATTACCAATGGTATTTTCGGTATAGGTCGATGAAGAGTGTTATGGGTAAGAGAAGCAATATCGAATGCACATTGAACACCCCATGAAAGCGTCTTGTCCGAACATGCAAAGTGACTTTTGTTTGAAATAAAAAGCATATTTAAAATATTAACAGTCTAGACGGAACAACAAACACATGTAAGGAAATTTTGAGCTTTTGCGACATTGCAATTTCGCACGGCTGACGCTTGAAGTGCCTGCAAGGAATAATTCCCATCTGGACGAAATTCTGTCGATTCATTTGCGAGCCCCATGTTGCCATAAAAAAAGCCTAGCTTAGCTTATCAGTATGAAGTATAGAGGGATCCGTGTTTTAAAAGCTGCTTGTAAACGCAGGTAAATATCTTGTACTACGCAAACAAAACTTCCCATAAACATTATCGCGAAAGAGTGCATTGCATGCAATTGTATTCTGGCTGCCTTTCCTCACTTAAAGGCCGCTCTACACACTTCTTGTGAACTTGGAAAATTGCATTATCGTGTCCTTGAAATCCCTAGGATGTCGGCGATGGCACTGAGAAGGTCTCCGTAATAACCGTGTACGCAGTGTTCAGGGTCTCCAAGGGCGCTGACAAGTGCCACGTGTAACTTTTCCGAGTGCGCTATCATTCCTGGAGCATGGACAGCAAGGAAGGGATGCATAGGCCATACGTTAAAGCATGCCAATCGATGTTCGGTCATAGCTAGGGGTGCGTCTGACAGAAGGACTGAGCAGCACACGGATGCCGGTGTTATGTAATAGTCGTGAGCGCAGCTTAAGGTGCCATGCTCCATTTCATTGGAAAGAATATTCAGGAAAGGGACAGCGTCACTCTCTCTCATAGGTGCCCTCAGGCGAAAAAGTGTCCATGGCTTTAACGAGCCGATAGTGGCGAGCCGGGAGTACAACCTAGCAATGTAAGACAGACGGTGCTGTAGGAAGTAATTACTATGAAGCCAATCTTTGAAGGTGATGATGAGGCCATCCGGAGTGGCTACATGGTGAGGAGAGCACCCAACGGTCTCGCGGTACAAAAGCAATAGCTCCTGAAAAGACAGATGTTTAAGAGCGGTGCACACGGTATCGATATCCTTATCCGTCATCGTTACTGAATAGCCAGGCAGCGGAAACCAGCCTTCGTAGGCTCAAGATGGGGGCGAGGTTCTCGGTCGACCAACACCCGGCGGCAAGCTTCCGTTTTTGTGAGCGTGATAGGAACAGGACCGGGTGTCCTGCATAAAGGGAACGGAAGAAAGTGTTGTCGCGGGTGACGTGCGTGTTCGGAGTCAGAAAACGAATTCAGGAACAGTCACTGCTTACCTTCAGTGCAGCTTGGTCGTGCGTCGAATGTCAGCGGGCTAGTAACGCCTTTGAGGTGTCGATCGTTCTGTCGGCCAGGAAATGCCTTCTCGACAATCGCAGAGAAGTTCAGTTTGGATGTGTGCCTGTGTGAAGCAACTCGCCTTAAGAATGAATGAAGCTGACGGCACAAGACCATGAGTGAAACTGGATACTGCGCACTAGTAATGCGCATGTTTATCATGATATGTGGTACCCGTGAGCAACATGTAGGTATTGTCGAGTGCGCTATCGCCGTGACAAAGTAGCTTTGTCTAGGCAGTGTATCTGCAGTTATCTCAAGACGGGGCCAAGCCAAAACCAGCACGTCTCAAAAGTAACGAAATCGACAAATCTCTGCAGTGGGCCTGTCACAGTACCTCCCGAAGTGTCTAGATGATTCACGCATGCTATAAACACCGACAATTGCAATCGCTGGAACTTAAAGGTTGCGTACTCTCGTGGTGAAGGCATCGTACTGCGATCTGGAGTAGTGATATTGCTGTACGTCGCCTGCTGTTGTTCAATATTGCAGTCCATACATAACAAAACATTGCCGCCTACTAAACGCATTCTCAAGACTAATTCGCAATCAGGTTGGCGAGGGCAGAAAATCCTGTAGAGCGATAAAAAAACACAATGACATAATATTTCATCACTTATGTGGCCGTGTTCCTCTCCTCGGCGATAACATATTGCCTTTGACATATACATTTCGATAACTAAAGACGGCACTATCTTTTCTGTGTGTTGCTTGAAGCCATCACATGCTTCGCCAAGGGTGTGATTCTATTTTATTCTAGTTTAGTTCAAATCTTCACTTCTAAGTCTGCACAGAAATATGCTTGGATGACGAACAGGCACAACAAAATGTCGTAGAAGACAAGTAGCGTTAGCGATATGGAAACACAGACCCATAAGCACAATATGAAAATGGTGGAGTGGATTTATTCAACAGCAGCAACAAAATTAAAGCGGCCCTTAAAGGGGTGGTGAAATGGTGTCTGATTTTCTTTTTGCTCATAATGCAATAGAAATCTTGAACCTAGAAACTACAAGATATTTGTTTCGTTGCACCGTCTGCGTTGATCCACAGCGATAAAAACATGCCTTCAATTTAACAGCCCGTCCTCCCCTCATCTGTACAGCTGACGTCATGTTAGACGCCACCACGGTCTTCGAAATTCGAGCTCTCTCTCGGAGACCATAGAAAAACAAACGATGCTTCAGCCTTGCTACTGCATGGCTGCACGTCACGGGGTCCAGCAATTTCTCTACTTTCCTGGTTTAATATAAATCTATTATTTTAGCGCAATGTAATGTTGGCGATATATTTACGTTTTTAAGCATATTAACGTGAAGCCACTGAATAGTGCCTATGCCGACCTGTGGTGCCGCATGGCCGCTATGAGAGCACAAGAAAGCTGGCTTTTCGAACGGGCGTTATTTAATGTAGGCTGACTATTGCGCCGAAATTTTTCGGAATCAGCACGTGAAATGCCTATTGAAGGAGCGAAAATAGAAACCGGGCAGTTCCATATTATTTTCACGACCACTTTAATGACTACCTGATAGGGAAATACGACGGAGGAGCATAAGCATTTTGCCAAAAGTAAAAAGGAAGCGCTTTATTTGACGCTACACTTCACTTTATTGCCTTAAGGACCCCTTCGTAGCGATATTACATAAGGTGTGGTAATACATTAGTTGATAATTTGCATACTGCATAACTGAAAAAAATGAGAAAGATACATCGCTAAACATTGTCTGCACATTACATAACTGAACACCGACAAGTACAGAAAAGTACATGGGATGAAGCGTTGCGCAGGTCAGCACGAATACATATGTACCTAAATAACGCAAAATAAAATTGCACTTTCATTGTGAAAAGTGCGCATTGACGCTCTCCGTAAACGAACACGGGCAAGTGATGGCGGCGATTTGGTGGGGCAGGTTGTTCCTATCTGTATCGGCCTGGCAAAAGAATGGGGCGGGAAAGGTAACAGTGCGCATGCGAAGGGCGGCCAATTTGAAAAGTATGTCGTATACGATGAGATGTATGGGCTGCTGGGCGAATATAGGGCTCTTAATTAACCGAGGTAAGGTAAAAGTTGTGTAAAGGCGAAAGGGTTGCAGTGTGCCGGCGCGTACAAAGGGGAAGCAAATGAAATTCTCTTTTTTTTAAGGTAAGGTACGCTTCTGTCATATGAATAATCAGAAAGGGTGAATCTTGCAGCGCGGTTTTGAACGGATTCGAGTGCGTTGATGAGATATGTTTGTTGAGGATTCCATACGGCGCGTGCATATTCCAGTTTCGGCAAGATTATTGCCTGGTAGGCCAGTTGATTTACAGCTTTGGGGGCACGTTTGAGACGACGCTTGAGAAAACCGAGTGATTTGTTAGCAGATGAAATGATTTTAGAGACGTGCGTGCATCAGGATATGTCGATCGATATAATAATGCCTAGGTATTTGTAAGATTGCGCAGCACACACGGGAATGTTGTTGATTGTGTATTGTCAAAGAATCGGATCGCTCCGACCGATAAAATACCACCAGGCGACGAGCAGAACGCGCTTACCGTCGCAGCGGAAAACACGAAGATTACAAGATGGCACAAAAGGTTCACTCCACTTCGCGCAGACGCTTACAGAAATTTGGTACATGGCGAAATTAGGTACATGGTATATATCGAAATTAGGTACATGGTATATAGAAATTGGGTACATGGTATATCTCGTACTACGCAAACAAAACTAGCCTAAAAATTATCGCAAAAGAGTGTGTTGCATGCAGTTGCATTCCCACTGCCCTTCAATTATTGGCCGCTCTACACACCGCTCGTGAACTTTTGAAATCGGATTATCTTGTCCTTGAAGTCCGAAGGATCTCATTGATGCAACTATTAAAGTCTCCGTAATAACCGTGCAGGCAATGTTCAGGGTCTCCGAGGGTGCTGACAAGGGCAGCGTGCAATTTTTCTGAGTGGGCTATCATTCCTGGAGCATGGACACCTAGGAAGGAATTCATAGGCCATACGTTAAAGCATACCAGTCGATGTTCGACTATGGCTAGGGGTCCGTCTGACATAAGCACTGAGCAGCACACGGACGCCGGTGTTACATGATAGCCGTTAGCCGAGCTTAAGACGCCATGCTTCATTTTATCGGAAAGAATATTCAGGAAACGGGCAACGTCACTCTCCTGTATAGGTGGGCTCAGGCGATACAGCATCCATGGCTTTAACAAGCCGACAGTGGCGATTCGGGAGTACAATGTAGCAATGCGAGACAGACGCTGCTCTAGGATGTTAAAACTGAGAAGCCAGCTTCTGATGGTGGTGATGAATTGAACCGGAGTGGTCCTAAGGTCAGAAGGGCGCGGAATGGTCTCGCGGTACAAACCCAGTAGCTCCTCATAAGGCAGACTTCTCAGAGCGCTGCACAAGGTATCGACATCTTTATCCGTCATCGTTCCAGGACAGCCAGGCAGCGGAAACTTGCCTTCTTAGGCTCAGGATGGGGGCGAGGTTCTCGGTCGACGAACACCGGGCGGCAAGCTTCGCTTTGTCTGATCGTGATAGGAACAAGACCGGGCGTCCTGCGTAAAGGCAACGGAAGAAAGTGTCTCGGTGACATGCGAATCGGGTGTCAGAAAAAGAGTACAGGAACAGTCGTTGCTTACTTGCAGTGAAGCTTACGCGTGCGTCGGAAGTCCCCGGGCTAATAATGCCTTTGAGACCCCGGGCTAATAATGCCTTTGAGGTGTCGATCGTTCCGTCGCCCAGGAAATGCCTTCTCGACAATCAAAGAGAAGTTCACCCTGGCTGTGTGCAGCGACTCGCCTTAGGAATGAATGAAGCCGGCGGCACAAGACCATGAGTGAAACTGAATACTGCGCACTAGTAATGCGCAAGTTTATCCTGACATGTGAAACCCGTGACCACCATGTGGGCACTGTCGTGTGCGCTTTCGCCGTGACGGATTGGCTTTGTCTCGGCAGTGTATCTGCAATTATCTCAAGATGGGGCCAAGCCAAATCCAGCACGTCTGAAAGGTAACGATATCGAAAAATCACAGCAGTGGGCTGGTCACAGCATCTCCCAAAGTGTCTAGATGATTCGCACATGCTAGAAAGACCGAAAATTGCAATCGCTGGAACTTAAACGTGGCGTACTCTCGTGGTGAAGCCATAATAGTACGATATGGAGTATTGATATTGCTGTAAGCTGTTGTTCATATCACCGTAACTCTGACTCATAATTGCAGCCCATACACAACCACGTATGTAGTGACGTATTATTCGCTTAGTACTCAGTAAAATGAGCCGGCGCTGGGAATCGACGCTGCCATCACGCTAACCAAAAAAAAAAGCTGCTTTTAACCACGGCGCATGCGCGCGGCGTCCCGCAGGTGTAGCACGCAAGCGCTCTGTAGCGACAGAATGTCGCAACACAGCCGATGGCTGTGAACCACTCAGTTCGATGTGTCGCGTATCAGAAGGCTCCATGGGCAAAAAAAAAATTCACGCATCTCCGCTAAGTGAACTATGACGTGTGGGCGAATCATTGGGGAACGTTCGGTGTTACCGTAAATGACCCGTGACATTGCCCACTCATGCATGTAGCTGAGTGATAACGCGTGTGCGTCCATGTGCATATTCGCACGCGCATTGCGTTTATGCTCCCGGTCTTTATGAGATTCCCGCGCTCCCGCATCGTATATAGTGCTGAGTCCCGGATTACTTTTAGTTAACGCTCACGGGGCGAAACCTGATGGTTCAACAACGCGCAAGAGAAATCTCCCACCGGCACAACATTTCAGGTCAAGACCTAGTGCTGGCATATACGAGGTGACCGGCGAACGGTTGTGCAGCGCGAGCAGTCGGTTTTTACAATCAAGAAATTCGCTAGCAGATGCTGCCAGCGTCCGCGTTGTCCCTCGGGGGCGAGGGCGCGTTCTCGTTTCTTGCGAGCTGGTAACGCGTTCATCGCAGAAAGCATTTCCATAGTCCACGTGCACCGCTCGCTCTCTCTCACTACAGCGGACGACATTGTCTGTGTGCACTGCCTTCGGTATCGGCTCACACATGCACACACACCGTCTGATTGCACGGCTCCAGGATGGGCCCACACCCACACGCTAGGGGCACCCCAGCGCCCCTAGCAGACTCCATAAAAAGCAGAGCTGCACACAACGACGAGGGAGGGAGGGAGAGAAAAGGCTCGGCCCTAAGGTGTTTCGCCCCTAAAGGTGGGCTCGCGGCGCGGACGAACACTTATTAGCGTCTGTGCACCGCAGCGCACCCAACGGACTCCATGCGAATCAGAGCAGGGCGACGGCGAAGGAGGGCGGACAAGGTCGGCCCTAAGGTGTTTCGCCCCTTAAAGGAGAAGACCTAACACTGAGCCTAGCGGCACCAGAGCAATCATTTCGTCCTGAAAAAGCTATTTACCGTCACGACCTGAAATTGATCTCGCATGTAGCTTGAGAAGAAGCCGAGAACTTTACCACGAAATCCATGATATTTGTTTGCTCAACAATATGCAATGACCCACTATGTCGAATGCTTTGTTTTTCAAATCCGAAAAGACGACAGCTACTAGTTTGCTTAGGTGTAAAGCCATATTCACATTTTGTGATATTCACATTTTGTGATTCACATTTTGTGATATTCACATTTTGTGATTCGCGTGGCTGACGTCTCAAAGACGTCAGCCACGCGAACTAAGCGGGAGCGACATCAAAGGGACGACCAAGCCGTCTCTGAAACGTCTTTGCGAGACCGAAAGTAAACGTGGAAGAATACTCCCCCCCCCCCTCCTTCCCCACCGGAGATAAAAACCCAGGGCATGGCTCAAAGCGTCGGCGGCCGTCGGCACACTGCACGGCGCCGAGATGTCTCTGGCTGTCATGGGCCCGGGAGAGAGGCGCCAGGATATCTGGCTCCTTCTCTCGCCGGTCGCCGGGGAGAAGAGGCGAGAGGGCGCACAGGCGTAGGCTGGCGCAGACAGGCTGAGACGTGAAGCAAAGCCAGCGAAGCTCGTTTGGGTGGTTGGCGGAGGAATCAGTGTAGTTAAGTAGTTGGCGGCTGGCTCTTCCTTGGTTTCTGGAGAAAAATCCGTTACCGTGCTACAACTCCTGCGTGTGTTTGTGTGGTGGCATTTTCGTTCTTTGTACTTTCCTTCTTGCTTTAGCCCTGGTTCAATCCCTGCTTGTTTCTGGATCCTGTAACATCAATGTCTACGTCTCGCTGAAAAGAAATGAAAGTACCACATTTGAATAGCCTAGCACGACGCCTGTGATATCACTCATATGTTCCGCGGATATAGAAAATAGGTCCGTAACAGATGCAATGACCATTAATGCTAGGTAAGCTCTTAGATTGTTGACACATTAAACACCAAGCACCGCAACTCTGGTTTTATCATTGAGATCACCGTGCACGAATGCATTCTGAAACTTGGTTAAGTCTGTGTGCGTGTTTAGCCCGATTAGCGAGTAAGGAGTACATTGGCTTCGTTCCTACCATCTTGTCAGTTGGCCGTTACCGGTAGTGAGTACAGCGCCTGTATAAATGTGTGGGATAGTAACAATTTACTCTTCTCTTACAGAGATGAATACATGCATGTGATATCGCGTGTTGTAGGGCAACCGCTGCCGCGCCTTCGTTCTCTGTGGCATCGCAGTCATGGGATTTCAGTTCAGGGCTGTTAAATTTACGTGGATGTTTGAGCAATCGCGCTATTTGTTGTTGCATGTTAGCAGAACTACCGCAGGCAATCATGACGTCTGGTGGTGGTGGAATAACTTAACGCAGCTCAGCATTCAGATGATCAGGCTCTCAGTCATAATTAAACTTTGTCAGAGGAATGTGACTCTTTTGCGAATGTTCGTTATTATTATTTCTCATTCACCGACCTTTTGCGGTTTCCTGAATTGCGAGGTTCGTCATTCTTGCAGACCGCGAATACAAAAACAGTTACACGACCTGTTATCTGGTTCCATAGTGTTGTTACAGGGACGCTGTTTTACGCAGTGGATTTCTGGTATGCCATAAGCTATCCAGTGTTTCACGTGGTACGGATTAGGGAGTGAAGGCTTGAACCAAGTTGGTGGGCTGATAGTCCAGGACAGATATGATAATGTGACGAACAACAAACTAGATTAATACGTCGGGCTATGCGCGAGCGGTGTGTTACGAGGACCTATACGTGCACTTTTGGAGGTATCTTGTTTATTTATTTATTTATTTATTTATTTATTTATTTATTTATTTATTTATTTCTGGCCCCGCCAGCTTGTCCGGTGCCGGGGTCTAGCGGTGCATGCCCATACCTGCCGTCGCTACTCATGCATCGGCAGAGCAGCTTTATCGGGCAGAATTGCCGCATGTTTTTTTTTTCTTTTTACTTTGCAGGAATACATGTGGTTCAATCGGTTCCATGGATAACATGATCAAGTGCACCAAATGCGTTCTACCACGGCCCGACTGCGGTTCTATATTGTAGGCATTTCCGCGACGGCGGTTTCAGCGTGCCTTATTATGCCAGTAGGATTGTATTCATCAGCTGCACTAAGCCTGAACACTACAACTAGTTTTTGATTACTGTGAACGTGAGCTAGTTGCGCGTTTTGTAGAGGTTACAGGCTCAACGGAGTTGGCCATACGAGGTGTTTTGTTTAATGAGTAGGTATGAGTTTTTTAAATGTGAAACAGGGTAAAATTCAGGGACTCTAAGATTGGTCCTGCACATATATGCCTGCTAGTTACTTGAAGTCCTTTTTAGGGGTAGCTTCATGCACTGGTGCGAAAATCTTTTTTTTATTTCCAAATGATCCTTTCGGCGCTGATAACCGTTCCTGTCATATTTGCATAGATGTGCGTAATACGGTGCTTTGTAGAGAGCCGTATCTGTATTTCGTATATATTTGATGATATTGCCTTTTCTTTCGTCGCCCCATAGCCGTCTCCTGTGTATTCGACTTCGATAAGGCGAGTATGTCGCTTCATTAGGAAACTGAGGTTCCATCGATGTAACGTCGCTCACCGTGACAGACTGTGAACTGAATTGTGATGTTGCTCATTACAGCGATTATGTTAATATTTTATGCCCTACATTCTTTGCAGGTCACTTCGGTCAATATTCATTGTTACTTGATTGATGCTTTTGGTTGCCTTTTAAGTCCCGCCACGGTGGTCTCGTGGCTACGGTACTCGGCTGCTGATCGCGGGATCGAATCCCGGCCATGACGGCTGCATTTCGATGGAGGAGAAATGTTGAGGCCCGTGTGCTGTGCGATGTCAGTGCATGTTAAAGAACCCCAGGTGGTCGAAATTTCCGGATCCCTCCACTACGGCGTCTCTCATAATCAGAGCTGGTTTTGGGACGTAAACCCCACAAGTCATTAGTTGTCTTTTAAACCTTGCCTCGTTACATCAGCTGATGCCCTAGGTAAATTTACACTTTCATATCTGAGTCATATTTGAGTTCCTTTGTTTGTATTCATTGATTTTATGGTCGTGATGATACTGCATACATCATTGAAAGCGGCTATCACACAGTCATCCATTGTTCTGTCTGTGCTCATATAACAGGATGCGCTGCTCTCATGCTGAAAACGCATAGTCGTTTGGCTGTTGATTATTTTGTGACTACTGGTGCTCTTTCTGTAAGCCTCTGGTCATTAATAAGTTCGAAAGATGCATGTAAATTTTTTCTTCTGCAGTTCCTTTTGAATATTTGTGGTTTCATTTTTCTCGCCTTTCTCTTTTTTTAACTTGCACAAGTTAGTTTCTCAATAAAATGTTGATATAGCACTGTTCCGACTTTATGATCATTCGCACAGGGGCCTCCTTGTTAGGAAGCTCCCCAAGAAACTACCTGTCCTTCACTGTAGAAAGATATGTCATTACTATTTTTGGTAAATTTCCTTCATATTCTATAAAGTACATGCGAGATTGATTTTTGTATTCATGACAACTAATTGGACTGAAATGCTAAGACCGATCAAGCCGTTGCAGACAACTGTGTGCCTAACATACTGCACTATTTTAGCTCTGTCGCACTCAGTGCTGTGCTTTTCATCACCAGAAAAAAAAGGGGGATCCAGGCAAGTGCGGCGCCAGGACTTCTTTCTATAGGACGTAACTATGAAAGTATTCAGCTGGCACTGCCCCCCCCATTCTGCAGCAGCGAGAAGCTTATGGTGCAGCTCGTAACATACCAGGTCGCAGCTAATGCAATAAGGCTGGAACGGCGTCCGCAGATCGGGGGTGCCACCCAAAATTATGATCTCGTTGACACCTCCAGAACCACAGAGTTAATGCCCTAGGGGTGCAAAAAATGCCTTGTGGTTATTTGTACCAATAAGGCGATAGCTTATATTCTGAGGCTGGTGACCAGATCAAAATTTTGGTGGGCGCGCCCCTTTCCAGATCACGATTCCTGCTTCCTTTTCAGATTACGGCTAACGTTTCAGGAAGAGCTTTTTGACGACGTCTTTGGGAATTCTTCAAACGGATTCCGAAATCCCGTTAAATCGGATTATTGGAGTTTCCCCTAAGCCGTCGAAAAGACCAGCTTTTTGATGACGTTTGGAAGACGTTAAGGAAACGTCTCTTTTATGTGCAACAAGCCGGACATTAGACGAGATATACGACGGATCCTGGACTAAAGCTTCTTACGCGTGCATTTTCTGCGACGTCGTTAAGTCTCGGGTATCCGTTTCGAAGACGTCATAACTCCTTTGTGTGCTAGATGGGACCGCGCCTCAGCACAACGCTTTTCCAAGACATCCAGCAGAATACTACTCGCAATGAAGCGAGGTGCGCTTTAGTTTTCATGTCTTCATTGCAATATTGCCATTCAATGTACATTCCAGCCCTCACCTCACTAACTCCTCGCAAACGTGCCTCTACTGCTCGTCTAAGTTTCGTGCAGTGTAATCTACTGTTGTGCACATCGTGGCCATATAAAGTCAACGGCGAGCCGAGGCCACTGCTCGTGTTCTATCTTTACTTACGCTACCTTCCCCCGTGCCATAAAGTGAACGCTTTCTCCTCTGATCAATTGCCGTAGCGTCGTACACACGCAATGCTGACTGTACATCATGAGCCTTAAACGTAAAGAACTTTTGACAGCCTGCCCACGGGCACCGTTTCTCGTCGCGGAATGTCGTGGTCATTCGTACCCTTCCTGCGAGTCTCGTCATACCTAAGCATAACGCATCCTTACTTAATAAGCCCACGTTCGCTTGAATTCAGACGGACCATAACACTGCCAGTCTGACTTCGTATATTATATCTATCGCATTTATTGGTCCGTCGTTCTAGCGAAACTGTGACCTTTTCTTTTCAAGTGCATCCCTACAACACATTGAAAGAGAAATTTATTATTTACATTTATTATACGACCCGCTGAAGTTAAACTTAACTGAACTGTTATCAACTGGAAGCATATATTACCTAAACCGAGAAGTAGACCGATGCTTTTTTAATATTGCTGTTTTATTTCATAGAAAGCAGATAGAACAAGCAACAACGCAAAACATTTTGGGGGTGTGGTTTAAAGAAAACCTCCCTTGGGACAGTCATGTTAAGAAACTCTGCAGTGACCTTAGGAAATTAGCATGCTCCATGTGTTAAATAATTAGTCTTATACCATTACAACCACAGAAAGCAGTGTACTAGGCCTTTTTATTCTTAGTTATTGTTCATTAATCAGGGGACAAGAAGTGCGTAAGCTGTGAGAAAAATCACAAATGGACGTAAAATGTAATAAGAATTTTCAAAAACTGACACGGTAGAACGCGACACTTACAGAAACGCAATCTATTGATAAACCCTAATCAATGCGATCAAATCAGAACTAACACGGTAGACCGCGAGACTTACATAGACGCAATATTTTGGATGCGGAGTATCTCTTGCTCGCGGGTATGTCACGCGTCCGGCATCCGCACTCACACTACGCATGCGCGACTCTCCTCTCCCTTCCCTCTCTCCAACAGCTGATGCAATAAATAGAGCGGGTAGAGAACGCGCGCGCGCGGCGTCCGCCCGCACTCACACTACGCATGCGCGACTCACCTCTCCCTTCGCTCTCTCCAACAGCTGCTGCAAAAAATAAAGCGGGTACAGATCGCACGCGCGGTTCGCTTCAGTAGTATCTCCTCCTTCTCCGATGAAAGAAGTTGGTTGTGTTGTGTGATGGAAGCAACAGTTCCGTCAGCGAGTGGGTTGACGCAAGTACGCATCAGCATCAACCCACACTCTGAAAACGGTCACGCGATGCGTGGAAACGAGCCAAGTTAACAACGTAATAAATCGCAAGGTTGACTGTAAGGTTCACCGCAAAGGTAACACGAAAACACAGCAAACCTGTTCACACCCCCGTTAAATGCACCGTTGAAACCCCCAGTGATGCTCCGCATCACACCATGGTCCCCTTCGGGGAGATGGTGTAATTTTTTGATAAAGGCGAAATAATCCCAGGAAATCCAATTTTACATTATCACCTACGGCTTCACAAAAAGCACAGGTTCTATGTTAGTAACCTCCCACTTCTTCCCCTCCATATCAATTACTTCACCAAACGACAATGCCACCACTCATGCGAACTGACTACGGACGTCAAAATCATAGTATCAAATATTCACCTTAAGAAACATTGTTGAACATCACAGATCTTTGTGCACCCCGCTTCTAAGAATTTATAAAAACATTCTGTTATATTGTCTGATAGCTATCAATAAAATACATCTAACTAAATTTTAATGTACACCGTTTATGCTTGTTTTCCCAGGCTGCAATTTGAAAGGAAATAAGTAAATGCATATAAGGTGTGTATTGGTGAAGCGTTTGCATGATGCCTAACTATATCGCGTTGTTAGCAGTGAAAGTTATACAGATGCATGTGTAACTGAATTATTTGGTTGCTCTATAACAAAAAGGAAGAGGTCGTGGGCTCGTTCACATGTTAGAAACAACTACATAAACTGAAAAACATTGAAGCATAGGAGAGCACGTGCAAGTTTTGCAAAGTTCTATTTATGGTATTGTAATTTATGAGGTAAGTAGAAAGTAATCAAACTGGACGAAAACAGAAGCCTGCCTTTGGTGGGACCGAGCCCACGACCTTCGTTTAAAACGTCCGACGCTCTACTGCTGAGCTACGAAGGCGGTCGCCCCCCCGACCATTTTATTTGGTATTTACGTATCTGTAATCCTGGGAGTGTTAGGCAGTGCCACTCGTAGCCATGCTCTATTGCTGTACTTGTATCGAAATCATGTGCTTGCATGACCAATGCGCATAGGAGTAAGAGCTTCTGTCAGGCAGTATGCTTTAACTCTTACTCACCTTTCTGTTCTGTCCAAGAACGACATCAAATAAAGGTATGACTTCAAACATAAAGAGCGAGGACTGCTTCATGGAAAGCTAATTCTATTTTCTTGTTTTTTTTTCTTTTTCCTAGCAGTGCAATAGATATCATGACACTCGAAACTATAACATACTTGCTTCATTGCACCGTCTGCTCAGATCCATGGCGATGAAAACATGCTTTCTAATTAACAGCCCGTCCTCCCTCCATGTCTGCAAGTGACACGATGTCAGTCGCTACCACGGCCTCCGAAATTCGAGGTCTCTCTCGGAGGCCATAGAAAGACAAACAGTGTTCCAGCCTTGCTACTGCACGGCATCACGTCACGGGGTGGAACGATTTCCTTACTTTCCGGGTTTATTAAAAATCTATTATATTAGGGCAAACTAATGTTGGCGAGATGTTTACGTTTTTTAAGCATCCTAATGTGACGCCACTGAATAGTGCCTAGGCTGTTTCGGGAGCACAAGAAAGCTGGCTTTTTAACGGGCGGTAATTAATGTAGGCTGATTATTGCGCGAAATTATTTCGGAATAAGCATGTGAAATGCCCATTTGAAGTGGCGAAAATAGGAAGCAGGTAGTTCAATATTATTTTCACGACCCCTTAAATCACTACCTGATAGGCAAATGCGACAAAAGGAGCACAAGCATTTTGTCCAACGTAAAAAGGAAGCAATTTGTTTGAAGCTTCAGTTCACTTTACTACTTTAAAGACCCCTTCGTAGCGGTATGACATAAGGTGTGGGAATACCATTAGTTAATAATTTTGCATACTACGTAACTGAAAAAAAAAGATACATGCGCTAAACATTGTTTTCATATTACATAACTGAACACCGACAACAAGTACAGAAAAGTACATGGGATTGAGCGTTGCGCAGGTCAGCACGAATACATACGTAACTAAATGATACAAAATAAAATTGCACTTTTATTGTGAAAAGCGCGCATTGACACACTCCGTAAACGAACACGGGCAAGTGATGGCGGCGATTTGGTGGGGGCAGGTTGTTTCTATCTGTATCGGCCTGGCAAAAAAATGGGGCGGGAAAGGTAACAGTGCGCATGCGAAGGGCGGCCAATTTGAAAAGTATGTCGTATACGATGAGATGCATGGGCTGCTGGGTGAATATAGGGTTCTTAATTAACCGAGGTAAGGTAAAAGTTTTGTAAAGGCGAAAGGGTTGCAGTGTGCCGGCGCGTACAAAGGGAAGCAAATGAAATTCTCTTTTTTTTAGGTAAGGTATGCTTCTCTCATATGAATAATCAGAAAGGATGAATCTTGCAGCGCGGTTTTGAACGGCTTCGAGTGCGTTGATGCGATATGTTTGTTGAGGATTCCATATGGCGCGTGCCTATTCGAGTTTCCGCAAGATTATTGCCTGGTAGGCCAGTTGATTTACAGCTTTGGGGGCACGCTTGAGACGACGCTTGGGAAAACCAAGTGATTTGTTAGCAGATGATATGATATTAGTGGCGTGTGTGCATCAGGATAAGTCGATCGATATAGTAACGCCTAGGTACTTGTAAGACTGCGCAGCGCACACGGGAATGTGCTTGACTGAGTATTGGTAAGGAAATGGGTCGGGCCGACCGAGAAAATAACACCAGTTTCTACTTCTTAGCATTCAGTTTCAATAACCAATGGTCGCACCATTGCTGTATACAGAAGTAGGTCTTGATTCGACGGGTTAGTAATGGTTCGATAAATGGATCAGTCATCTGGGAACAAACGAATGTTTCATGACACGTGCAGGGGTAGGTCATTTTTATAAGAAGAGTAAATGTCCAAGCACGGATCCTTGCGGTACTCCGGAAGTCACTGGCAGGGGGTTAGATCCGCGGTTTTTTTTACTGTAACAAACTGATATCGGTTTGTCAGGAACGCTTCAATCCGTCGCAAAATGTCGGGGTTAATATTCGTGAGAGTGAGTTGCAATAGGCGTTGGCGTGGCATCTCATCGAATGCTTCTGCGAAATCTAGGAGTATCGCGTCTGTTTGCAGCGGGGTCAGGTTGCCTCAGAACGCGTTGTTAGAAAGGAAGATTCACTAACAACAAAGAACGAAAGCTGCACAGGGCTGAGCGAAATGTGGAAAATCTACGAGACAGGTCTTTTATGCAGCAACGTATACATCTCTTAGCTAGCAGAAAAAGCAGGGCAAGGCCGAGAGCATTCTCGCCGCATGATTAGTGCTTGGGATAGCATCACAGCTCTCCTATGGTTTCACGTGGAGGCAGCGCTTCGCTTCACTTCCTTTCTTTAGTCGCTTCTCCTGCCCGTGTGTTGTTCATACAGATTCTGCATGGATCCATACTAGCACAACGATAAGGATTGATATGATCAGCAACATGTATTGTACGACTTCACACTCTCAAATAAAAGCGCAAATTTCGAGACCGCTCCAGGAGTGCTGTAGCAGCAGATACGCACAACCCATTTACTTTGTTTACCATGTAAGGCGCTTTAGCAATGCCTCGCGCCACCGGTTCTACGTAGAACCCCTGAAAAGCTGATATGCGATCGGAAACACTGCTCCTTCTTCGAGGACAGCCTCGGTCCATGTCGAAGTGCAGCTACTTGCCTTTCCTGGGTCCGAATGACCACGCTGCTGGTGCCAGTGACCATGAGCCTGCTATACCAACAGGTAGCAAGCTGTGTTGCGTTGGAATCCGTAGGTACAGTACAAAATAGAGCGTTGGAATAGAAAAGTCACAGCATAACCACGGGGTGAATGGCGATGAGTGGGCGAAGCTCCGGAGGTTCATGACTCTTCCGTGAAAATTCGTCCATTACGTCATCATGAAAGACGTGAGAAGCAGTGTGTGAGGTTATAAAGAACTTTTATTCATTTTCTTAGATGAGCTTTGGCTTCCGTTGTCCCTTTAAAATGACGGCTTTATGGTCCGTGAAATGCAAGGAGAGCGGTTCTTGTATGGGTTGCAGTTGGACGTTCGTAAATTCAATGTCTATGCACGTCCCTCACCCATTCACCCTGTGGATATCCTGTAATTCTCGGCATCGCGCTTCCTCGTCGCTTCTCGGGCTCTCACAGTTTCTGGATTCCGCTTCTCGGCCTAGCCGTGCACCTTCTGCTTCGCGGGCTCGAACGTCGGGATCCGTTTCTCAGCGCATCCGTGCAGCTTCGGCTTCGCGGGCTCTCACCTCCAGGTTCTGTCTGCGAGCGCGCGCTGCAGCCGCTTTCCGCGCCCTCTGCTCCGCCGCCTTGTCTTCCATATGGCGCAGCGACTCCGAGCGAAAGAGGAAGCGCGCCAAGAGCGAGCGCATTTTATAGCTCTCACCCCTAGCGGTCTCCCATCGCACTGCGTCGAAACTTCTCGAACGATCGCCTCCATCCAATGATCTAGTGATCGCTAATCACACTATGCGCTCCCAAATATCTGAATGGAGCGAGCGCCGCAGCGCCATCTCGTATTTAATGCGTCAACTATGCTGCGCTAGTGCCATCTAGTGATATCCCGTCACACTAGCCTTCACCATGTATGTGTATGGAGGGAGCGCCACCAACGCCATCTAGTGATCACTTCACGAACTAGACAAGGTGGCTACGACAGAGGAGGGACTGACCCACGGCGTAAGGAGAGAGAGAGAGAGAGAGAGAGAGAGAGAGAGAGAGAGAGAGCAACCATTTATTTTAACGAAGTGAGGGATCTTCCTCGTAGGGTGGAGCCCTTAGTTCAGGGCCCCATTGGCTCGCGCCACTCCACGTGCTCGCTGGATCAGCCGACGCTGCTCCTGCGGCGCCCCTAATAGCACGAGCACCGTATTACTCCAAAATTCCATCGCGGGACATGGTCGGGCCTGATATTCTCGGAACGTAAAGAGATGTGCTGCGCAGCTTGGAAGCGCACAAAGTACAGCAAATTGCGAGTGCTATTTCCTGACCTGCTTAGTCCAAGAAAGCGTATCAGCAGAACATTGCGATACACTTGCACTTGGTTACTCATAGCGCGCATGCGCGGCGGTGGCCGTTTCACAGGTGCACTCTAACACGGTGCGGTTTAAGTAACAGTTACGCAAATATGCGTCTAAGTAAACAATGCAGACATCATGGAAATGGGCGCCTGCAGATCGTACGGCAAATACCGTAACCTTTGCAGAGTATTAGACGCAAGAATATCCTGCGAAATAGCAAGGCCATAACGCAAAGATAGCAAGGCCATAACGTGCAAGTTTTCCCTGCAATCTTCAAATGTAACTCCGAGTTCACCTTTCGGATTTGCTTTTAGCTCGATCAAGTTCATGTGTTTGAAGATTGCGCCTTTTTTTTTTTACCAGTGGATCATGGGTGCAAGGCGCACAACTCGGAAGGCGAAGATGGTCCCACGTAGGGAAATGAAGATATGAATCATGTAAAAGAGCAGAGGTTCTTGGTGGCGGCTAAGGTCATTGGGGGGCTATCTCGTATGGTAGAAAAATTCACAAGTAAAATGAATCACACATGCTCGAAAAGAGCGTATTCAAGCAAGCTTTTTATTCAGTGACAACACAGTCGCTGTAGATCTGGGTTCTTATTGCCCCTTATCACGTCACGTCAACAACATATAGAAAACCTACTCAGATGAATTTGAAATATGTCATTATAAATGGTACTTGGCACTTTATGTTGAGGAAGAGTTATGAGTACGAAGAACAGTATCGAGAAAATATTTAGTTGCTGATCAAAGCATCTTGTCCTAACATAGAAGGTGACTTTTGTTTGAAATAAAAAGCATATTTAAAAAGTAACAGTTCTCCATATGCATGCTAGATGAAAGAAACACATGTAAAGAAATCCTGAGTTTTAGCGAAATTCCAATCTTGCACTGCTGCAAGTTCAAGTGCCTGCAAGGAATAATTCCAACCAACATGAACTTCTGTCAACTCAATTGCAAGCCCCATGTTGCCGTAAAAAAGCGCCTAGCTTAGCTATGAATATGAAGTATGCAGGGATCCGTGTTTTACCAGCTGTTAGAAAACCCAGTCAAATATCTCGTGCTACACAAACAAAATTGGCCAAAAAATTATCGCGAAAGAGTGCGCTGCATGCAGTTGCATTCTGTCTGCGGTTCCTCATTTAAAGGCCGCTCTACACACTTTTCGTGGACTTGAAAAATTCCATTACGGTCTTGAAATCCTCAGGATGTCAGCGATGGCACTATGAAGGTCTGTGTAATAACCGTGCAGTCTATCTTCAGGGTTCCCGAGGGCGCTGACAAGGGCATAGTATAAACTTGCTGAGTGCGCTATCAATCCTGGAGCATGGACAGCAAGGAAGGGATGCCTAGGCCATACGTTAAAGCATACCAGTCGGTGTTCCGTCACTTCTGGGGGTCCGTCTGACAGAAGAACTGACCAACACAACGATGCCGGTGTTTTATGATAGCCGTTAGCGTAGCTTAAGGCGTCACGTAGCATTTCGTGCGAAAGATGATTCAGGTAAGCCACAGCTTCCCTCTCTTCTATAGGTGCCCTCAGGCGATAGAGTGTCCACGACTTTAACGAGCCGACAGTTGCGAGCAGGGAGTACACCCTACCGATGTGATGCAGACGCTGCCCTACGGTGGCACAGCTGTAAAGCCAGCCTCTGATGGTGAGGATCAGTTCATACTGAGTGGCCACAGCGCTAGGAGAGCGCCCAACCATTTCGCGGAACAAAGCAGTAACTCCTGCAAAGACAGATTTGTCAGAGCACTGAGTACAGTATCGACATCCTTATCAGTCATCGTTGCTGAATAGTCAGGTAGCGGAAGCCACCCTTCGTAGGTTCAAGATGGGGGCGAGGTTCTCGGTCGGCCAACAAACAGGCGGCGGCAAGCTTCCGTATGTCTGAGCGTGATAGGCACAGGACCGGGTGTCCTGCGTAAAGGTAACGGATGAAAGTGTGGTCGCGGGGATGTGCGTGTTCGGTGTCAACAAACGAATTCAGGAACAGTGGATGCTTACCTCCAGTGAAGCTGAGCGAGCGTGGGAAGTCGGCGGGCTAGTAGTGCCTTTGAGGTGTCGATCCGTCCGTCGGCCACAAAACGCCTTCTCGACAAACAAAGAGTTTTGTTGGGCTGTGTGCCTATGTGCAGCGCCTCGGCTTATGAATGAAAGAAGCTGGCTGCATAAGCCCGTGTGTGAAAGTTATTACTGCGCGATAGCAATGCGCCACTTTATCAAGACATGCGACACATGTGACCGCCATGTGGGCACCGTGATGTGCGCTTTCGCCGTGACAGACTGGCTTTGTCTATGTAGCCATATTCTGTGAAGCCTTCGATTGTTGTGGTGATATCAGTTTTAGGCCAGTTCTTGTAGCTTATCAAACAAAAAAACTACTCCGGCAGCTCCGCACTACTGGCGTTTTCCTCCACCATTTGCTCCTACTCACCACCACTTCTCTTTACCACACCTTGTACTATACTATCCTACCTATACTAAGCTTCCATCATTCCCGCCCACCTCACCTTCACTTCCTGTTCCTACCCCTTCCTATGCAATACTATACAAGGCTGTGCTATGCTATGAAACACCGAGGCTGCGGTGATCGAATCCGCAACTTCGCGGAGGCGCTTCTAATTTTCTGCAGCTCGATCTGAGCACTGGTTCTATGATCGGCCACATTTCGTTGTGGGCGAGGACGTTTCGACTCCAACTGTACTCGGTGACACCGCGGCAGGACGTGCACTTCTTTTGTATTGTGATATTCAAATCACCCGCCTTGATGTATCACCAAATCGGCCAACAGCCGATTCTTCTCCGTCATTATATGAGCGAACTGCGGGTGTGGTGTTGCAGCGGTTAAGGTGCTCGACTGCTACCCAAGGAACGCAGGCTCGATCCCGGCCGCGGCAGCCGTGTTATCGATGGAAGCGAACGTGCTAGTGGACTGTGTACTGTACGTTGTCGGTGTCACCTTATAAAGAACCGGAGGTGGGCAGAATTTACAAAGCCCTCCACTACGGCATTATTCTTCTTTGCATCTCTTTCACTACCTTCCCGCTTCCACCCGCGGGCGCTCGGCCGTGCTCGAGTATTCGGGTGCGGAAAAGAGCGTTCTTTCCTTGCGCGAACCACAATCATCATCCTGCAGCCAAGAGAATAAAGGAGTGTGCAGAGCATTCATGAATTCCATAGAAGTGCCTTGCGCACTTTATTCCTTATCATGCTAGTTTTCTCTTGATTTTTCCCACGGTATAACGAATAGCTTAGGCGTTTTCGCTCATATGATAAGCCTTTGCCGACATGTGTAATAAATGCTTTTTTTGCAAGCGTCAGGTCTAGTCATATTCCATTTCAGGCCGACGCAGAATACCCTACCTTCCTGGAGGAAGGCAGGACCATCATGTCCTAACTTAACATGCATACAAACTGCCTGGGGGATGAGCATCAAAAGCTCGTCGCCTATAGTGGCGCCACCTACGTAGGGATAAAGTCACCTTATTGAGGCAGCAGAATGAAGGCGGCAACCAATATCCAGCACTAGTGCACTGCGTCCGTAGCCTCCCATTCCTGGTTACGGATTGTCGTAACTGCCGCAACTGTATTGCGGCAGTTGCGAACTTACGAGCGCACTACGCTTGTAAGTTGCGAATTACGCGTGCAAGTTCCGCTTATAAGTTGTGCCCTTACAAGCGTTTTTTGGGACCTTTCAAAAAGCGCGCCTTAGACACGTATGCAAGGGGCAACCAAATCAAAATTTGAGGCAGCGACCGCTTTATGTTTCTATAATACTATCACCGAAAGAGAAAGATATATGTACCCGAATTCATTGCCCTTTACGGGTTTCTGTCGTCTGCAAAAACCAAGAAAAGCAAGACGTTAGTGTTAGAATACCGTGTCATCTGTTATGCTGACTAACTGCTCAACTGAATCCTTTTCATAGCTCGCTCGGTTTCCCTTACAGCATATCTTGACTTCAGAAAGCTTATTTTCGCTTGGCTTTGTGTTATCGTAGGTTGGTTTCCCTTAGCTAAGCTATGGCTTGGCTTGATCTTGGCTTTAACTGGCATTTGTCTCTTAGGCATAAATTTTAATATTCGAACCACCGCATTTTAATATTCGAGCCACTAGACCACCGTTGCGAGTCAAATCTGTCGCTGGGAGATGCAACCGCACAGGCATTCCTCAAATCATCTTGGAGATTTTAAAGCGTCATATATATTCCCTACTAAAGGACTGATACAAGAGCCACACCGCCCATTTTAAAGCAGTTATTGTTGCTAAAGTTTTTTAGGGTTCACGAAGGTGTATTCAAAATATGTGGGTGACATTTGTTCCCCGTGGTTTTTTCTAAACAACTGCAGCTATGTGGGAGAACAATGCACCAGGATTGTCGCGGTAAATGGAAACAGAATCGCAAGCAGTGACTTATCTGTGAATCAGACGCTGCGGATAGACATCTGAGCGTTGTTATTGCAAGGAATAACAATACGTTTCGAAATACCAACAGTAAATAAAGAAACCTGTGTAACAGCCCGTATCAAAACAGAATAAAAACAATAAATCCATATATATTGGCTGGAAAGTTTGGGCCAACGAATTGAAAAGAGGACCAATCATCCCGTGAACTATGTTGGATGGTAAAACACGTTTCATGGTTATTCTTGCGTTCGCCGTCACATTTGTTAGCCACCATTAAGCCCACGTTCTGCGTGTTTGTCCAAAAAAATCGGACCAGTGTGGACGAACGGCAAAGCTCACACTTGGATGCTCTTTAACCTTGCGTAGAACTGCAAAAAATGCCAACCAGAAAATAGTGAGTCCAAACCAACCGAAGCCCACCTACTTCTGTTGAGTAGGTGGGCAGGTGTTGAGTAGGTGAGCAGGTGTTGAGTTAGCAGGCGTTGAGTAGGTAGGTGTTGAGTAGGCGGGTTGAGTAGATTGAGTTAGCTCTTTCCTGCCTGTGCAAAAACAGCCAACTAAATGGCATTTTTTTGCTGCGATTATTTCTTTGTGTGGGCCTCTGAACTAACCTTGATTATCAAAGAATGAAAATGTTTACTTCGCTTTGTTAAAAACGAATCCACACACAGGTGTGGGCTGGACTTTTATTAGTATAATTCCCAGTGCAATAAAGAAGTGAGTTAATTCGGATTCGCACCTCTTAAACTCTGGTATGGAAAGCTTCAACTCAATTCCTATCGCTCGTGTGACAGAGGTAGACATCCACTCTGTACAGCGCGCGCGTCTTCTGGTCGTCGTCCCATTGAGGGCGCAACTTCTCCTGAAAGGACTCCTTCCAGTCATTGTTGCCGGGTGGCCAACTTTTTGGTGCAGATGATAAAGTAGGTGTGACGGGGTTGTTGGAAATTATTTGGAACGCACGTTGCGTCTGACGACGGCAACGCGTTCAGAAAGATGGCGAGGCTGCTTTCTGTGAAGACTTTATAACGAAAGCAACAGCAAACAACGACATGGACCAAACAAAGTATTAAATGAATACGGAAACGCAGCACTTCGGAACATAGAGAAAGACACACAAAGAAACACGCGAGTAAAGTCAGAGTTCAGAACGCTGTCACCGAGCCTGGTTGAATGGTGCACGAGAAGCCCACGCAAGTGAAGCGTCGGCGTGAGCTCGGGGTCGTCAAGAAGGGGTGCTGCGTCGATAGTGGTGTCTGTGGTGCCGAACACTCCCACTCGTGGCTCGACGAAACGAAACGAAGCAGCACTCGGGCCTACACCCGACGGTGCTACTTCTGGTGGTCCTCCAAGGAGGAGAGAGACGGGCCGAGGACGCGCAGAGTCGCGGACCTCCTCGCCAAGTTCTTGTTCGGTGGGGCAGCGCTCGGGCCTACACCCGACGGTGCTGTCGGAAGCTCGCGCGGCTCGCCAGGCGTCGGAAGGAGACGACGTCAGGAGCTCGTTGCCAAGCGGAGCCATACACCCCGACTCTTGGCACCCGCCAGGCACTCGGGACTACGCCGCGACCATGGCTCTGGCGGAGAGCTCCTCTGCCATGTCCGCGCTGGTGGAACACCGCCTTGCTTCCCCCCAATATGACGTCTCTCGTCCACGCGCCACGCTCCGTCTTTTTGTTTTTTTTTTGCTTCTCGTCTCATGCGAAAGCTTGTCGTCGTTGTCATCTTTTTTCAGTGGCTGACGGATTCCCGCTTTTGCGTGGTCGCTTCGCACTTGCCGTCGCCACCACTCCACAAAAGACAGCTGTCGCGCACTTATTCCATGACACTAGGCATGCTCGCGACTCTAGCGTCATCAAGCAATGCCTCACTTTGTTGATAGATATTCGTCATCACTGCTTGTAATTTGGCGCTCGGGTAACTACCTGTCTGGGTCGTCGACGTCACTGAGGCAATCAATATCGGGAAATTCCAAAATGCTCAAAATTTCTTCCATATTTTCGTTATTTCGATTGAAGATCCCAGCTGAAAAAAAATTGGCAGAACCCACGTGCAGTGGTAATCAAGGAAATGCGAAGCACGCATAAGGAACGTAAAATGGATTTGCATTGTTGTCTCGCTATACCGAGTTTGGTACATATGAAGTTAACGAAACGGCCGCAAGAGCACCAAGACTGTGGCATATAAACCATGCCGCTCATACACGCATGTCATGATTCTAACGTTGTGACTTGTCATTTACGCTGGTAATGCAGTCGTGTATTGCCCTAGCAATTTTCGTATACATCCTTTAAGGAAACGAGTGGCATGTAGATCATGCCGCTAATGACATGCATGTCACGATTTTCATGTTATGACCTGTCATTTATGCTCGTCATGGAGTCATGTTGTGCCAAACCAATTTTCGTAAAGGCTCCGTGCAGTCGAGTTTTCCATGTGCGATATCGGCGCCAGAATGCACTGTCTGGCGGAGAGAAGAAGCAAAATTGGGCAGACTGCGGCAGGAAAATACGCGAACGCGATGCGCGTCTCCAACTCTATAGCAGCAGCGACCGCCCGTCCCACCTTCTTTCGTTTTATTTCCTTTGAGACGCGCGCTCCAAACCTGCGGCAAACTGTTCCAAAGGGCGACGCCGCGAGCGTTCGTGTGGTTCGCAGCACGCCCGGAAAGCAGCGAAGAAACGCTTGCGTCACTGTAGCATCGGTTTCCACCGTGCGCAAGGGTTTTATCTAGAGACCTTAGCACGGGTCTCATACGTGCGACCCAAGCGGCCAATCTTAGCGATACTGAGCCGTCCGACGAGAGTTACGTAGCCCCGTCTGGTCAGTAGACGGAGCCCATACATCCCATTAACGAAACGGCAGTATAGCGCCAGGACCATGGCATGTAAATCATGCCGGTCATGACACACGTGTCATTATTCTAATGTTATGACCTGTCATTTACGGTCGACGAGCTGTCGTGTTGCGCCAAAGCAATATTAGTGTACATCCCATTAACGAAACGCCAGGCATGTAAATCATGCCGCCCATGACATGCATGTCTCGATTTTCATGTTGTGACCTCTCATTTACGTTCGTGATGCAGCCATCTTGTGGCATGCCAATTTTCGTATACGTGCCATTAACGAAGCGGGTGGCATGTAAATCATGTCACTCATGACATACTCGCGACGATTTTCATGTTACGACCTGCCATTTATGTTCGTCAGGCAGTCACGTTGTGCCATACCAATTTTTGTATACATCCCATTAGCGAAACGGTCAGGAGAGCACCAAGACCGTGGCATGTAAATCATGCCGCTCATGACATGCATGTCATGATTTTCATGTTATGACCTGTCATTCATTTTCGTCATGTAGTCATGATGTGGCATAGCAATTTTAGCACGCATCCCATTAGCGAAACGGCCAGGATAGCACCAAGACCGTGGCTTGTAAATCATGCCGGTCATGACATGCATATCATGATTTTCATGTTATGACCTGCCAATGATGTTCGTCAGGCATTTATGTTGCGCCATACCAATTTTTGTATACATCCCATTAGCGAAACGGCCAGGAGAGCACCAAGACCGTGACATGTATATCATGCCGGTCATGACATGCATATCATGATTTTCATGTTGTGACCTGTCATTTATGTTCGCAGGCATTCATGTTGTGCCATACCAATTTTTGCATTCATCCCATTAGCGAAACGGCCAGGAGAGCACCAAGACCGTGACATGTAAATCATGCCGGTCATGACATGCATATCATGATTTTTATGTTATGACGTGCCATTTATGTTCGTGAGGTAGTTATGTTGTGCCACACCAATTTTCGCATACATCCCATTAGCGAAACGGCCAGGAGAGCACCAAGACCGTGGCTTGTAAATCATGCCGCTCATGACATGCATGTCATAATTTTCATGTTATGACCTGCCATTTATGTTCGCCATGTAGTCACGATGTGGTGTACCAATTTTCGTAAACATCCGGTTATCGAAACGGCCAGGAGAGCACATATTCGTAGGCGGCGAGATAGATAGATAGATAGATAGATAGATAGATAGATAGATAGATAGATAGATAGATAGATAGATAGATAGATAGATAGATAGATAGATAGATAGATAGATAGATAGATAGATACGCTCAAACTCGCCGAAGTTCGCTAAGAAATGCTTCGCCTTTAAAACACCAACCTGAGAGCGCTAGTGGCTTGGCTGCCATGGTTCCGTTCATGCGCTTCCTTGCGTTCCTATAGTCACATCTACCCAACCCACACGCATGTGTGGGTGGCACTCCCGAAGCACTCTCGAAATCTTTTTTTAGAAAATTATGCCTATTGTTTTGCGGATATAGTCGGTGATGAATCAGGCGGCACATTTTCAAATTGCGTTGCTTTCGAGACGCAAATTACCAATATTGTCTGCTATTTATCTCTCGGAGCTTGCGGCCGCTTGCTCCGGCTGGGATGCGCCATTTGAAAATGTCGCGGTTGTCCCCCTGGAAGCTCATTTGCAAACTAGCCAGATTGGTTAATTCAGGGAAATCCCCACAAATGTGTTGGTTGGGCTGCAATGTGTGTGCGGTGTACAAAGTTTCCACAACAAATTTTTTTGTTGTTACCCACACGTTTGTGCGGACAGGTCAGGAAATGATTAGGCGGCGGTGTCGTTCTCCCAGGCGATAACGTATTGCCTATGACATATCCATTTGGTAACTAAAGAAGGCGCTCTCTTCTCTGTGCTTTCCTTGAAGCCATTACTTGCAATCGCCAAGAGTGCGATTCTGTTTTCTCCTGCATTAGTTCAAATCTTCACGTGTTATCTTGCACAGAAATATGCTTGAATGACCAACAGGCACAACAGCAAGTCGTACAGGACAAGTAGCGTGAGTGATACGGAAACACAGACCCATAAGCGTTATTCAATGAAGGCTGACCATTGCGCCCCTAATATTTCGTAATCAGCAGGTGAAATGCCTAATAAATCAAGGAAATAGGAATCGGGTAGTTCCATATTAGTTTCACGACCTGTTTGATGACTACCTAATAGGAAAACACGACAAAGGAGCATTAGCATTTTGCCAAACATCAAAAAGAAGAGCTTTATAGCTTGAAGCTGGGTCAGGTTGCCTGAGAGCGCGTTGTTTGAAAAGGCGAGGCACTAACAACAAAGAGAGAAAGCTGGATAACCTAGGAAACGCGTCCTAGTCTTTTCCGGCGACATATACATCTGGGAGCTAGCCTAAATAGCAGGGCAAGGCCGAGAGCATTCAGGACGCATGATTAGTGCTTCGGATGCCATATCAGCTGTCCTATGGTTTCACGTGGCGGTAGCGGTTCACTGTACTTCCTTCCTATAGTCGCTTCTCCTGCCTTTGTGTTGTTTATATAAATTTGGCCTGGATCCACACTAGCATACGCTGAGGATTCAGATGATTACCAAGATGTATTGTACAAGCTCCACTCTCAAATAAAAGTTCAAAGTTCGAGACTACTCCAGGAATGCTATAGCAGCAGATACGCGCAACCCATTCACTTTGTTTACCATGTATGTCGCAACGCCTTGCGCAACTGGTTCTACGTAGAACCACTGAAAGCTGATATGCGATCGGAATCAGTAATCACTCCTCGAGAACAGCCACGGCCCATGTCGAAGTGCAGTTACTGGCCTTCCCAGGGTCCGAATGACCAGGCTGCTTGTACCAGTGACCATGAGCCTACTATACCAACCGGTAGTAAGCAGTGTTCCGTTGCAATCCGTAGGTACAGTACAAAATAGAGCGTTGGAATAATAGGGAGTAATAGCTAAGCGGCTCAGCGGGCCAGCGGGCCCAGCGAACGAGCGGAGGGGACAGCGGAGCGCATGACGAGAGCAAGAGTAATAGCTGAGCGACATCCTGCGCTTGTTTCAGCGGAACGTACTGCTGCGTCCCCTGTTGAACACTGCTGAAGTTACTGTCGATCGAGTACAGGTCTTACCTCCCGAATAAACTGAAGTTACTGCGAAAAATATATGGCAAAAGTCATTTTCTATTAGATCACAGGTGTTATGTGGCAACACATCTTCGTTTTTGCTACATGACTTGACGACACGCCGCCGTCGCTTGTGTTCGGGGCTGCCATCTTGCAAAACGCTCGTACGCTGGCCCGCTGCGTACGCTCCGCTGAAGAGACGAAATGAGCGGGCGAGCGGCTCGCTCCGTAAATGCGCTGGCTGTCCCAGCGTGTCGCGCATGCGCGGTTGGCGTCTCCGCTCGTTCGCTGGGCCCGCTGAGCCGCTTAGCTATTACTCTCTAATATAGCGCGAGCACTGTATTACCCCAAAATTCCACCGCGGGACCTGGTCGCGCCTAATATTCTCGGAACGTGAAGAGACGTGCTGCGCAGCTTGGAAGCGCGAAAGAGTACAGTTAACTGGGAGCGCGGTTTGCTAAGCAGCATACTTCAAGAAAGCACATCGGCAGAGCATTGCAGAACACTTGCACTTGGCTACGCATAACACGCATGCGCGGCAGTTGGGCGTATCGCATCTGTGCTCTGTCGCACACGGTGTGGTTTACGTAACAGATAAGCAAATAAGCGTCTAAGTAAACAACGGAGATATCATGGAAATAGCCGCTCCTACATGGTACGGCAAACACCGTAATCTTTGGATAATATCAGGCGCAAGAATATTCTGCGATCAGCGCTCGACCGATATTAGAAAGTAGCAAGGCCATAAAGTGCCAGTCTTCCCTGCAGTCTTCAAACGTAACTCCGAGTTCACCTTGCGGATTTGCTTTTAGCTCGATCAAGTTCATGTGTTTGAAGATTAGCCGTTTTCTTTTACCGGTGAAGCATTGGTGCAATGTGTAAAAATCTGTAGGCGAAGATGGTTCCCACGTAGGAAAATAAAAATATGAATCATGTTGTTGTTATGTGGGGTTTAACGTCTCAAAACCATGTCTGATTATGAGAGACGCCGTAGTGGAGGGCTCCGGAAATTTTGACCACCTGGGGTTCTTTAACGTGCACTGGCATCGCACACCACACGGACCTCAACATTTCGCCTCCAAAAATATGAATCATGTAAAAGAAGACGGGTTCTTGGTGGCGGTCATTGGGGGGCTACCTTATCTCGTACAGTAGCAACATTCACACGTAAAATTAATCACATGCTCAAAAAAATAAAAATAAAACGTATTCAAGCAAGCTTTTTATTCAGTGACAACACAGTCGCTATGGATGTGGGTTCTTATTTGCCCTTATCAGGTAATGTCAACAACATACAGAAAATGTATTCAGTTGAATCTAAAACATGTCATTATGAACGGTACTTGGCGCTTCATGTTGATGAAGACTGTTATGAGTACGAAGAACAATATCGACTGAATATTCAATAGCTGATGAAAGCATCTTGTCCGATTACAGAAAGTTGATTTTTGTTTGAAATAAAAAGCTCATTTAAAATAACAGTTTCCTACATGCATCCTTGAAGAAACCGCACACATGTAAAGAAATTCCGAGGTTATGCGAAATTCGAATCTTGCACTGCTGAAAGTTCAAGTGCCTGCAAGGAATATTCCAATGTACGTGAAATTCGACCGATTCAGTTGCCAGCCGGATGTTGCCGCAAAAAAGAGCCTAGCTTAGCCTATAAATATGAAGTATACAGGGAACCGTGTTTTACGGGCTGTTAGAAAACCCAGTCAAATATCTCGTGCTACCCAAACAAAACTCGCCAAAATGATTTTCGCGAAAGAGTGCGTTGCATGCAATTGGATTCTGGCTGATGTCGCTCACTTAAAGGCCGCTCTACGCACTTTTCGTGAACTTGGAAAATTGCATTATGTGGTCGTTGCAATCCTTTGGATCACAGCGATGGCACTATTAAGGTCTTCGTAATGACCGTGGAAGCTATGGTCGAGGTTCCCGAGAACGCTGACAAGTGCTGCGTATAACTTTTGTGATTGGGCTATCAATCCTGGAGCATGGACAGCAAGGAAGGGATGCATAGGCCACACGTTAAAGCACACCAGTTGGTGTTCGGCTATTGCTAGGGGTCGATCTGACAGAAGAACTGAGCAGCACATAGATTCTTGTGTTCTATAATAGCCGTTAGCGTAGCTTAAGGTGCCATGCCGCATTTCATTTGAAAGGAAATTCAGGAAAGGGACAACGTCACTCTCTTCTATACGGACCCTCAGGCGATAGATAGTCCATGCTTTAACAAGCCGATAGTGGCGAGCGAGGAGTACACTCTAGCAATGTAAGACAGACGCTGCTCTAGGACATTATGCTGTAAAGCATGTCCTCTGAGGGCGACGATCAGTAGATCCGGAGTGGCCAGATCGAAAGGATAGCACCCAACGACCTCGCGTACAAAAGCAATTGCTCCTGAAAAGCCAGATTTGTCAGAGTACTGACAAAGTATCGACATCCCTGTCCCGTCATCGTTGCTGAATAGCCAGGCAGCGGAAACCAGCCTTCGTAGGCACAGGATGGGGGCGAGGTTCTCGGTTCGACCAACACCCGGCGGCAAGCTTCCGTTGTCTGAGCGTGATAGGAAAGTGACTGGGTTGTCCTGCGTGAAGGGAACGGAAGAAAGTGTCCCGGTGACTTGCGTATTCGGTGTCCGAAAACTAATTCCGGACAGTCGCTGCTTACCTCCAGTGAAGCTTGGGCGTGCTGGTCGAAAGTCGCCGGGATAGTAAAGCCTTTGAGGTGTCGATCCTTCCGTCGGCCAGGAAATGCCTTCTCGACAACAAGCGGAAGTTCCGTCGGTTTGTGTGCCTGTGTGCAGCACCTTGGTTTAAGAATGAATCAGCTGCCCTTACAGACCGTGAGTGAAACTGATTACTGCTCGATAGCAATGCGCCAGTTTATCCTGGTAGGCGACGCACGTGACCACCATGTGGACGCTGTCGTGCGCGCTTTCCGCCGTGACAGACTGGCTTTGTCTAGGTAGCCATATTTTGGGAAGCCTTCGATTGATTTGGTGATTATATGAATTTTGGGCAGTTTTTAGCTTAAAAAAAGCAACTTACGCCGCTACGCACTAGTGGCAGCGCTGAGGTAGCAGTAGAGCTCGTGGAGTTTTCTTCCCCCATTCCCTCCTACTGACAATCAGTTTTCTTTTCCACACCTTTTCCACACCTACTGTCCTGCCTATTCGGAACTCCAGAAAAAAAATTGTCTTCCGCGCACCTTGTGATATACTCTCCGGCCTATATTAAGCATATATCACTGCCGCCCACCTCACCTTCACCTCATTATCTTACCCCTTCCTATGCTATATTATACAAGGCTATGCTATGCTATGAAAGACCGATGCTGCGGCAATCGAAGCCGCAAATTCGTGGAGGCTTTTTCTGCACCTCAATCTGTGCACTGGTTCTATGATCGGCACATTCCGTTATGGACGACGACGTTTCGACTCCAGCTGTACTCTTTGACACCGGGGCAGCACGTGCAGCTCTTTTGTACGGTGATATGCAAATCATCCGCATTTCTCTATTACTAACTCACCCAACACTCGATTCTTCTCCGTCTTTATGTATTAGCGCACTGCGGGCGCGGTGGTGCAGCGGTTACAGTGCTCGGCTTCTGCCCAAGGAACGCAGGCTCGATCCTGGCCGCGGCGGTCGCGTTTTCGGTGAAGGCGAAAATGCTAGTGGACTGTGTAGTGTACGTCGTCGGTGTCAGGTTATAAGGAACCGGAGGTGGCCATAATTTTCGAAGCCTTCGACTACGGCATTACTATTCTTTGTATCCCTTTCAGTACCTTTCCGCTTCCGCCCGCGGACGCTCAGCTGTGCTCCCGACATGGGGTGCGGAAAACAGCGTCATTTCCTTACCTGAACCACGATGATCATCATGAAGCGAAGAGAATAAAGGAGTGTGCGGAAAATCCCATGAAATCCATAGAAGTGCCCGCGCACTCATTTTCTTATCACGCTTGTTTTTTCCTGATTTTTCACGGTTCAACGAATAGCTTAGACGGTTTCGCTGTTAAGATAAGGCTTTGTTGACATGTGTCATAAAGGACCTTTTACAAGATCCAGGTCTGGTTATATGCCATTGCAGGGCGTCGCAGAATATCCTACACTACTGGAGGACTGGCAGGACCATTACGGCTTAACTCAACATGCATATATCATTCTATCACAGCCTCCTATGCAAACTATGCCTGCCGGATGAGCATGAAAAGCTCGTCGCCTATAGGGGCGGGGCCTACATAGGGAAAAAAAATCAGCATATTGAGGCTGGCGGAAGGGGGGCGGCAACCAATATCCGGCACTAGTGCACTGTGTCCGTAGCCTCCCATTTCAGGTTACAGATTGTCGCAACTGCCGCAATGCAGTTGTACAGCAACTTTATCGCGTCAGTGGCGAATTTGCGAGCGCACCACGCTTGTAAGTTGCGAACAACGCGTGCAATCTGCGCTTTCAAAAAGCGCACCCTAAATATGTATGCAAGGGGCAATCCCATCAAAAGTTTAGGCGGCGACCGCTTTATATTCCTATGGCTGAGAAAGGGCCAAAATAAAGTTCGCTCGAGAAAACCTATGAACGGCGAATATTCTCACTTCCTTGAGTGATACATACACACACCTCTCTTGCCGTAATAAAAACAGTCTCGAACGAAGTGCCCATTGGGCTTTAACACAGCCTATCTGTGACGCTTGCAAATGTATGTGCCGTATGTGATGTGTTATGTCTAGGAGACGGTTGTGGCCACGGGTAGTCGTGCAACACGCACAATTAATCAAATGGCAAGGCAACACTATGACCTACCCCCGACCATGTTGACTGTGGCTGCTGTACGACGTCTGGCGTTCCGTGGACACGGCATCGGGTGTTTGGGGAAAAGGCGGGGCAGTACACCACGACTTTCGACACAACGCAACACTCGTGAGCCTATGGCTTGATCCTCTGTTTTTCTCCTTCTTTCGTCGTGGTGGATCGTGTTGTCGTCAGCCTCTTTCTCGAATAAGAGACCTACGCTCTTTCGCGGTCGCATGCTTGGCCGTCAATACCAAACACTATTATCGGTCCTCGCCCCAACGCAATGCCGCTCTGGCGACAGCGCGTACCGAGGCATCATAATCTCTTCTTGCTTGTTAATCTAAACTACATAAGTGGTTGCTATAAGGTGTTCAGTGAGAGTGCGCGCGCTTTTATTTTGTTATCGAATTTTGCATAGGCGAATAAATTGCTTTTTAGTAATATACATTTATTACATTTTTAAAAAAGTCGTGTGAGCACATGGCAGAAAAAATACTAAACGAAAGAAGCGAAAAGGGCATAGAAGTTGAGAAAGCCATAAGTGGCATTGCTGCTACGCAGC